>OZ024891.1:12149457-12464457 GCA_964017195.1 Siderastrea radians | reverse complement strand
TGCAAATAGTTGTCCAGCAAATTTTCATTGAACCTTACTAAATTTTCATTTAAAAAGTATGTATCTGCGAAAAACTACTCACCTTTAAAACTCCCATGTCTTCTTTTAACGTTACTATACTTTACACGTGCACTGGTAAACTTGTTGTTCAGTCTGCAGAAGAGGACTGAAGGACTTCATGTCCAAGCAGGTAATGGTGAATCTTATAGAGGAAAAAGTAAGGGGAAAAACGAAGTATTTTTAATCTTTACTTTATTTAGTCACAGTAATATTCAAGAAGTTGTTACAACTCATTACTTTGAAATAACCCATTTTTAACTCTAACTCCAAATATGGAGTTGAATTAATGCCCAAGCAGCGTTATTTTAACCCCCACTCGCAGTTAGTTTTACCCTCGGGAAGGTCATATTGACTCCAAAAATGATGTTAAAAGTGTATGTTCAAAGTAAACCTTATTTAGGGGGTGTCATGACTCCCAAATTTAACTCCCAATCTGGAGTTGAGTTTACTCTTTGTGCAGTTTTTGTAACTCCAAGAACTGTATGATCACCCTTGAAGGACCCTTTCTTTTCTGCTAAACAAAACTCCACGAGCCTTTGCGTCCACTTGTGCTCGGGGAAGACTGCCTATCGTTGTCTGTCATGTCAGCAAAACGCAAGTTCGTAATGCTACGGAATGCTATTTGACCGCCAGCGTGCATGGCAAGTGTCCAAGGTCGATTATAAAGCATGGGAAGCGGGCTTGTGTCAAGGTTCCTGTAAATATGGAAGGCTTGATAATTGGAGTTTGCACATGTGCTTGGTAAAATTGGTTGATCCGTGAAAAGTGGCTGTTTTTTGGAACGCAGCGCGGGTATTTTATATTGATTTCATAATTTATTTAAACATTGTAATAAAAAATCGACTTTGTAAACTAAAATAAATCGTGTAAAATAATGATTAAAAAACGTTTTATCGAGTATGACATTAAATTGTTTTTAAATTGTCCAAGATTTCCTTAAAATATTTCAAGGAAAATCATTGTATTTTCGATTCATTTCATACGATGTTCTACGATCAACTGAAATCCAGTCTGCACTCGTTAATATCGTAAGCAAGAATACAGTAAATTCCTTCAGCGTGTATACATGTATAAGAACTAGTATTTTTCTAGTTTAGCCTAAAACGGTCACTATATGATAACCCTGACTCTGAGGAAGACTAGTCGTGTTAGTTCAAATATTGATCGATGTAAGTTTCTCTTTTGCTGTAGCGCCAGTCTTGCAATCAGTTTGACTAATTTACTTGTCAAGTCACGTTTGGGACGTGCTTCTCCAAAACATGACAAGAAAACCGGGTTTCCTTTTTGAAGAGCGTAAACAGATTTCCATCAAGCTCTCTTACTGCAATAGAAATGAAAGACTTGATCTCCAAGCTGAACAATTCTACGGGTTTCAAATACATTTTCATCGTCTTTTGGCAAACAAGCCAAATTAAAAGTATTTTCAACCTTAGAGACAAAAACATTGAAAGATCGCATGTTGTCTGTGGAGGGAATTGTTTTTGCGGTGATAATTACATTTCCCAAGCGCAGAATTATTGAAGGTTAATGAACCAACAGTGGAGCCCAAAATTGAACAAACAAGTTTATTTTTATGTAGGGAAACTGTTCCCATCGGAATTACTTAAAACACGTGAAATGTGGATGTAGTGGACGCTCTTTTACCCTAAATAATTATCAATGGAGTTTTTGTAGTATGTATGTTGTGTGAGTAATCATTAGTAGTTTTTAATTCTAACTCTTAGTATTCTAGTGTTAACTCTATGCTAATTCGTTTTGAATTTTTAGATTGTATTTTAGAAAGTTAGGTGTCCTCTATTAGCAGTGGGAAAACCCCTCTGCTAGATTCTTGTCTGACACGGTAATAAAGTCATTATTATTATTATTATTATTATTATTATTATTATTATTATTATTAAAGATGACTTAAGTGGATGTCCGCGTAATTTTAGACCACTTAATATTCATCAAATTTTCGATTTCCTTCAAACTTTTCGTACGAGACAAGGTTGGTATAGGATTAATGAAAATACATTTCGTTTGTTGGTAGTCTTTGGAAGACCTAAGATTTTGAGGCAAATGTTATCGATACCCGGAGCCCTCAAAATCGCCCTTTTGTCGAGTTGAAATTAGCCAATTTGGGTATGTCTGCTGCCGACCGCATATTTATCCAAAAAATCTAACTTTTGTACCAGTAATTCATACATCATATTATTTTACAAATATGATGAAAAAAGTTCAAATTATTGCGACTTGTTGAAACAGCAGAGTCTTAAACTGGCCAATGTTAACGGTATCGGCAAGAAGCGGGTCAAGTGGTAACACAAAAACAAAATAAAGTTTCCCAAAATTCTGACCTACTCTGACAATCTTTGTTATTTTTCTATAGAGCACCAGGATAGTGTCCATAACTAGTGGATCAGTAATATTTATGGGATCTCTTACATGCAAAGAGATACAGTTGCAACAATTTTGGAGAAATCCGTTATTCGGAAACTACTGCAGTGCGACCGAGTGTGACATCGAGCGGAAAAATTTTGACGTTTTCGTCTTTTTCACGATCGAAAGTGGACAAACATTATGATTAAAAGGGTAAGAACTGAAATCATACCTCAAAAGTTGCCTAGCTTTACTTCTACGACTGTTCTTCAACAGCTAACCGGCTGCGAATTTGATGGTTCTATGACGGCTTCTGGCAATTTTGACGTCTTCTTTCGTTCCCTTACAGATCGTAATCTCGTGAGCTAAAAGTCTGAAGAGCTCCATTATGTTGCGTGAAGAGTGTGATATATTCATTGCAACAATCTACTGACTTAGGAAACGCCAGTAACAGATAAAAGAATGAAGATAAATTTAGGGAATGACACTTGTAAAATACTACCGTCCATCTTGTTTCAAGTGTTACCGCTGACCACAACAACACATTTCCTTCCTGATCGTACCGGAAATCACCGAAAATTTAAAACCGGAAATGATCAACTAAGTGACCAGTGATTTGATTGCCTTGCAAGCCACTTTGGGAGTGTTTCAAAGACTACTGTGAATATTTTTTGAAGGAAGCCGTGACTGAGGTTGATAAAATTACATCCAATTCTCAGGCGTCGATTTTTAACCGGAACTGAGTTACCAAGTGACCAGTAATACGATTGCCTTGCAAACCACTTCAGAAGTGTTGCAAAGAATGTGTTTTAAAAAGACCTTGCTGCGAACAATTGTTAAACGAAGCCGTGACTGAGGTTTAAAGTTACACTCAAGCCTCAAGCTTTGATGTTTGACCGCGGAAGCAGAAAGTTCGAGAAGAAAACTGTAAAACAAAAACAAAAGGAGAGATCTACCTAACTAAACATTTACCTGGCTGAAGTGACCGTAACAGGTAATTGCTCTTAGTCACTTGTTTTTTTGTTTCCTTTTTGTTTAGGCTAGGGATTTAAATGACATAAAGGTGCATAAACACTTTACTTTAAGGGGAGAGGGCGGGGCTAGGATCATTGTTTTCTGCATCCCTTTGGCTAAAAATATTTAAATAAATGGAATGAAATGGGAGATTAAGAATATTTCTCTGAATTAATCTACCTGAGTTCGCTTCTACGTTTGTTTTAATAATATTTTGTCCAGGGGTTCCGGCCTCTGGGTGTTAGTTAATAACATTTTCTATTTTGTGCGAGAAAGGTCTCTCATTTAGATACTGAAAGGTTGTCTTTTGGACACAGCATATTTTTTGTAGGAGTGGGGTCAGGCTTATAACCCACGGGTTCCTTTTCCAGGTGTCACACAGCTGTTTACAACTTTTTTTATTGTACTTTGTTATCACGCAGCTCTGTCGTTTTCAGGGCTAGACGTCATTGTTTGTGTTGTTCGTTTACCCCTGGCTCATTGTTTTCTCAGCCAATTTCGTGAGGCGTTCTAAGAGCCTCGTGGTGGCCTTCCTTTTCGTTATTAAACGATTACTTTAATCGTACCTTTCTTGTTCCTTTTAAGCTCGAACAACCACTTTCCTGCGCAGTCAGAATTCTCAAAGCAATACCAAATCGGACTGTCCTAACAGACCATCTCGTATGCACGCTCAAGGAACTTGTTCCTGTGAAACATGATTGCAAATAAAAACCACACAACAGGTCCCATCGTGTAAACACTACGAGGGGCTATCAGGCCTGGTTCATCGCCTATGTCGGATCGCTGTATTCTCTGAAAAAACAGGAAAAAAGAAATACGTCACATACAGAAGTTTTATTGGCCACAAAACTACACACATTAAACACTTGTTTCACCCGTTGGCAATTTCGATCAGTTTTCGTAATAACTCTGGTCATGATTCTTAGATCAGTTTAGACGAAACGTTACTTACCCAGCAGCAATATACGCTGAATAGTCCTTATATTTGCCCGAATCTCTCATCACAGGCATGCGTTACAGCCCTTGGCTATTTCGATCAGTTTTCATATATAATAACTCTGGTCATGATTCTTCGCCCAGTTTAGACAAAACGTTACTTACCTAAAGTAATATAAGTTGGTCAGTTTAGACGACACTCCCTAAAGCGATATTAAGGCTGATCTTTATTTTTGCCTGAACCTAAGGACGCACAACTACCCCCATTACAAGCACGCGTTACACCCGTTGACAGCTTCGATCAGCTTTCATAATAAGTCTGGTCAAGATTCTTAGGCCCGTTTACATGACAACTTAGTTACCACAAAACACTGTAAGCTTATTATTATGATTTTTGATGAATAATTGCTTTCCTAAGAGCGTTGGTACTACATTTTCCAACATTTCACACACAGTTATCACTTCAATCTCCCTCCGATTTTTCTAGATCAAGGGCGACTCTACTCACAGGATACGCAGCTGGCTCGATGAAGTATTCGAAATTCATGTCACAGCTAGACTGAGAGTAGCCTCTAATTTTGGCGATGGCGAATGTGGGGTGGGCGAAATTCACACACGCGCAAGCGTCACAGCTTTTGGAAATAACTTCTGGACAATAATACTATTCTCAAATAATTTTCTTTCCATATTCCTCTGATACAGATATGACATTCACTCGAAGAAAGCGCATTGTAACCACTTTTCAGCCTTTCCGAAATCGTCTCGCATTCGTCTGCTATGTTGAATTTATGGCCGATGCCTCGCAATAGCGTCACGTGCACAAAAATTTGAGCGGCGATTGGCTAATGGTTGGTTTGTTTTGCTCCGAGTTATCAAAATTGTCAACGATCCCGGACTGGTTATAAATTATGCTTAACATGAAAGCAAGTTTCATTTAAATTGTTGGATACGAAGATTCACCCAAAACTTCGATTGTAAAGAGCCCCGTATGTTGAATGGCTCGCAGATCAACTACAGCAGTGAGATTGTTACATGTAAAAGACGATATAACTCTTACCTGGTCGTCCTTGGATTGAATTCGCATTACACGATCGATCGCCGCACAAACACAATAGTTGCCGTGAGTGCGATTGACGGATCTCTACTGTAGACAGAGTTACCAAAACCATAACGAGCAGAACTTGAAAGGCCATGATGTGCGTACCAACTGCGTTTGAACCGTACCAAAATAGTCAGGTTCTACCTTTGTGTCGCGCGAAAACTGGGGCGAGAGAAAAGGAAGACGTCTCTTTTGCACAGAAAGGAACGGAGGACGTTTCTTCCGGTCTTTGAGAAGGGGACTTCTCAGTGCTCTCTTCCTAGACCTTACGTAGCCATAAAAGCACAAACTCTTCTTGTTTCTTTGAAAAACCCAAGAAATGCTTGCTGCGCTGGCTGAGAAATCTTATGACTGAGATTTATGAAGGCAACAGGTCCGCAGAGTCTCAACAGTCTGTGTTATGTGCTTGCTATCACTCGCTGGTCGTGTCAACGATTCAAATAGCACTCAACGATGTTGAATGAATATTGACCGTGGCCTTTTCACTGGCAAAAAGGAGTATGTGAAAAATAACCACCTAATACTACTCCTTTTTAACCACTGCACGATCAAATTACGGCGGCTGTAAAGGCTGTATAGAAATTAACCAACAAAAACACTCCTTTTTAGCCACCTCATGAAATCCCAGCTAAACTATGGCTTATTAACTTGCAAAGAAGGAGTGTTTCGAAAATATCTAAACAAAACTGCTCTTTTTTAACCGCAAAATGATATTAATGTTGAACTTTGGCCTTTATATACACTTAAGCAAACGCTTTTGAGCAGTGTACTTTCCCGTTGCGCTGTTGTAGCAAAATATCGTGTTTTATGTGGTGCTCTTGTAATTATCGCGCTCAAGATTATTCTAACTTCGGCAGTTTGTAGCTGAAAGGATAAAGTGTGACCTCTCAAATGAAAGCTTTTCAACTGTGCTCAAATAGAATCCTGTAATACTGAGCTGTTAGTTTTTAATTATTTTATGATTTCCTCTCTAACGTTAACTGTAGTAGTTACGAAAACGTGTATTGCACCATCTACATATATACGTATGAACGAATACTGAATTAGCCTGAGAAAACAGCCGACGTTTCGCGAGGTCCCAACTTGAGCCCTCGCAAAACGACGTCTGAGTAACGAGCGCAGAAATTCCATACTGATGATGTGCACTACCCAGATCTTGGTAGTGCTTCTGATTGGTTGAAAGAAAATTCCCTTGCGGCACAACCAATCAGAAGCACTACCAAGATCTGGGTAGTGCACGTCATCAGTATGGAATTTCTGCGCTCGTTACTCAGACGTCGTTTTGCGAGGGCTCAAGTGGCGACCTCGCGAAACGTCGGCTGTTTTCTCGGGCTAATACTGAATGGGTATTACGAAGTTAAGGTATAAAACCACTGCAAAATTCGTGTACGATCAACCTTGCTCAACGTTGGCTCAGAAAGATCGTGATCAGTCAAAATTGATAAAATTATAAATGGTTATCAAAATGACCACTACAGGGACTGATCAAACAACGTAAAAAGACGTGTATATTTCGACTGGCCAATACCAGTCTTCATCAGGTTTATTAAGGCAAATCGCGAATTTACAGAAACATATATGATTAAAGCAAAAAGCGGAAGTTATTTCTGCTTCGCAGCTCGGTAAATATTCTGCCAGTATTCACCTCCATTTCAAAGAATAATTGTTAAAATATAGACCCGGTTTCAAAAAAATTGCCACTTGAAAAATATATGTAGATATATTTATCTTTTGCTTTCACAGCACGAAAACAAATGTACATATATTTTTCAAGTTGCAATTTTATTTTGAAAACCGGTGTATACATATATATTTTATGTTAATCATAGGAACGTTTCTGTATTCCTATACATTGTATTTTGAAACTCAGTACAGTCACATAGTTTGTGTGGGGTCTCTGTGTTTGGAGGTTAAGGGAGGCCGCGTAGGCGAGAATGTCGCCAAACCAGAAGTTAAAAATTGCCTTAAGCATGCAGTGCTTTTCTAATTGATAGAATTGGATTTTAAACCTAAGAAAGAAACCAGGGGGACATCTCACATCGACGATTGCATTGATGGCTTTTTTGGTGACGTGACCGCTTTTTAAAAATATTATTTATCATGAGCTCTAATGGGCTCCTGTATTTATTAAGTTTTGAGTGAAGACCAATAGTCCAGTCATTTTGTGGGAAAAAATCGGTTAACCTGCAACTAATTGCAACAGAAGGTATCTCAATGATTTTTGACTTAGAAAACTATCCCTAATAACATATCAAAAGTCCCAAAAAATCCCAACAGGGGAAGTTACCAAAACACGGGATTTATTGAGAGGCTCTGAGTCCAGTTTACTGCAGCATGGGAACGAGGCTGACGGAAAGAAAATGCCTTTCTCTTCATAAAATACAATAAAATTTTAACCATATACAACTTTTATGTTAAAAGTTCATATGCTATGTGTTTTACGATAAAATGGGATACTATTTGGGGGGAATAAAAGCAGTGTTAGTATCCTGCTTGTGGTTCCGGGCTGCGTAAAATTTTCCTATCCACGGTTAGTTGCTGTGTGCATGTGCGTGGAGTGTTTCCTTCTTTTGTCTTGAAACTTGCTTAAGCTTGTTGCATTGGTTATAATTACTGATGCCTATCGAGACTTTGTATTGGTCTTCCATGTAGTAAGGGGAAGTGATCGCCTGTGGACAGCATTTTGTCACCGGAACTTGTGATTAAACAAGTGCTGATGCGAAGCGTGGAGACAAGCGAAGGCTTAACAAGAGGAAGGGACATAACTGAACAGCAATTTATATATAATTATGTGGCTGTTATCCATGCCGGCCTGTGCTGATACAAACCGGGTGTTTCAAGAGTGCACCGAAGTGTAATACAACTCGGGTGAGCAGAACAAGGACATGAAAAAAGCCAGACAGAAGCGCAATATGAAGGACACACTCGTTATTCTCTCGACTTTGGCTGACAGAAATCGATTAATTTTGCATCCGACCCTAACCTCGGAAACATCATGACCGGTGTAAAGGCTGAAAATGCTGTCAACGTTGGTCGCATTAGAGCTACTGGAGAGAGGGTATTGTCTTCAATGACTGGAGTGAGCAAGGGGAGTGAGCAAGGGGAGTGAGCAAGCTGTCAGTCTTGCTTTAAAAGTCTTCTGTCAGGATTGAAAGCGACAACGTGTAGGTACATCTGCAACTCCTGTTTTAGCGGCTTTTCATTGCTTACAACAGCTCTGATATGATGATCTGGAGGGTTGTTTCGCTAAGAACTCTGCACTCCCAACGGCTCTGTTTGATTCTCCTTTGACGCTGCGGAAACTGCAAAAACCAGCCCTTGCCTTCGCCCTGCGGCGAAGCTTTCACCTGATGCCACATCAATTCCAGAAGGCGATGCTCAGCATGTATTGTAGACGGCGTAGCTCTACTCCACCCAATCTAGTAGCCTCGAAGGTCCGCAACATATCAGGATGTTTGTGGTTTATACCGCAGCTATGTGGCCTGGAAATATGGAAATCGGACCTTTATTTCTCAATTTCTCATCATGGCTATGACGAGATGTCCACAAAGAATTAAATGACGCAACAGAGGAGAGCCGCAGCCGGCGCAACTATAACCTTCTTAGGGGGCACGAAAGCTACACTAAAGGGTCCTAAAGAAGAATGACTTCCTCGCTACTTCCAATATGCTAAGACGGTTTCTACAGAACATAAACCATGTAAACTGTCAAATATACCAAGCCAAAGGTGACGCTGATGTTCTTATTGTGACGACAACCGTAGAATCTGCTCGGCAAAGGATCACAGTACATGTCGGAGACCACACGGACTTACTTGTTATTGATGGAATGGATGTGACCTCTATTTCAAACCAGAACCAATTTTAAAAACTCTAGAGGACGCGTCTGGAATATGAAGACAGTTAAAGAGGAGAAAGTTATTTCTTCACGCCATTTTGGGATGGGACGTCACCTTCCGTCTCTACGGAATTGGCAAAGCTGCAGCGTTGAAGAAATAGGCCAACACTCTAAAACGGCAGAGAGCAAGCTTAAGTGTTCGACTTGCATTCTCAGTTCCACCGTGGATGACATTGTGGCAGCAGGTGAGAAATCACTAATATCCCTCTACTGTTGAAAGCCTGGAATAAAACCTTGAAAGCTTACGATACCAACGATACTGCGAGAAACTAGCGACCTAGAGTATACAGATACTGCCCCAGAACAACGGCAGGAGCTTGGCATCATAGCCTAAGGGTGTACCTAGAAATGAAACAATGAAAAGGTGAAGGCGAAGGCATGTCAGTGGAAGAGTGGGGATAAAAGTGAGTGATGATCAAATACTCCCTGTGATGACTGACTTACTGGTTGTCCCGGAGTGTCTTATCTTATCTTCTACGCATGGTCAGTTTCAATTTATCATCGGATTTTTCCAGCTAGCGCAAAATGTACCTGCCGCCCAATTCAATTTTATTTAAACACGGTAAAATTCATCAGGAATAATGCATCAGTCATTTCCAGCAGTGCCCATCGCCCCCCCCCGGGCCGACCCCCGGGCATTAGGATTTTTTGAAAATTAACCGGCAAATGCCCCACGGCGGGGACAAAAGAGCTGGTCAAATGCACCGCGGTACAGGTAAAAAAAGAAGTTGATTTCTTAGTTTTCGGGGTTATCTTCATTCTAACCGAAGCTAAATTAGGCCAAACTAAGTCTCAAATAAGTCTTATTTCTCTGTATTGCTTCAGTGATCATTCATTCTGTGGATCTACCGTCTTTGTCCTCCTTAGACAAAGTTAATCACAAATTTATCGTCCTTGCCCGATGAACTTATCACTGAAAGGAAGTGACCGTGCTGTGACGTAAAAAAAAAAAATTGATGATTATAGTGGTCAACGCGCTTAGCTATCCTTAGTACTGCCTTACGACAGACCAGCTATTTCACAGGCGTGCCACTCAAACAAATGAAAATCACAAGACCGTCAGATGCCCCGGGGTAGACTACTGCCCGGCCCCCGGAACGGACAGTGACGAAAAATGCCCCATTAATGCCCGGGGGGGGGGGGATGGGTACTGCTGGAATTGACTGATGCATAAGCTTAAATAATAACAAAAAAAGTGTTCCCCTGCGTGTGGTCAATGCGGCGGTACCACAATACACAAATTCTAGCCACCAGTTTCACTACAATAGTGATGATGGAAAAGGACGTAAATGAAATATGGGCTCATGAAAAGCCAAAATAACTCTTCACTGTTTGGGGAATGTTGAAAATTTTCATTGGAATACGTCACACACACATGAAACTGTCGCCCTATTCAGGTATTCTTTGGTGTAGACTTACAAGATGTCAAAAGTAATAGGATTTAATGTGCTTATACGCGCGTTTGTCACGCTTTACAAAGAATGAAAGTTTAAAGATACATTTCAAATGGATTTGCTTGAATTTGGATGAATTCTGGCAATTAAAAAAGCGCAATAACAACAATTTCCGATTTGAGCCTCGTTTTCATGTTGCCCCAGAGCAAGACAGCATTCCTTTAAATTTGGACATGTTCCCTTGCTTGGATTCTTTGGGACTTTTAGTATGTTGATCTACGCACTTAATTCTAAATGATAGGCGAAGAGGGAGCTTCTGTTGCAATTAGTTGCAGGTCCAGTCACAAAATGACTGGACAAGTGTGCTCAGAGATGTCTGTTGACTAATTGGTGCGGAAGTGTTAAGCTGAATGCTAACAGTTAAAAGCTGAAAAATATCATAACTGTCACAAAAGTGGAATGCCGCGAAATGCTGAGTGCTGAAACCAACAACACGTAATTTCCTAAATGCTAAATGGTCACAGCAGAAAGCTAACAGATTACACTCTTGCCTGCAATGAGACCCTCATTAAGAACAGAATTCACGGTTTAAAATTGTGAAATAAAAATAAGGAGAAATGAGAAAACCGAATAAGTTAACATGGACCTAGTTTTGTGGTCAATAATATGCTTAAAATGAAAAACAAAAAGGTGATTGCATGGATTTCATGAGGTTATACCGTCCTTATATTACTACTGGCTCCTTAACAAATACTTCTGTGACCTTAAAGGAGCCTACCAGTATTTCAAAGCGCATACAACAATAATTTTAAAATTCCAGGTTGACAATACAATGACATGATTAATGTAAATTTAAGCCATTAACTTGGTGACAGGTTAGTGTACACTGTAATTAACTGCAATGTTCCAAAATGCTATGGTATTTCTTATGACAATTATGAACAAATCTTTTCCATTCTTGAATATTATTGTACTGCTGCCTTTCTATTCAATCTGCTTCTGCTGCCTTTTATAGGATGGTACGGTGGATACAGTTTCAAAAGGTGAGAGGTTTTACATTCAACGCACCAAAAGATGAAGTAAGTTTGTCAAGCCAATGAAGTTTGACTACATCCTACCAATTGTCTCTGCCACTATGTATTAGGATTTTCAATAGTGGAGCACAGCCATTTGGAAAAAGAAAAGTTTGTAGGCCATAATAAATCCTCAATTATCTTAGCTGACATGGTGTTTAACATCAGTTAATATCAAAGGCCTTGGGGAGGCAGGGAAGAATGTATCAAACATGCCAGTCTATGCTGCCTTGAATGCTTTTGATGCAAATAACTATTTTCTTCTTTGTACCACCATTGTTATTTACTTATATTTTGAGATGAGGATAGTGTCAGTGTGGACAGCAGTGCACACAACCTGGAAGTACCTCTTGTAAGTATCTCTCCCCCAAAAAGTGGATGAAAGAAAGAAACCTCAGTATCTTTTTGTTGTATTTACAGTTCGAACTAACAATAAAATATTAATATTTTTCCATCATTTCAAAAATTCTTGTCAAATTAATACGGGTCCTTGACAACATTGAAAATCATATATCTTTTGTCTGTTAAAGGAGTCAACCAGCTTGCTAATGCAGGATGGGAGCAGGTCAAGCCACGAGGAAGGGCAGCCACACCTTATAGGACAGTTGCAGGAGATATTTCCTGAGCAGACTCATGAAAACATGCAGCGCGCTCTTCTGGTGAACAATGATCTTACAGGGGCTATTGATTATCTGTTGAATGAAGATAAAGAAGGTCAGAGTAAGACAAAAGGAACTGTAGAAGTATGCTACTCTAGGTTATCAGGGGTGTGCCACTTTCCTTGCTTCTGTATTTTAAGAATATAGAAGCTGTAATAATGAACCTTGCAGGAGTTATAGTTTGTATAATCATGTCTGAGTTAACCTCTTAAAGGCCCAAGGGGTTCCCTTTGACAAAGATAATCATCAGTCATCAGCGTGAGTAAAATCTGTAAAGAGTCACTCCTAGGCATTAAAAGGTTAAGAATTGGCAAAGTTTTCGTAAAAAAAAAAACAACAGCTGACAAAGGGGGGGGGGGGGGGGAGAATAACTTGGCTAAATGCTTTCAAAGATATGTTTAAAACAGTATGGGGTAAAGATGCAACAATTTTTTACTTAGTATTTGAAATTTACCTTGTATTTTTGGCCATTTTTCTTTATATTTGTTTTTGGAAGAAAGCTCTAAGTGACTTTTTGATGAATTTATGGAATGAATAGCTTTTCAATGAGTTCTTTGTTTTTTTTGTTGGGGGGGGGGATTTATCCCTTGTGTGGTTTATCTAGTTGAAAAAAAGGTAATTCAGAGTTGACTCTAGGTCAACATTTCACTGAATTGATAATTATTGTTTTTCATGTAAAAAAGAAGACGAAGACAGCAGTGCAGACTGGAATGTGCCCTTATCAGCCTGCATGAGGAAATGGGACCACCAAGAGGCCCTAGCACAGTTTTTTACTAATGCTGTTCACTCAATTGCATCTGAAGAACATCTGCTTATCACCAGAGAGAAAAGTGTCATAACACAGGTGTTATGGAAGTGCAAAAATCCAACCTTTAAGCTGCAAAGTCCCCTAAATGTTCAGTTTCAGAGCTCTAGCACATTAAAATTAGGAGTTGATGCTGGTGGCCCAACAAGAGCCTACTTCTTCTATCTAATGCAGGATGTAGTGAGAGGTTCTTTCAATGGTATTAAATTGTTTCAAGGAGAGGTTGGTCACCTAGTTCCATCAATTGATTATGACCTGGTTTCCAGCTGCTTTTTTGTGATTGTCGGCAAGATGGTTGTACATTCTTTCTTACATGAATGCATAGGCTTGAAGGGTATTTCACCAGCTGTTATCAGTTACATAAAAAGTGGTACCAGAGGCACAGTCTTAGAACATCTGGTTGTTGAAGATGTCCCCGATCCCTGTCTCCGTGAAATTCTCAATGAGGCAAGTCAATGTAAATGCCAAATGAGAAACCTATCCCTTGTGAAAATTTTTACGAGATCTCGCCGAGATCTCGCCGCGATTCTCGCCGAGATGCGGGAAATCTCGGCGGCCAAAAACGCGTCGCGATCTCGCCGAGATCGCAGCGAGATATGGAAATCTCGGCAGGCAAATACGCGGCGAGATGTTGCAGCGAGATCGCGGCGAGATACGGAAATCTCGGCGGCCAAAACGCGCCGTGATCGCGAGGTGATATCGCGGCGAGATATGGATATCTCGGCGGGCAGTTTCGCGGCGAGGCCTCGGTGGGAGTCTTGCCGGGATTTGCGGCTAGAAACGAAATTCCTGGCGGTCAAAATCTTACTGTTATCCCGTCGAGAAGCGAAATTCTCGGCAGCCAAATTAGGTTCGATGAGAACGATATTTACATTTACGTTAACAATTAATCAAACTACCAGACGCTGACAAAACTATGTCCTATATTGCAGTTCCAGGAATTGTTAACAAGATTGTTTTCAGCCTTGGACGTGTTTTGAAATTAAATTATCCTTTATATGGTACTGTTTCCACGTGACAATAACGAGGAGACAAAGAATAGTTCACGTGCACGTGTTTTTACTTCAGCTGATCGATCACCATTAGTTGTCATTCCCCACGCTGGTGGAAGGAGGCAAGTGCCCACCTTATTAGCTGTGAAATTCCGTAGCATCGATCTGCAGGAGAATAAACCAACGAACAGGAAGAGTTTGATGGTGTTTTGAGCATTTTTGTGTTTGTTCGCACTGCATTTTATACGCTCACCTGTAAACGATATGTGTTCTCGGTTCAGGGAGAGCGATTTATTTGTAGTCAAGACAAAGTAGTGAATAATGGCCGTGCAGAAACTCAGGTTTGTTCATCTAAGCAAGGAACTGACAAACTAAATCGCCAAATATTAGCAAATGTGGTGAATCTATTAAAAACATCTGTCTGCGCCGCTTGCGCTTCAAACTCGTTTGTGAATGTAAACACTGAAATGTGAATGATCATGCAGCTATGAACAGGGATGACCATTTTCCGTTTTGGTATAAACCTAACAATCCAATAAATCAATCTAGTTAATAATCCTATTATTTTCCCTTATCTTGGTACTTTATTTTGGATAGTTCAATTGAAAACAAAAGGCCTTCTAAATGACAACAACATCTAATTAGACTGGATAAAGTGTTTTTGTGGCGTCTCCTTGTCTTGCACTGAGAAATTGGCTGCTCGCCAAATTGTGGTCACGCAAATCTTGAGATAATTTATTTTGTCATGTACTGCGAAGCTCGTGAAATATTCGATCGCAAAATTTGAGTTGTTACTGTTTTGTATCTAAAACTAGTTAAGAAGGAACCATTTTCAGTATAAGATTCTGCAACTTGCCGCAAATTCTTAAATTTGTCAGACTTGTCACCTGACTGTTTACGCAAATCTGGGGAAGACGGCGAAAATTTTATTTCTGAACTCATGCAAAAAGAATGCCGAAATTTTGGCTCATATCAAATTTGTTACCGGTAAGTTAGGTTATTACCTCATCCCCACACATTTTTACAGGAAAGTCAAGCGAAAATTTTTTTAAGCTTAATTAATATTCTCACGAAGGAGCATGTTTCGGTGAAAGACCCGCAGTTTACTTGAGTGAAATCAACATCACAAATTAAAATAAAGGTCAACAGTCAGCCGACGAGATAAAAGGGGAAAAATCAAGGCAAGGAAAAGCTGTACATGCTGATGATGTTGTCTGAGAAAAGTGAAACTCACTGACCTTTGTCTCACACGTTGAATGCTTGGGCAACTACAAAACTCGTCGAAGGACTGATTCCCGGGGGAGAAGAAACCCAGTTGGTGGCTTCCATCGCGGCATTACTGATTAAGCTGTGTAGACTACAAACGTTCTGAAAGTCTTGAAAGCATTTAACCTGAGTGTTCATTCCTCAATTGTAGCTTTGTCCATAATATATAAGCTTAAGTTCATTCCCAGTACACTTTAGGTCCTTTAGTGTGGCTTGTTTAGTTGTGCAACAGTTTCTTGTATATCTTCCAAAACGCTCTAGCTCTTGCTTTAAACTTGAAAGAACCATGTTCTTTTCCGTAGTAAAAAATAACATGTTTAACATTTCAATTTTCCCCTGTACATTCAACAAAAAGAAGCCATTTCCCACTTCTGTAAGTTTTGTGGAAAAGTTCTCGATTTTTTTGGGCTTACGCGAGCACCGCTCGCCGATGTTGTTATTGAATCAACCAATCACATTGCCCATTAACACAACGGCGGGAGTCAAGGCGGGATTTTTTGGCGCGACTTTACGGTATCAGGTAAGCTCATGGCCGGCAAGCAGCGAAAAAAGTCAAATTCAGAACGACAACAAATTAGTCACAGGTATCTGTCTTTAAAACCCTTGCCTAACTCTTCCGTAGTGGTTTATAAAGAAAGTTCAACAAAGAGATGACGGACATGACAAACGAAGTCCTCTGCATACATCATTGGTAAGTGACAACAAATAGACGTCAGTGGTCTGATGAAATCAAATGACTTCACATGTAAAACAGCGTTTCTGATCGTTGTTATTTTGCTCGTTGCTGCTCGTTGCTGCTCGTTGTTATTTTGATCTCAAAAGCCGGTAAATTAATTTGTGAGCTGATTTATTTCAGATTCTTGCCGACCCTCGAAATAGATCGCTGGTCGCGCTTGTTTGAAACTATGGGTACAGGCTCAGGAGATTTGCACAAATACAATGGCAGTTGCAGCAGTAAAACCTGAGAGAAATCTTACCGATATCGAGATTCTATGAGATAAATCTCGCAAAGATCGAGACAGTCTCTGCGTTGCAACAGTAGAAATCTTGACATGAAATCGCCGAGATCGCGGCTATCCGCGCCGAGATTGTGACTATCTCGCCGCGAACTAGTTTGTCGCGGCGAGATCGTGTTGCAATCTCACTTCTCGCTGGATATCTCGGCGCGATATTTTGAAATCGCGCCGAGATCGCGGTTATCTCGGCGAGATCGCGTTACGATCTCGCCGCGGGGTAGATATCTCGACGCGATATTTCGCAATCTCGCCGAGATGGTGGTTATCTCGCCGAGATCTCGCCGATCTTGGCGCGATCTCGGCGAGATTGCCGCAATCTCACCGCGGGCTACTTTTCTCGGCGCGATATTTTGAAATCTCGCCGAGATCGTGGCTATCTCGCCGAGATCTCGCCGATCTCGGCGAGATTGCCGCGATCTCGCCGAGATCTCGGTCAAATTTTTACAAGGGATGTGCTTCTCATCAGTGCCCACATCTCAAAATAAATGTATCAATTGATGAATTTTTTTTTCTTAGTGGCCAAATAGCATGTACCTTTCTGGCACTTCTGTTTCCTGAATAGTAAAGTAGGTGATGATCGTCTTACTGATTGCTCATATGTTGTAATGTCTAAGTTATTACTGAGTACATATAGGGATTTTCACAACTGACCAACATTGCACGTCAATGCATAATTAGTGTAAATTTCTTCCCAGTTGCCAGGACTGGTGTGTTAATTTTTTTTAGCATGGCAACCAAAGCTTACATTTCGAACTTAAGGGGCTGTCTACTTTAAATGAAAGGGCAACCATTAAACTTATCCTAAATGTGGGAAAATAAGTTCTCTTACAGTTCCCTTATTACGTGTTTTCTTCTAGCTTGTGAACTGTAGTGACCTGAGGAGCTTGGTAAATTCACTTCAGATGGGGACTTCAACATCACAGACATACTTGCTTCAGCCGGATTTCCTCATATTGAAGTACCCCCTCAAACCGTTTACTGGCCTACAAATGTGTGCTGACTTACGAGGTTGTCACCAAGCGTGTCGCTGTACTGGATGACCTCAGAAAGGGATTGGATTCAGTGCACGTGATGGGTACATGTTTGCTAGACCTTTTACAGCAAAACCCTCAAGTGCAAGAGCTGATCTTTCCTGTTGCTGAAAGCAGAATTGAAGTATCAGAATTAAAACAACTAATCAAATACGACCCAACAGATGACAGCACATCTAAGGTGGCAGAGTATTTTGAGAAGTACTTAGATGAGCTGAGTGCTAGAGGTACAATAATTACTGTCCTTGAGGTCTTTCTCTGGCATTAAAGAATTAGTAAAAAGTGTGGTTGTTTTGTAGACTTGTTTGACCCTTTAAGCCCCAAGAGTGACAAGCATCTAATTTCCCCTTACAATATCACAAGTTGATCAAACTGATACAGGTCATGAGAACAAAGTAAATGATCACCAGATATGAAATGTGTTGATGTTTAGTCAAATTCTCTCAACTAGTAACATAAGAAATATATGGAGAACAGTGAGGAGAATATGTATGTGGATATTGGGGCTTAAAAGGTTGAGGTGGCTTAATCAATTAATTTAAGTGATGTTTGTCTAGAATCTGCATTAAGAACAATTCTAGGATGAAAAACCCTGCAAAGTATCCATGTAGTAATGGTCATAAGTCCTTCCCTAAAATAAACACCGCCCTAAAAGAAAGCATGGGGTGTTTGCTTTCAGGAAGGATGGGTAGGGTAGAAAAATCAGACAAAAAGAACTAAATCTAGGAAATTCTAGAAAACTGTCATGCATGCCTACAATGCAATAGCCCTTTTCACAGTTACCTTTTCTCATTTGCATTACACTGTTTTTGAACGAGGATGTGAGGCAATTTCGGGCAGAAACTACAAAATTGCCCAAAATTGCCTCACATCCACGTTCAAAAACATTGTAATGCAAATGAGAAAAGGTAACTGTGAGAAGGGCTATTTTCCCTTAATATGGCTCAAGTTGCCCTACAGGGATCTTGAGACAATTCCATTAATTTATTAAAAATGAATAAGGGAAACTCTCGTGAGAAAAGTAATCTTACATTTTTCATTTACAGAATGTAGGTAAGTATGACAAAGGATGTTGTTGCTGTTTCTTAATTTAATACGTGTTTCTGGCGAGGAAGCAACACTTGAAGGACTCGTGCAATTTTGGACTGCTTGGCCCGCCCTTCCCATGCTTGAAGACAAGATGACAGTTGCCTTTCTACCAAACCATCCCAACAAAGTCCTGGCAGAGAGTGACACTTGCTTTAAAGTCCTGAAGATACCTACTGGCCACAGTGACTATAAAGATTTTGTGAAATATATGGACATTTCAATTACTCATGGGAAAGATGGGTTTGGGAAGTTTTAGAGTGAAAAGGACTCCTAGTCTTCTTGACAAAAGTTATGTTGGCACCTTGCTGCCTTAATTTCTTTTTCAATTCTTTTAATCGTGTTAGATTTGTTTCATTTCATGACTGTTGACTTTTGTACAGAAACAGTCACGGATAGGTGCTCATTGAATGTCAAAAACAATTATTACATGTAGATCTGTGACAACAATCTGTTGGACAACTAAAAAGGTTTTTTGGCTTTTGGTTTAATACGCTTGAGTCATTCACTTGCAGTCTTCTCCCTACTTTTCAGGGCAACAGGTAAGTCAGTTTTCCAGGCCGGTAAAGTAGCTCTGTTGAAAGTCCTTTTCTACACTGGAGTGGAAGTATCGTCGGAAGACCCGGAATATTGCTCACTGTACTAATTAAGATCACACACGTCTCGAAAACGCTTCAAAACGCCAGACGTTTGCGATTCCTGTTTTCAGGAACATGTTTAACTACAGATATACTTCAAGACGAAAATGCCTACAGCAACTTACGAATGTAATAACATACAGAGAAACGCTGAGAAGATAAAACTTCAGTGTCTTTCGAAGGCGCAAATGAAAAACTCAGAAGAGAAGATAAGCTTACTACTAAGAGCACCTTACCGGCGAACATGCTAACCTGCGGATAAACGTTGAAAATATAACACCTATACCTTAGGAACATGCTAAGCTGCTAAAGTACGGAGAAATATCAAGGAGACAAAATTAACAGCACCTTACGAATAAACTAACTGTAATATACGGACGAACGTCAAGAACATAACAAGTCTAATATTTTTCGAACGTTCCAACACACGATGAAAAGTCGAAAAGATAAGAATATTAAACACTGGCAAACGCACTAACATATAGAGAGTGTCGAGAGGTCTTATATACCTTAGGAACGTACTAGCATACGGAACGTGAAAAAGATCTGATATTTAAAACATCTTAGGAACGTAGAATCACACGGAGTAACGTCAAGAAGATAAGACTTGCTATTACCAAATCTGTTGGGTATTTCTAAACCAGGCCTGAGTATGTGATTTCAACCGGTAACAAATGGTACTACAAGCGGTAAATTTTACCGGCTACCGCCTGATAAGGAGAACACTGCACTTGTATCTTAAAAAGTGTTGTGTTAGTCTTTGAGAGAAGTCAAAAGAAAGTACATCAATTTTCTTAAGCATTCATTAAGTTTTACTCTGTGAAGTGTTGTTGAGGTACTTTCATTGCAAAAGATAATGTTAACAGAGTTTTATTATGCAGCAGTGGTGTTGTGAATTCAACTGACTTAAACTTCCAGTGTTCTGACAGTGCCTGGTGAAATGGTGCACTATTGTTACAAGGCATTGTTATGAATTCTCCCTTCAACATATTCCAGTACCTCTAGATATATGTCGACACCATGGCATACTGACTCCCGGGTTGGATCAAAGTTTGTGTTCAGCTCCTGCCAGTCACTGTCATTAAGAGGACAGCCAGTTGGAGGAACTTCAACTGGGTTGTTTTCATTTGCTAGGAGGGGGCCGTGCCATTCCTCTGACGGTGTTGGTCCTTCATAGTCTATTCCATAAGTGGCCTCATCAATCTGCAGAAAAGGAAGTTATGTGGTTACCAATGTCTACGGTATTTACACACAAACCAAACGGCCAATATAATTATTACATTTTAAGACCCAATAGCTGCCTTATGTATCAGCCAAATGCTATTGCATTCCATAGAACTCGGTTATTATCCACCCTTCCAATCTGATCAGTCTAGGAATGCTGCATCATACAAGATCTTGTATTGAGGTATTATCTACCAGCACAATTCATGACGCAAATAGCACAAATACACACCAGGATAGGGACATAACAAAACATACTGATCCTGGTCTACTGTGAAACAACTGCAAATAAACACAACAGCAGGATTTTAGTCTCCAGCCCCCAGACTCACAGTCTGGGGCTACAATCACACACAATAATTTTGTGATCTTGTACAAGTACCACTTTATTTCCAAAACTTAACAAATTGCTAATCTGATTGCTGAATTCAATGGCTGTTCTTCTATCCCTGTTGGCAATAGACAACATTCCACATACCCATAACCGTTCTGGAGAGTAGAATTTATTGGGCCTCTGTTGTGTCCTTCCCAAAATAGCTTCAAGTTCTCATTAATCCTTGGAACAAATACAAAATGTAGTGCAAACAAATGAAGCTCATTTGTTGGATCCAATACACAAGAACTTTCCATGTGGTAAAATAAATGATAAAACACATAATTGTGCAACCCATAAAGACATCCCTCCATAACCTCTGATTGTGGACACCCCGACGAGCAATGTGGCTTCCTCTGTCTGGACCTTGCAGGGGGTGTGAAAGCATATATAAAGCAACTTCTACATTCTCTCCACCTTTATCTGACCTTAAACTCTTGAAGGCAGCCCGTAACTTTGTACAGCTGTGTGAAACAGCCTGAAGACAGTATCGGCATGGTTGTTTGTTGATGCTTTCAGGTAAACAATCATTCTGGAATAGCCATCAATCCCACCATAGATGACAATTCTCCACCTACCGTACATAAAAATAATGATGTCAATCACACATCAAGGAAAAATTTGAACCAGCTTAATTTTTGTTTTCCTTTGTCTCAGATTATGGTAATTGATTTGAGACAAAGGAGAGTAAAAATTTAACTGGTCTGAAAATTTTAATCACAACATCTAATGGAGATCATTATAAATCGTGTAATAAATGGAAAAATATGTATATTTGAACAATATTTTTAATTAACAGTTCCGTTAGGAGCACTAAGTGCCCGGTCACGTTTGTAATTTCCCTGTACATTCTTCCGAATGTTTTTTTTTTCGCGGTGTTCAAATTCCAGGGGAAAAAAGTACAGAGAAATAAATGGAAAAAACTAGAAAGGATTTTTGGCACAGTTAGCCCCCTCCCCTAATGTAGTCACGAAATGGCCAAGGCCTATGGTAGGACTGAAGAGGTGGGTCAGCACTCATCTTCCATATTCCAAAATGACGTGACGTCACACACGAACTCCGAGGCACACTTCGGGTAAGCACTTCGGAAAATGAACATGGCGGACGATAGTAGTCAGGGACAGGTAGCAAATGACTAACTCCCTGCCCTTAATTCGTACCTGATAAGCTTATGATTGCCATCTATGTGCCATAAAGCAAGAAGGCCATACACTCGATAACAGCGGCGGTGCAAGGTATTCATCTCAGCGATCGCAAGAGACATCCATGTGGGTCAACGCGACGCATCGAGGAACGTATTCGATTTTGCTGAACACGCAAACCACGGGACGTTAGAAAATCAGACATTCTCTGGTAGCCAGCGTTGGGAAAGCTACGTAGTATACTCTCAACTACTGAGTCTAGTTCTGCGTCAGTTGTTGTGCTATAGGAACTTCTAATGCTCAATCCAAATTCATGCATTCGCCATTCGACCTAGCCTCCCACGCAGTCGTTTTTAGGGGAGTCGGACTCCCCTAAAAACGACTGCGTGGGAGGCTACATTCGACCATACGGACACCCACTCCCAGAAGAGACGCTATTTCTCGAACAGCAAATCGACGATCAATCAAAAACTGAAGCTGTTCCACTGTGATCCGGTAGCTAGATCTGGCACGATGGCCAATAAAGACTGGCTCGGCGATTTGTGCCCCAAAAGACCCGCTATGGGCACACAGACATTCGCGAGCTTCTCGGAGGAGAAAGTGGATTTGATGTAGGTTAATGGTCGTATTCAGCGAATCTGCGTACCTACTGACAACATCGAGCAGCCAGTCAAGGCGATAAAAAGCTCTTTCAGTTACAGAAGCCTGTAGATCTCGCAATACTTCTCCCACAACATCTCTAATACTTCTGAGAAACACACTCTCATTGGGGCGGCCATCTTAGAATTATACGGCTGGATAATCATGGAATTAATAATCATAAATTACAATATAAAGTAGCTTTCCCCAGGCTTCACTCGGTTAGCGATCGTGTCACGCCCCCATCAGAACAGAAATTGATCAGTTGTTTTAATTTCCGTTTTGTTGCTTTAATTTCTGTTCTCCTGTCTTATTTTCCGTTCTCATGTCTCAATTTCTGTTCTCATAACTCAAATGTTGTTCTTTTGGTTCAATGTTGGTTCTGATGAGTGACATACAGTGTCATCTGTTATAAAATTCTATTCTGTTGCATCAATTTCGGTTCCGACTTGTTAATTTCTGCTCTCAATTCTTAAATTCTCCTCTGTTGGTTCAATTTCAGTTCTGATGATAAGAAATGGAAATTGAAGGTTCTTCATAATATAATTTGAAACAGAATATTGGCGGAGATCACCCCCCATACAGACAGTGAATGCAGGATTGCTTTCATTTCCGGTCCAGTTTGGGGTCATTTGTAGTCCGGGTTTTGCAGATCAGATCACGCGATGCATCACGCGTCTGCCGAAATTCTGTGATTTTATTAACTATGAGGTATCCAGTATTTTGGTTAATTGTTATATTACACTCGTGAGTCCACAGTCTGCCTTGTGAATCCACGAAAACCTCTTGCTGCCACAAGAAGAAGAAAAACTTGAAAGTTGCTCGAAGCGCAGCCGAGAGTAACTCTTGCTTCTCGAGAGTTCTACAAACTTCCCAAGTGCATCATAACTCACACAATGCACGGTGGAAATGCACGGCGAAACCAAACTTATTATGGCTATTCACGCGAATGAATCTCTATAAAATACGGCCTGAGCTCTATTCTAAATTAGACTTTTTTATTTGCGATGCTGCAGTTCCATTTCGCTTCAGTTGAAAGTGGTTGTAAGAAATAGAAATATGCAGTTGAGACTAAGGGGGTACGAAGTCACGGGTCATCGTCACCATGCACAACAAGATAATGAAACACGCTTACGTGTGGTGAATTTGATCTCGTGGATTTGCTACTTATGTTATAATTCCTGATGTTAGGGGGATTTCGTCAAACTTTTATTGAAGAGAAGGAATGTTGTTTACGGTTCTGGCTAAGAACCTTCGTATCAATTGAATAACAGGCAGGAGTCTGGCATCAGACCTAGCGGTTTGCGTGCTTTATTTTTTTTTTCCTTTTAACCTTTGTAATTGCTACTTCGTAATTTTTATATTATTTTTCAACTTTTGTATTCACGTATTTTTAAGTTGATAAAGTTGTTTTCATGGATAAGAGAAAAGAAGGTAAAAATAGCTTGTTAACCAAAAGTTTTATTTAGTTTTTACACTTCACGTCATCACTCATTTCTGTTGGGATCGAACGCGGTCCACGCGCAGACAGTGCATGCAGGATTGCTTTCACTTCCGGTCCAGTTTGGGTCATTTGTAATCCGGGATTTGCAGATCAGATCACGCGATACATCACTCGTCTGCCGTATTTCTGTGATATTATTAACTATGAGGTATCCAGTATTTTGGTTAATTGTTATATTACACTCGTGAGTCCACAGTCTGCCTTGTGAATCCACGAAAACCTCTTGCTGCCACAAGAAGAAGAAAAACTTGAAAGTTGCTCGAAGCGCAGCCGAGAGTAACTCTTGCTTCTCGAGAGCTCTACAAACTTCCCAAGTGCATCATAACTCACGCAATGCACGGTGGAAATGCACGGCGAAACCAAACTTGATATGGCTATTCACGCGAATGAATCTCTATAAAATACGGCCTGAGCTCTATTCTAAATTAGACTTTTTTATTTGCGATGCTGCAGTTCCATTTCGCTTCAGTTGAAAGTGGTTATAAGAAATAGAAATATGCAGTTGAGACTAAGGGGGTACGAAGTCACGGGTCGTCGTCACCATACACAACAAGATAATGAAACACGCTTACGTGTGGTGAATTTGATCTCGTGGATTTGCTACTTATGTTATAATTCCTGATGTTAGGGGGATTTCGTCAAACTCTTATTGAAGAGAAGGAATGTTGTTTACGATCCTGGCTAAGAACCTTCGTATCATCACAGGCAGGAG
Organism: Siderastrea radians; assembly: GCA_964017195.1. NCBI lineage: Eukaryota > Metazoa > Cnidaria > Anthozoa > Scleractinia > Rhizangiidae > Siderastrea > Siderastrea radians. Next base: position 12,439,539 of record OZ024891.1, on the reverse strand, counting down.
TCTGGCATCAGACCTAGGCGTTTGCGTGCCTAATTTTTTTTTCCTTTTAACCTTTGTAATTGCCACTTCGTAATTTTTATATTGTTTTTCAACTTTTATATTCACGTATTTTTTTTAAGTTGATAAAACTGTTTTCATGGATAAGAGAAAAGAAGATAAAAATAGCTTGTTAACCAAAAGTTTTATTTAGTTTTTACACTTCACGTCATCACTCATTTCTGTTGGGATCGAACGCGGTCCACGCGCAGACAGTGCATATAGGATTGCTTTCATTTCCGGTCCAGTTTGGGGTCATTTGTAGTCACGGGTTGTGCAGATCAGATCACGTCATGCATCACGCGTCTGCGGTATTTCTGTGATATTATTAACTATGAGGTATTCAGTATTTTGGTTAATTGTTATATTACCCTCGTGAGTCCACAGTCGGCCTTGTGAATCCACGGAAACCTCTTGCTGCCACAAGATGGCACCAATCCGTAGAATTTCGTTGGGAATCACGGCACTTTTTTACGTGCTCTGTTTGTTTCCAGTGCCTTCAAATACATCATCTGGGTTTCTTAATAATTCCTACCACCTGATTGCACATCATTTTGGTATTCAGAAGATTCCAAATATTACTTTACCGAAGGACACCTCTAACAAGTGTGTCGAGAGTCTTTTTACAGTGGTCAAAGATCCCATTAACCTGATGCGCTTGTGTGAGTACCTATCTTATTATTTTTAGGGCGCACTGCTTACATAAGACTTGCCTTTTCTATGCTTTCAATCGCTTTCAATACACTTTTTACATGTTTCTTATCGTTAGACATTGATACAGCAATCTTTGGAAAAGATTCCTGCTTCTCCCTCTTCTTCTCTTTCCTTGTTTTCCCAGACTACCTGTCCCTTCCCCTAAACTGATTATTGTCATCGTGACCTATGTGAGGTAAAAATCCAAATATATCCCAATCGAAAGTCTAACGCGATTATCACTAGAACACCACGCATCCAGTTATTAAAGTTACCGTGCGGTGGACGAAATCTCGCGGTTGTGGTTTCTGACGAAAGAAAATGCATGTATGAGAAATTGTTTCCTTATCACCTCAGCGGACCACAAACAGGAAGGGCGTTATTATTTTCAATCTCTTTAGTTGTAAAGAAAAAAATCTGCGATATTGGTAGCCGTAAGAAAAACAAATTTCAACATGTGCCCGAAAAATTGTGTCAGGCGGAAATATGATTCGCACACAAAAGTCACAACAGAAGCTATATTTTTAATTATTCCTTTTGTTTCTTCCAAAGCTTTTGTGATATTCAAATTTTTTTGCTTAACCACTGAAAAACATGAAAGTAGTTAGTGGATGATATGTTAGTACTGTTGGTTTTATTAATTACCTGCACAGCCGTGGGGAAGTTATTACTACGTCTTCTTTTTGGTGTAACTTTTAGATGCTTTCATTACAAAAGTATACACCATACCTTGATCGCTATTGAGTTTTCCGTCTTTTGCAATTAAATTGCACCATTGGTGCTTTGATACCCGAAAAAGAAGTAAGAAAGAGCAACTAAACTGACACTTAAAAGTTTCCTTGACCATTGTCATTCACCTTTGGCGCGAGATTTAGAGTAAAAGTGCGAGTCTACATTGGACTAAAAGCTGAATAGGCACGAAGTCGCGCGAGCATCACCAGACGCGCGGAATAAAGGTTGCTTTTTAACATCTTTCTAGAATTGCAAGAACGAAATAATGGAGCCAGACACGTTGAATAAATTAGTATTTGTTTTCTTGTTTTCGTCGCGTAGGCTGTTTTAGAGGTTGTTAATTTTAGAAACCTGTCAAACCGGTCATCTAGAGTACAAATACCACGTGATATTCAGTATTCGTTTAGGGTGTTGTTTGTACTCTACTGATTGCAGTTGAATAATAAAAGCTAGATCTTGTTCACATGACAGTCCCAACCTGGGCTTTGAAACTAAGGGTCAAGTCTGCTTTCTGGAAATATTGTATACAAAGTGCTTCAAAACAGAAAATGACACTGCATCACGGTATTTGTTGCTGGCATGACAAGGAATAACAAGGAGTTGATGGGTGCAAATTTCTGTCAGCTGTCTAGGAATTGATCTTTGTGCATTAGAGCAGGAAAATTTCAGGGATGACCGGAGTCCACCCGACCCACCCTCCCCTCCCCCCCGCCAACCACTGCATTGAAGCAATGGTCACAACTCACCAGACTTGTTAGGGAAGTGGTCATAACAAGTGTACTCGATGAAGACCGACCATGTGTAGGGGTAGGGAGGCTATGCAAGATACCACCTGTCTGATTAACCAAATGGACAAAATTTATTGGCCTCAAAATATGAGTTGAGACTTTCATAGTAGGTGTGCAGAAAGCTTGCATTGCTGGAGAATAGCACAGGGAGGTTTGAATCTTTTTCTTAGTTTCTACTCCTGATAGAGTGGGGGCTATTTAAACAAGACACCATCTTTTAAGGTGGGGGAAGGGGGGTAAATGAAGAGACCACCTGTCTTCTTGCAGAGTGGTGGGTCCTGTCTGAGTACAATAGTTTTGACCATTTCCCTTATCTTCTTCAGATCTTGATGCCTCGGGTAAACCTCCAAGTGGCTTTTTCGCTGGAAATATGATCGCTTGGTTAGGATCCTACAGTGAGTGCACCAAGATGATTGCTGGAGCACATTATTGCCTGACCAACATCAAAACTGGTTTAAAGGTGAGCTCACAGAATTTTCCAGTCGTTTTATCTTGATGACAACGGACAGAGAGAAAAATAGGGCCTTGAAAAAACCAACACCGGTGACCGCACAGGCGGCCCAAACTCACGTTACGAGGTGTAATGTAATTTACATTCTTACCTTCGGTGAGGCGGAACGTGACCTTTGAGCGAGCCGGTATCGCGTTACAGGCGACCGTTAAAAGAGACGTTGTATGAGAATTAAAATACTGAGGTCTGCGAACGCTAAATAACAATAAATTTGAACTTTTGTTCAATGCAATAAATAAAAATACTTACCTTTGATGTATTACTTTGTGTTTTGCCTTGTATTCATCGTTTTAGTGGATTTTCGGCTTCACTGCGTAACCACTGTAACTCCCTTCGTAAGCCTGTAACGCGATACCGGCTCGCTCAAAGGTCACGTTCCGCCTCTCCGAAGGTAAGAATGTAAATTACATTGTAACGTGAGTTTGGGCCGCCTGTGGTGACCGGTGTAATTAGCAAGACAATGACTCTGCACGTGCGTTGTACATTTTTAATTGGTACATTTCGTGACTGCCGCTCTGCAAAACAAGAACGTGTACGTCAAATGATCAAATCATGGCTTTCTGAATTCCCTGCTAACAGAGGCCCCTTTTCCTTTGTATTCGCTGAGCTGACGGGCGGGACGAAAAGGAACCTCTGCCATGGGTCGAAACTCCCTTTGATTCGACCGCCGTCCATCGTCGTGGACGGCGGTTTCCGAAACGCATGCTCCCTCAAGGCGAAGGACAACCTTCCACCTCCGAAGATTTTTCGAGCTGCGGACTTTCTGTGAAATGCAAGGGGGTTAGTTTCTAAAGAAACTGTGGTGCTGCGTCGGTGGGGACGTGAAACACAAAATTTTGCTCCAGCACTTCTACGAGTCTACGGTAGAGTAAATTACACATTTGATTGTAAATTTGTGTCGAAATCGCTTTTTAATTGAGGGATTCTTCATATTCCTTACAGTTCTCGTAAAAGTTTTGAAAAACGTGCACAGTTCGCATCACCAAATGCTCTTCAAAATAACTTGCACATCGAGCGAAATCGCTTGCGCGTAGCTTCCCTCGAAGAAAGAATTGAACGCGTTTGGTCTCCAGAAACAAGTAAAGGCGTGTTTTAATAAATGTATTATTTAGAAAAGCTTACTGTCTCTTCTTCTGTGTACCTTCATTCATAAAATTTCGAAAAGTAGTAATCTGACTTAAACAGACACAAATGCTCTGTTGTGGTTTGATTTCACGCGCGAGACAACATGACAAATCTCTTGCGGAAATTTTCAAAATTTGGACTTTGAGATTGTATTTTTGGCTAATTCTTAATCGACAACTGGTGTATTTTATTTAAAAGTAAGAAATTTTAACTATTCTAGATCAAGTGAGTGTTGTTTTTTCGAATCTATAAGTTGTTCTTTCGTACTGCACATGGATTGTTTATTACCAACTGCTCATTTAGTGAAGCGATCATAAAACACGCAGCCTTCAATGGGTTAAATTCTCTTTGATTCCTGGAGTTGCGGTCATGTTAAAAAAGCTTCCTTGTCCAGATAACTTGAAATTAATACCGTAGATTAGACAACAACTATCTCTAAGACGAACTGTCTACTTTTTTTAGGGTTTTGGTGAACTCGCCATTCACGACAACAAAACTGTGCAGGTATTTTTTGGCGCGCTAGTTGAGAAAGGTGGGAGTCGTCAGCTGATCACGTGCTAAAAGCATCACGTGACGTTTCGGTCACTAAGTAACCGTGGTGCATGCTCAACACAGTTCATTTCGACCCATGGCAGAGGTCCCTTTTCGTCCCGTCCGTCAGCTCAGCGGATACAAAGGAAAAGGGGCCCCTGCTAGCAGGGAACTTTCTGAATTACTTGATACGGTGAATTTTCCGTTCTCTATCTGACCTCGAACGCCGTCCCTTCGAATTCAGCTCCAGGTTATTTCGCCCACGTTCGACTAATAATTGAAAATAAACTCAATGAGATCAGTACTTTTAACAATTATTCTCCGAATTCGAGGTGAACATACAGGAGAAGGTTATTTACTGAGCTTCGAAGCAATGGAATATATGATCTTAAGTTACTATTCACTAAACTAAAGCACAGACTCAAACTCGAATAACTTCACTTCAAGTTGATTTTAACTGAGTTGATATAGGGTAGATTGGCCACCGTAAAAAGATTCAAAAGCCGATTCTTCGAGCGTTAGATTTTCGTCAGAGCGAAACTTCTTCACAGTGGCCAATTTATCTTATATCAAATTAGCTGATACCAAATTAAATAATTCACTGCACTACACACCCAGCACCACAGTTTCCACGGAAGCGTGTATTTTTATTGGAAAAGTTACAATTCGTTTGGGCCTTTGCTAGCATTGAACAGGCAAAAAACCGTTTTGCTCACAAGTGTTAATGGTTAAACAAATTCGTGGCTGAAATAAGCGAATGGAATGGGAAATGAACCGGGAAAACAAGTGGAATAAATAGCTGCACTTTATAAAGCAGCCGCCAGAAGAATTTTAAGTTTTATTTATTTGAGCAAAAGATAGGTTTGGTGGTTTCACCACACACAAAAAATGGACATTTCCAATAAGATTTTACTGCGAGTCACACAGGAGTTTCAGTTTGGCCGCCCGCGCGAGACTCAGTTTTATCGCCGCTAGTGCGATTTTGAAACTGACTGGATATTGTAAGGTCGCCGTCAAGGAATTTATTTAATGTATTGAACAGGTTTCCAGTTTTGTCTTGTAAGACTCGTTTCAATTTCAATTTTCCCTCCAAAAGTGAAGCAAAAGGTTGTGTCATTACCAGGAAACACCTCATGCCATTGCTTCAGTTTATTTCAAGTTTGCCACAAAGAAACAAATGGCTGATTTATCTCATTTAAAAAAAAAATAGGTCCAATTTGGTTGTCTGTTGTAGCTTTTTTTACAGTGTAGCTTGTTTTTCCATTCACTCTGATTTGTTCTTCCGAACTGGTACTGAGTCAGGTGAGTACCGATTATGGCCATTTTTTGTGCTTGGATGTAAACTCGAAAAACTTAGGGGTTTCCCGGAATTCTCGACCCTGTTTTCTTCCTGAGAGATAGATGATGGTGAGTATTCGGAAAGAGGACGAAGGAAAGATTTTTCGTGAAATTGCCCGTGAAATTGTACTTGTCTTCTCCTCTGAAGAGACGATCCAAGATGGCCGCCCACGTCATTTGACGCCATGGACTCCTGTTTCGGACTTCAAAGAGATATTCGGACGTACTTCACACCCTCCAAATTTCAATTGTTAGAGCTTTGATATTCTGGCAGTTATGAAAGGGGATGGAATCTGCCACCATTCTCGCTTCAGAGGGCATAAAAGTGAAAAACAAACAAACAAATACAAAACAGAAACAAACAAACAACAAACAGACAAGCAAACAAACTGACTTCATTTTCTTCATGCCACCAATGGTTTGTCATTTTTTTTTGACTAGTTTTCCAATGATGCTCCTCCTTTATCTTTTGCTTGGGGAATTTGTGCACCTCAGCAATGCAGTGAACAGGATATCACCAAAATGCTGGAAAAATTCTTTTCAGGTACACTTCGTCCTATTTTCCTTTACCCTTTACTTCTTGGGGGCAAACGGTTGAGCCATAATAGCGGTGGCTAAATTCTGAGCCTGTATTTCAATGCTTGTTGTTTCACAAGCCAATTGAAAGCATTTCGTCAATTTTGGTCTGCCCCTCATAATTATCTGCTCTCCACATAAAAAATAGTAGTGAGAGAAGATCTTGACAAACAGCGGATTCAGCGGATTAGGTACCTCCGAAAACTCTATATCTAAAGCAGGGTTTGCTGTCTTAAGATTATTGACCAATCAAGTCTCCATCAAAGCATCAAAGGATTTTTTGCCAATTTTCCAGAGTTAGCACAAGTTCCAGATTTAAGCTAAAAAACGCGCTCACATACAACATTGGAGGGAAGAATGTTTCATCATGCTCTGACAGTGAATGTTGTACTGCATTATCACTATTTATTTCCGTATCTGTTGCAGTTGTTAGACAAACAGCAGGAGTTGATATCAAACTAACCAACTCTGGCGTAAATGGAGTTCGAGTACCTGGTGGGCCTGTTCACTGTAACAAAAAAACGGAATATACAGTTGGAGTGATAATCTCTTTGTAAGTACATTGAATTTCTACACGATGCTATTAAATCTTGCGATGACTGGGAAAATAGCGTGCCTAGCAAACATTTCCGCAGGTTTGAAGCATTTTTTTCGCTTTTGGGCTGCGTAAAAATAGGTGCGAGCGCAAAAAAGTGCGAGAAGGGGGAGGTGAAAGGGAGGCATGAGAGCGGCAAGCGTTTCCTTTCCGGATAAAAAGCGAAAAATGCTTCAAACCTACGTAAACCCCTAGGAAAACGCTTGCCACGCAGGCTACTAATCAGGAGAAAATATCTTTTTCCGTATTATTTGAGAAAAGCACCTGGGGTTTTTGTTGTAAACACAGTGCTTTAGATAAAGTTTACATACATACATACATACATACATACATACATACATACATACATACATACATACATACATACATACATGAGGTGGAGGGCGAAAGACGTTTATGGAAGGTGTTTCATTAGGTCAATTATTTTTGGGTGTTAAGTGTGGAATTGCAAAGACAATTTTCACAACTCTAATTAACAAAGGGCATTTCTTATACAACAAGAATAACAAAAAGTCTTTATAACATAGAGGGTAAAATTACTGAATGCTGATTGGTTGAGATACAGAGCATTTTTCTTAATTTTCTCCCTAACGAGGGCAAAATCACTGTCTCCTGATTGGCCAAGCGGCAAAGTTACTGGCATTTGACTGGCCGAGCGCGAGAGCGCACCATTTCTTTGTTGGCTTTCTGAAACGGACTTTCACTTGCTTTTCAACACAATAATCGTTTCAGAGTTTGACTGACTTTTAACCCGGTTGTTTGGTAAAAACAGTGCGGGAAATCGGGTGATAATTTGAAGAGAAGTTCCAAACGGTAAACCTTAATGTTCTAGGGGAAACAACAAATGGTTATTTGTTATAAAAACTGCTGAAGGCCTTGGAGCGACTAGTCCCCTGGCGTGGTCGAAGATTCAGGCGGTGAATTATAGCGGCCCACGTAAACTAGTTAATTCTTTCATTTGACTACGGCTTTATGGTGAGCATGCTGTTGTAATTATAGTTGAACGGCGGCCAGCGAACATGGTGTTGTAATTGAAGAAATTGGCCTCAACTGAACAAGGGGCGTTGGATATGGTGTGACCTCATATCCAACGTGGGTGTGAGGAATAATTGTTTTTTTAATTTTCGAATTCGGTGCTCGATTCTGAAATTTTTGTCATTCTTTGGACAAGGCTTTCCTTGCTCGGCGAAGACTTTTGAATGCTACGATGTATGTAATGGTATCCAATTTCCTTACAAGGCAGCAGGTAGGGTTATTTAGTAAGTATACCCCTTCCAGCTGCTGGTATATCGAAGGATAATATCCCTGGCTGAAAGATTGTCCTCGAAATTTCACGGTTGCCGTCAAAGCTTCGCTTTTCGGCCAACTGTTCATTTTTCGGAAGATCTTTCAGCCTCGGACGTTATCCTCCGATATACCAGCAAACTAGGAAGAGGTTTATTTATTTTGCAACCCTTCGAGTAATTTCTACAACGCGCGCGCTTTATTGTGGTTAAAAGAAAACATTGAGATATAACAGCACATTTGCATCTAAACAAATCCAAGCTGGCTAGTTTAGTCGATTTTATTATACTGTGATTAGATCCTAAAAGTTAAAACCCGAAAAAGTGACTTTCTTTCGTGCTTTTCTCTCGTCAATAAAATCGAACGACGGGTATCAGCCTGATACCCGCCAACCAATTATATACCACGTGATGTGTTTCACTCAATGAGCGCGCGCGCGAAAATAAATCGATTTATTAATGTTTGTATTATTTTATATCTCTTTTTGTGTAGAGCTTTGTGTTGTTTGATCTTATTTCTCTGCCTTGTTGGAACCATCGTGGACATCATCCTTAGCTTTACAATGCCACACCCCTCACCTGTCAGCAAAAATGACGGATTCATGCCAATCAGAAATGGCTCCATAGCAACAGATCACGACGAGGCAGGTCATGGTCCTGGTCCTTTTGAAAACGACAGCCTCGACAGTTTTGATACAACACCACACACAACTGGCGAAACTCAGTCAAATGAACCCTCTTCTGAAGTGAATTTCATTGGCAGGTCTACAGAACCCAGCTGTCAACAACGCTCTTTTAAACCAAGTAAGTCGACGTTTAAAGGAACTTGAACCCAGGGCTGGCCTGGCCGACTTCTGTTAAGTGCTTTAGCAGATCGTCTGTTGTAGCTTTCCATAGTAAAATTGTGGGAGCTGAAATGTCTGGCTGCATTGTGTACATTGGCCATTTCAAAACATGAGCAAAGGTCTGGGGTCGAAGTTTAAAAATCAAAGAATTGATTAATACTTTGTCATCGTCTTTGTCATACTTTGTCAATACTTTGTCATCGTCACCAAAATGGCACTCCTGCCACGATTGGAGCAAATTGGTTAAATAGAAGCTGAATAAATTCCTTCTAAAAACCATATTTTATTGAGGTTGCGTGGAGTGGAGGAACATGCACACTTTTAGCAGTAACAGACGTTTGTATGTGGTTAAAGGTTTTACTTCCGGTCTTTTTCCGCATAAGGCTTTTGCACCCAGGCAAAAATTGTGTTTAATTGAACATTTTTCGCGATATTGTTTCTCCCTTTTTCAGTTACATTCCAAATGTAACTGGAAAGCTCGTCTACCTGTCCTTAGGCGAATAGCTATTGCATGACAACAATTAATTGTGATAGTTCACTAATCATATGACCTGGACACGCCTTCCAGTTTGTTTCTTGGAGACCTTTACTCAATTAAGATCATTCAAACGTCATTTTGCATAATTTGTCCTGCATCTTGGCCAAAAAAAAATTATAGAAATTTTTATGCCTTAGTCAGCCACTTGATCCCTTTTGTCAAAAACGCATGCCAACCTAGATGAACCTTCGTAACAAGTTTTAGCAACTGGCTAAGTTTCATATCAATACCTTGCATTCTTCCTGAGAAAGACCACCCCCTTTTTTGGATGCACCTTGAATGACCCAGTCCTTAAATACCTAAGCACACTTTTGACGGTTGAAAGACATTTGTATGGAATTTTCTCGTTTTTGAAAACTTGTATTTTAGAGGCTTAAATGTGTCAGACTTGCTGTCTGATAGGCTGGTTAAAAATTCTAATATGCTCTTTCATGTAATCTTTGTAATCGAACGATTATTGCGATATTTACGTACCAAGCCCAGTCAAAGCCAAGCAATTGTCTACGTTCAACTGAATTCGAAAAATCTCAAGTTTCAACCGGTTCGATTCGTAATATTGGGTATATTAAAGTATGATTTGATTGCGGAATCACAATGAGCCTATAGAAATCTCACATTTATTTACAATCTATGTGTGAAATATTAGTTATCTGGATTTTTCATACCCAGGTGCAGTTATACGGTTCTTCTTGTGTTTTTCTTTGATTCAAAACACAAACCGTATCATGGATACTCAAGTTCCACGAGGCGCTATCACTTCCATCAATGGCATGAGAGTGCTTAGTATGTGGTGGGTCATATTGGGACATACTCACCTTTATTACTCGTATACCTGTACAGGTGCGTATTCAAAATAAATCAGTCGAATTTGTTCAACGAAGGTACCATGTGACCATGGTAACACTTTACTTTCTACAAGTGAAATTGTGGAAAAACTAGCGGGAGGGACAGCAGTGTCACTACCTGTGGTTGGGAGGGTTGGGGGTGTGCCCCCTTTTACTTGACTGTACGCCTAAGGGTTTAGAATATTATTGTTGGTTCTATAATATGTGTTATTGGGAATCGTACGTGGTGAAAAAAGTGAACAAAAAAATGCGTGCTGAAAGTGTAGTGTATAGCCACAGCGTCGTTAGTTATGTTTGGACAGGGACCGCGCGAGGTGTGGACTCGGGGGGCTTTAGCCCCCCCCCCCCCCACTTTTTGGTGCCAAAAAAAAACAAAAATAAGAAGCGATTTCGATAAACATTTGGGTAAAAAATACTGTGCTAAAATGTGTCTCATATTAAAAAAGTTAAAAAAACGACGACGTTTCGACGTTCAACTAACGTCATTATCAAGTCAAAAAATAAGTGTATGTTTCAAAGTATAAATACTAGATAAACAATGCATCATTAAGAAACTAATATAAAGTGTAAGAATGTTAATTGTTAGATTGATTTCTTTTATGAAGAGCATCTCATAAATCAGGCATTCAAACTTCGTTTGGCACTTGCGAAGAATGCGAAATTGGCTTTCTTTGGGGTTACCTAATTGCCCATGAGCTTCCACAAGGTGGAACATAAGAACTCGGCCATCGGTAAACACCTTGTGGAAGCTCATGGGCAATTAGGTAACCCCAAAGAAAGCCAATTTCGCATTCTTCGCAAGTGCCAAACGAAGTTTGAATGCCTGATTTATTAGACGCTCTTCATAAAAGAAATCAATCCAAGCTTGAACACCCAGACCGATTCCATTCGTGCAAAACTCTTTGTTTGAACTAACATTCTTACACTTTATGTTAGTTTCTTAATGATGCATTGTTTATCTAGTATTTATACTTTGAAACAGACACTTATTTTTGGACTTGATAATGACGTTAGTTGAACGTCGAAACGTCGTCGTTTTTTAACTTTTTTAATATGAGATACATTTTAGCGCAGTATTTTTTATCCAAATAAAAAATAAAAAAGCGGGAAAATTCATAAGTCAGTGATTAGTTTCAGGGTTAACCAGTACTTGGTTTTCCCCAGTTAGATGTAATTTTCATATGGACCACGAATAGAAACGGAATACTCCGCCCACAAAAGTTCAAATCGCCTTGCTCCCATTCGTCTTGTTTAGTTGAAACTCATGTGCGCTCTAAGGAACTGTATTTTGAAGAAATGAAATGAAATGAAGATGTGACATCACAGTATCTGTTGTAGTTTCATTTGTATTTCCGCAGTTCACATTATTTTCCTTTTTGGTATCTTGAAGAGTTTGAACCTGCTCAGATTTTAATTGCAATCGACTGAAGTTGACATTCTCGCTATCTTTTGGCCTCTAACTCTCGTCATAGTAATAAAAGAATCTGGTTATGAAGCTCAGCAAAGTCCTTTGTTTTATGTTTTTGTTACCGTTTTTAGCCTTGACGGTGCACAAACAACAATAGGTTTTGAATTTTGCATGAGCAACGAACCAATAAAAATGTCACTGTGAAGTTATTCAGCCATAGTGTGCGATCGTAAAACAAAAGATTGTGCACTTTCGTAGAACTTTCAACATAAATTGCAGCACCTTTGTTATGGCCTTTGAAACTTGCAAGGTTTCATAACCAGTCCCTCGAGTAACTATGCTCTCGTGAACTCTCATCAGTGACTCCCTTCTACTCTTAAAGAGTGTGAATTTTTGTCGACTCTCGTTTTTGTCTGGCCCGGCATTACGAACTGCAGTCTGTCTCCAGATAGGATTATCGGCAACAGGGTACTTTGATCTTTGCTGAAAATCAAAGTTACTTCTTCAAGCTTCTCTATACGCATGTAAACTTTGCAACTAGGATAGCTGCCAAAAATTTTGCCGAATGATCTCTGTCGCTCCTAACGATGAGAAATAAGGCATTCATGCAGCAGTCAGGACATACCGACACAGAGACACTGACTTTAGTGAAATATATAGCCCATGATACTCAGCTCAGCTCTCTTAGATGGTCTTATTCTGTAATATGACGACAGGTTTGCTTGTGCAAGTCTTAAGAAAAATGTTTTTGAGTTCGAGATCTTAAATGCGAATACGTCAAGATTTGCACCTTGCCGGATACGACTTAAAATGTGTGTAGAGATGAAAGAACAGGCTCAGGCACATTATTTTGGAACGATCCTGGCTATTCCTGTTCCGGTTTAGGAATAACAGATATTTCCAGAACAATGAATCCCTAAAAGAACGCGATGTTTTCTGTTCTGATAAACCAAAACATTTCGACCGCATTCCGTTCATTTTGTTATCGTTAACAAATGATTACTGAGGGAAGTGAATAGTGTCCATACTGAGAAAACACTAACTGTATATTGTCTTCTATTTAACAATTAGATTATGAGCTCGAGATTTCTATCGTGTGATAGTTGATGAGGCCGAAGGCCGAATCAACTATCACGCATAGAAATCGAGAGCGACGTTCAAAACTTAACAGCAGACACTACATGTTTTTATTGAAAAATGACATAAATAGGTCACACCGCGCGCGGAAAACACTCTACTCACTATCTACAACAGAATAGATAGTGAGTAGCGTAGCCAATCAGAGAACAGCATTAGTGATAGAACGCTAGTAGATTTATACTAATCTGGATTAGACCACCCAAACGTGCCCTACGTATCAACATTATTAATCACTGGTTAGTTCGAAGAGTTTGAGACCCTTAGTTTAGCTTTGATCCCTTACTAATCGGTCTATATACTTTCATCAATTTATATTGTACATGGTCCAGGTGTTTCCACGTTCCAATTTATACTGCACATGTTCTATATGATGGGTATAAACTGAGAACTTTTAATACACTTGGCCGCCCTAGATGCATTGTTAGTCACTAAAAAGAAAAAAATTCGCGTGAGGCTGTCACCCCCCCCCTTCCCACCATACCCCGTCCGAGTAACCTCCCCCCACTTTAAAAAAGGCCGCGCGGTCCCTGTTGAAAAGTCATCGTGCGTGATTTCACGGGTGTAAAGAAAAACCCACCTGTGTAAAGAGCATTATCAGTTCCTGCTACAATGTACACACACGAACTGGTTGTCAACAATTTAGACCGTTCTTGCTAAATACATATTATTTTTTTCTTAAGCATTTTTCCGGTCCGGAATCCGGAATCCTTGAATTTGATTGGCTGTTGACGCGCGTTCCGCCGGTCCAGTTTTTTCCTATCCGGACCGGTTTTGCCATGGTAACCGCGCGAATTAACCGCGCGAAAACCATTGAATGAAAGTTGAAAAACAACATACCTCGGTTGAACCCGAGAATTCTTTTATTTACGGCTCAAAGATGCGACTTTTTTGGCAAATCACAATTCTTGTGTGTATTGTAAATGGAAAGTTCAACAAGGAGGGGAATTAAAGACCTTGAAATACCTTCAAAAGGCAAGTACTCGTTTTAATTTTGTGTAGCTTAGCATGGCGGTTGGTGAGTTTGTTGTTGAATTCACTTAACACAGCAGTTTTAGTTTTTAAATTGCGATCACCACAATGCCTTTTGACTCCGATATTTACTTTAATGACGTTTTTCAGTTTTTTCTCTTAAATTAATGAGGTTCGCTATATTTTCATTCAAGAAATTGTGCAGGCTTAAACTGGAATTTTGCTTTTTATCTGTCGTAAATGAAGATAAGCTTAAAAGCCAGCGCACCGTTCGCTTTGGTTAAAACTGAGATCAAACCAAACGATTTCGCTAAATAATTAAATTGTTTATATCCAAAGAACCAGCACATACGTTTACAGGTACGAAACAAAACATAAAAAGAAAGTAATTAGGCTAAACAGAAATGTTTTTCGAAGTGTTATTCTCTTTCATTTTTTACGCAAGGGCAATTAAACCTGTCCTAACGATTGAGTCCTTTGGTTTTGTTTTTAGTAAGCTTAAGCTTAATTATAAGTATTTAATTGGGTTGTTTATTCCTATGCCGGGCAGGATTTTCCATGTGCGTGTCTGTTCTTGAAAAACAACCTTTTCCGTGTTGATACGATAGTTTCTAGTCGAAAATATTACACTTAAGTTTTAAAAAAGTTTGAAGTTTTTATGATTACATTCGCTCTACGGTTTCCTGCCATCTGACTCAGTGAAACTTACGCGCGTTCTGACGACCTTTCAAGATTGACTGGTGCAAACTCGCAAATGCTGGGAAAAAAATAAAAATGTTATTTACCTGCCTAGGTCGGTCCGTATAGGGAAAAACTGTGCCCTTGGTATATCAACTTCATTACAGTACGAAGTTAAGGTATAAAACCACTGCCAAAACCGTGTACGATCAACCTTGCTCAACGTCGGATCACAAAGATCGAGATCAGTCAAAACTGATAAAATTGTAAATGATTGTCAAAATGACCACTGCAGAGACTAATCAAACAACGTGAAAAGACGCGAGTTACAATATTTCGACTGGCCAATACCAGTCTGCCAGTCTACCAGTGTCAAATCTTGTATCTACCACAGCCATGGAGTAAACTAACCGGGGACGGTTTCAACCATGAGTTAATTAATTATGACTCTATCAAAATTATTAGCACTTGATACCTTTAAATGGATAAAGTAGAAGCTAGGTTACAAGTAAATGCAAGGAAACACACAATGCACACCTCGATTTATTTACATTCTTGTAGGCAATCTGTTCACAATTCCAGCGGTTAAGCAACGATTTACATTTGAAGCTATCGAGAATGCAACCTTTTCAGTTGACAGTTTTTTTTTCTTGAGGTAAGTGCTTACATTCGTTGAGGGGTAAGAAGCGATTGATTATTTCATCGACGTTGACTACCAAATCAATGTTTACCTAATTATCAAAACCTGTCGGTTATTTTGAAATTAATAATTAATTAAGGAAGAAGAGTTGTTCTGACAAAGATGGAATATTCAGTTTGTCACGAGCGTGCAAAGTGTCTATCCTTTTCTGTGCACTTTAGTTTACCAGCGCGATGCAAGCTTATAATACTAATTTTCGAGATTCCTGCGATTTTGTCCTCTCGAACGCAAGAAACGATTTCCTCGTTTTTCCCGAAATTAAAGCGCTTCTAGCGGAAACGTACCACATCTGGTGTCTAGTTTTACCATTACCCATATATGTGCAAAAAAACGAAAAAAATAGATTTTTCAGTCAACTTCTGCCGCTGAATACTGGTTTCTTACTGAAAAACGCTTTTAAGTAAAGGTGTCCTTTTCTATTAAGAAAAAAAATCTGGAAGGATGTTTTTATTAATTTGTTAGGTATAGTTTTTCTTTGAATTTTATCATAGTCGAGCGTTTGTACATGAGCCCCTAGCTAGCTCGATAGAATACGCCACCACTCCTTGCGGAGTTTGACTTTTTAAAACATAAATTAACTCACTTGTCAAAATGTCGCTTACGTATTTTCCATGTTATAGAACAAAATACCTCAAAACTCGATGAAAATTGCGTTTTTTCACCTTTATTTTGTCTATGGTTTACGTTTCTTTGCTTCATCACTTTTGGCGACTAGTTCTTCCCATTTCGAGTAATAAGCAATCTTCTAAGCATACAGGTTTGAACTTTGGAGTCAATCACAAGTCGGTGAAGTATGATCGTCCGGGTGAGTAATCATGAGAAGGACTGTTTGTGATGACATTGCCTGACGTTTCAACAACCCGAGCAGAAGTCATCACCAGAGTGAAGTGAATTTTGAATCGTCAGTAGATGTCTCGGGACGTTATCCTGATTGGTCGACGAACTTGCGATGTTATTGGTCGTCTGTCAGTTAGGCCGTGATGTTGTTGGCTGCGAAGACTGTAAAACGTGATTGGTGTGTTTCTATCCGTCTCTTGTTAGTCAAACGTCCGTTGGTCCATTGTTAGTAAAATTAGTCGGTTTGTCAGTTGTTTGTCTTGTTGTTGTTTTCTATTGTTTGTCCTGTTGTTATCGTCAGTAAGTCGTTTGTAAGGAGCAGGTAGCTGTTGGCAACGGTTCAGTGGTTTTTGTTCTAAGTTCATCCCTTCTAAGCATACTTAGGCCCATTTAGCCTGGAGTATTACCGATAGGGAAGAGGGGCTGGGGGGCACTTGTTTTGGTAGTTGTGGGAGGTTTTGGAAAAAGACCAGAAATCCAAGATGCGAGATCCAAGGTGTTTAAAACTCACGGCGTAATTTTCACGTCATTTGACGTCATCAGGTCATGTTGGGGTCCTTTTCTGGACGTACTATCCACCTAGACTCATTGTCATAGCTTTAATACTCTTGGAGTTTAGGAGGGGTGCAACCCCCCCCCCCAACCCCAGGCTCGGGTAATAAAAAAAGGCTTAGCCTAAATAGAGGTAAGAAATAGGTCAGCCTCCAATAAAAAAAAGAAAAAAAAAGAAAAACACAACGAAATGAAGGGTTATTGTTGTTCTTTAGACACTTTTTAGCCGATTGTCTCGTTGTAAACTCCAGGTTTGCCAGGTTTTAATTCTAGCATCATTCAATAAACATTGTATTTGTAAAAAGGCTTGGACTTTAAATTTCCAGTCATGTAATCCTAACCTTTAGCCAATACAACTGTGCCAAATCGCTTTACTGCTATGTACAAAGCCTTCCCTCCTCTGAATCCATATTACCAATAAAAACACCACATCTCATTGCAGCATAGCAAATCCAATTCACCAATTCACCAGTAAATCTAGAATTGAACTTAATTTCTTGAGCAAATGCATGCCCAGTAGGAAAATAATATTCTTCTGTTTCTTTATTCAACAGTGGCCTCTTGGTTGCCTATCTCTCCCTTCGTCACATGGAGAAAACAAAAGGTCAGCTGTCGTTGTTTAAGTACTATTTTCATCGTTTTTGGAGGTAAGTGTTACTAAATAAATCCTACCGCTATGCCGGTGGCTCTTGTATGAAGGATGTTCATATAATTTCCCGACGTGACTACCTTACAGCGCGGGGCGCGCTACCGTTTCCACTAGACCAAGATTTTTGACACTTTTCTGACACTTTTTCAACACTTTTTGATTGAGGGGCGGAGTTTATCGAACCGTTTGAAATTAGCGCACGTGAACATAGAGTGTTTTTACTTAACCCGTGAAATAGATAGTAAACTAATACGCAGTATTACACTCTAATTTCACTGTTTTCTTTTGTTTACTTGTAACTATTTGGTACTAATTGTTACGCACTGTTTCACGGGTTAAGTAGAATCACTCTAAGATAACCGAGTCGTTCGTACAAGTTTGTCTAGACAAAATTTCGTGTTTGTCACTTCGCTCATTCGCTCATAATCGTGGGAATCCGTTTTGTTGCGTCGTACAAATACAAAACTTAAATCTGAAAACGTGAAAAGGTAGACTGCGAGTAGTCTCTAATTTTGGCCAAAATTAGAGACTACTCGCAGTCTAGTGAAAAGGCTAAGCATTGACAACTGAACAAAAGGTGTCACAGTTTTTGCTCAAAATTGATTTTGATGCAACAATTTGCACGTGCAGAGCTGTCAAAACGTGCATTTTTCACGCTTAAACAAACGTGTAAAAAGCTAGCTTGTTATATAAAATAAAAAAAAAGACAGGAAAAGAGGAAGAAAATCAGCTTCAAAACAAAAATCAGCTCCACATTACTCATATCGAATATTCGTGACAATTGATGCAGAACTGTACTTGTAGTTATTTTAGTTATTGATTTGTTGATATTCACAAAATTATGCATTTCGTGCGCTTGTTCGTTACAAGACCATTTCTGCCCCAGTGAAGTTTGTATTTTTGGCTCAGGTCGTGACAATAAATAACTTTTGGAAGAACATTGCATGCAACAGATATAAAAATATTTCTCGTAGTTGGGTGGTAACTCACAAAGAAAGTATTTGAAAATCTTCATTTTGTGTCATCGTTATGTATAATTTTATCACACAATGTTGAGCGAAAGTCCAAAATAACACGAGAAATGTAAACATTCAACAACAGAATAAAAGGCGCATAATTCAACACAACATAATGTTTAGTTTTGAGGCATAAATCGAAGCACAAAGGGTGTCTTTAAAACCCGGAACACCCCGGAACACCCCGGAACACCCTGGAACACCCCCGGAACACCCCGGAACATCTCCGGAACACCCCCGGAACAGCCCGGAACAACCCCGGAACACCCCTGGAACATCCCATAATACCCCGGAACACCCTCGAAACAACAAGGAGCACCCCCGGAACACCAAAACTAGTGGTCAGCGGTCAGACTACTTACGAATTGACTAAGCCGAAGACCTCCAAAGATTCCCAATTCTTCACAAGACTTTTGCGGATCACCCTGAGATTTCCGAGCATTTCAAGAATGCTTCGGAATATTTTCGAATCTTTTAAGAACAGGGAAAAAACATGAATTAATGCGCCGATCAATTCGAAACTTCAACATCCCCCCCCCGGGCATACCCCGGGCATTTGACTGTGTATCGTGCCCAGGGAGGGGGGAATTTGAACGTTTCGTTGAAAGGGTGGGGAATTTGAACCGGATTTTTCTCTTGTTCTGACGTAATACGCCCGAGAGTTTTTTCGGTTTTTGCAGGTATGACGGATTTCCAAGATAGAATTTCGCCTTTGTTAGTTAATAACTCTTTCAGGAGAAGTTTGAAGGTGTCATTACGGCATATCTCACTCTGAAAAGCGTGAACAGTGTTTGATTGCAGACGAAATTTGTCTTTGAGGAGAGTTATTTCAGTACTAGTTGGTGGGGAATTTGAACGGCTTTTTTGCCCCGAGGGGAGGGAATTTGAACAAGCCAATCTTCAAAAGTTCA
This sequence comes from Siderastrea radians, assembly GCA_964017195.1. Lineage (NCBI taxonomy): Eukaryota > Metazoa > Cnidaria > Anthozoa > Scleractinia > Rhizangiidae > Siderastrea > Siderastrea radians. The sequence continues at coordinate 12,420,243 of OZ024891.1, read as the reverse complement.
AATGCCCGAGGGTTGCCCGGGGGGGGGGGATGTTGAACTTTCGAATTGATCGCGCATAATGGGAAAAATATATCATGCACGTGACCTTCATATCAATAACTTACGATTTTTAGTGATATGAAAATGTGACAGTTGAACTGTTAATTCTGCATTAATTTTTCTCGTGCGAGGTTTGCATTATCACGTTCAAAAAACAGGTGTGACCTCAAGGACATAACAAAGCCAAATGATACAATGTCAGGCAATGCTCTAAGGTCATTATTCCGAGGTCACACGATCGTCATCGTTTTATTTCCACAGGCGCATGGAAAATGTTTGGCCGCCGGCTCGGTACGCTTAAATATATACACCTCATTTAAAAAACCTCAGTTTATATTAATTTGAAGTATCATACCGTAGTGCATGAGTGCTTCAGGAATGTTAAAATCCGAGAACGTTTTTCCATGTCTAATAAATTCCCATCTTGCAGCTTTCGCTTGTCATATTTGAATAACAACGTTTTTGCAGTTAGGCCTGCATATATTTTTGGTTAACAAAAGAGCGTAGCTCGGAAGATAAATGAGTTGGAGAAATGTGCGCCTGGAAAAAAGTACTTGTAGAGGTCAGTCCGAGGGCTTATAGGGATGTCACAACGTAACCCGCGAGCAAAACGATCGAACGAGTTTACACTCTTATAGCGAGAAAAGGAACAAGTATTTTATTTACTTTCACAAGATCTAGTTAGACTTTAAGGGAAAAAATTCAGTAAACGAAAAAAGGAAAATATCAACGATGAGAGTACATACCACATTTCCTTGAACTTTGCAAAGTTCCTGTGCTCCCTCAATAAGCCAACTTTATACGTTGCGATAAACCTTGAGTGACAACTTACTTCTCAAAACTATTCAAACATTTTCCTAATTGGTCTTTAGAAGGAGCGGCGGTGTTTCTTTGCCCAGTTCGTACCGTAACAGCAAGTGGGGCACTTATTGAGAAAATGCGGTAGTACTAGCTACATAAATTGAAAAGGAACAGCCTTTATGTAAACAAAATAAATCCTATAGACCATGTTTAGCAGCCTGCAAAATCTGTTTTGTTTTGCGTGCAAAATCTGTCACGCAATGCCCAAGAGTAAGTTATCGCGACCGTGACGGGATGCCCAACCCCCAGAATTTCACTTATAGACGTCACATCGGTTTGTCGAGAGTTATAATGCAAATCTTGCATGAGTTACAACAACTTCAAATAATTGAATTGAAATATTCAAAGTCAAATCTTTGTCGATCTAAAGGACACCAATGTTATTTTTTATTTTATTTTTGTCATTTTGTCTTCGGGTGATCCGCAAAGGTCTTCGGAAAAATTCGGAAATCTTCGTTAATCTTCGGAGGTCCTCGGGTCAGTCTATGCCTTGAGTGGTCTGACCGCTGACCACTATTTTTGATGTTCAAGAGTGTTCCTGGCTGTATTGAAGGTATTCCGGGGCATTATGGGATGTTCCAGGGTATTATGGGATGTTCCAGGGGTGTTCTGGGGTTGTTCCGGGGATGTTCCGGGGTGTTGCGGGTGTTCCGGGGTGTTCCGGGTCTGTTCCGGGTTTTACAGACACCCAAGCACAACTGGTGAATCTAGCACACTGACTCTCCGATATATCCCTTCATCTACCGAACGAGCTCGAACAAACATCTCTTGAAAGTTATCTGAGTTGTCCACGTTGTTTAGATTCACATAATCGCCATCTTCGTCCTTGTATCGTATACCCAAAGTGTTGGACATGTGATGTCGCAGGTCCGTCTGATATCCTCCACAAGCGAAGAAAACGAATAATTTCGTGCGATTCCGTCGACAACGTCTGCTTCTGTATAAAACTCTACCAATTCATCCTGGCCGTACTCAACTTTTATTTGGAACTTCATGCCGACTGACTAATGTATTCGATGTAAGTCGAGACTACCCGTGGGCGTTGACAGTGATTGATATGTGGCGGGACTTTGACGTTCCGCCTTTTTTGTTAAAAGTGTCAAAAAAGTGTCAAAAATTCATCAAAAATCTTGGTCTAGTGGAAACGGTAGCACGCTTCGCGCTGTAACGAAGGAAATGAAGGCTTGTTTTATTAAAGTGTTTGTAATTAACGCAACTTAAATGACCACGAGTTAAAGGTGGAAATATTGTAGAATATGAAGGTCGTACATTCTATCGAGGAAGAGCATGTTAATCATTCAAAAGGCACTTTTTTTAATAGTGAGTATTGCGTTGAGTAATTATTCTGAGGGCAAGAATAAACTTTGTGTAGTTAGAAAATATCCATACCTCCGCAATGGATGGTGACTGGAAAATCCGAGGGGATGTGGGTCTCAAAGGTCAAAATTATTTAGGGAAAGCATATACCTAAGCTGGAATTTCCGGAATGTGGGAGGGGTCAAACTAAAAAAAAAACCATCCATGGGGAGGAATGGATATTTATTGAATCCGCGTATTGGATTATAATGAAAAAGAGTATTTTAAGTTGTTCCCCCGGTAGGGAACCCTGGAGTACTGAGGGGAAATCTACGGTTGGTGGGAAGCGGGATTCCCAGGAGTGATGGTGGGAACAGAGAGAGAAATCGAAAAGCACTATTAGGCGGTACCCACGAAAAAAGAAGCAAAGACCAGAAGTAAAGAACCCCTCCACCAAGACCTCTAGAGTAGCAAGCATGTATGGTGGGAGGAACTCGCCTCCCACTTTTGTGACCCAACTTCAATACCTCGAGTCGGTGGAATGAGTTCTCGTCCTTCCTCCGAGGGTTTTTTCCGAGTTCTCCGGTCGCCCTCCTCCCCCTTCGCAGAATAAGGAGCAACAGCTTAAATTTTAGTTCGATTTGAAAACAGTTGATGAAGAGCCATTCTGGATATTCCACTGAAAATTTCCCTTTTTCATTTGTAGAGCACTGTTCAAAAGTAATGCGAATTAGATTTGTCGAACTTCGTAAAATTTCTCGTATCTTGGCGAAAAATGGCAAATTTTCGAGTCAAACGAAACATTGGCGAAATTTCGCCTATGTTTTGAATATCAAAGAGGATGGTGAATTCTTATACTGCGGTGATCTTGATTCTATCGATCACACCTTCATCCACTGTCATTTTACCAGTCTTCAGCGAAAAGGTTGTCCACTGGTTTAATGAGTCTAATCGTTCAAACTTTGAACCAAGTACAAAAGAGCTTTTGTTCGGAATTCTTAACAGCCCAGGATCATCTTGCAAAAAACTCAACAACACCGTTCTATTTATGCGTTATTACATTTATAAGAGAAAGTTAAACGAAGAAGCACTGCTTCTCCAGGACTTCATCAAAAGAATCAAACAAAAATATATTTTAACGTAACGTGTAAGGAAGATGTCTCTTCCACCTCCCTTATCTCTTCTGCCCTTGCCTTAACTTAAGCATAATGTACAACTAAATTGTCTGTATTCTTTCTTCAGTTTTGAAATTTTATGTTTCAGTAATTGTTTGTTTCTTTTCTTACTTTTCCTTTTAATATGTGTGTTTAATTTCAGATATTTTAATGTTGTAATTAGGACGTGTGAAATGCCAAATTAAGATTATTAAAAAAAATTAACTAGACCTAATTGCAATATCGTTGTCGTATACGTATAAAAATGAAAAAAAAAAAAAAGCGAAAAAAAGCCAAATGGGAATAAACTAGGCACTCTAACTACATCCAGGAAATTGCTCTGACGAATGGCTAAAGCTTGAAAGGTCTTTTCCGTGGCCAATATAGCCTTGTTTCAACTCAGTTGACACAAAAATGAAGTTTTAAAATGTAGTTTTAAGAATTATGAAAATCTGACAATGTAATTTGCAGGGCTAATAAATTCCTCTTTGGCTTTTTTCTTCCTTCTTTTGTTTCATTTTTGTATGACAACGTTACTACAATTAGGTGTATGTTCCGGCGAAATTTTCCATAACTTGGCGAAAAAGCATCCCAGAAGTACGCAGTTCCAAGCAAAATATCGAGAGAACGTACGATTTGTAACCTTAAGGCTGGGTACTTTTGCTTGAGGTTGCATTTACTGCATTTCTAACCACGGTAGTTTTCATTTATTCACCAGGTTGACCCCAACCTACATGTTCGTATTGCTGTTTTTTGACAAACTGATGGGATTTCTTGGTGAGGGTCCTTATTGGTTTTTCTTCCAGTCAAATCCTCAATGTGATAAATATTGGTGGACAAATCTGCTCTATATCAACAACTTTTATCCTACAACCTTTAATGATCAGGTGAGTTGTTTAAAGGGGAAGACTCTTAACCATCATATTGTTGCTCAGGGAAAGTTTCTAACCCTCATGTCTTGGAAACCATAACTTCCACATTTAAGCCGCTTGGTCACTTTTGTTCCATGAGAAACGTTTTCAAAGTTTTCGAGTCACGACCATATTGGGCAGGTTAAGTGACCGGAATAAAAAAAGCCCAAAACACAATGACGTAAATTTTTAGCTACTGAAAACGGTACCAGTATTTAACGATCATCAAGATGCAAAACACGACTTATCGGTTTCTTGAAATTTGCATTTATGTTTGAAGATATGACGTCATAAGTACATATATTATACATTTTCTACCGTAGTTTTTCTGTTATTTGTAAAGCAGAGAACATGCATAACCGTACCCTATAGCAAACTAACTGCCAGGTTACACCTGAATCTAACGAGCCAATCTCAGGGCATTTTCCTTGTTCAAAATGGCGGATCGGAGAAGCCCCTGGCCAAGGCGGCCAAAATGGCTCCAAACATTCGTTAGAATTCTGTCACATAGACACGATGAAATGTCTTCGTTTCGTTTGAACAACAGTTCCAGATTGCAGAAAACAAAAAGGGCCACTAGACGCTGGAAACAATCTCCGAAGAAGCCATTTCATCATGCGTCACGTGACAAAATACTCCACGATTCTTGGAGTATTTCAGCAGCCTTGGCCAGGGGTTTCTCCGATCCACCATTTTGAACGAGGGGGAGGCCCTGGGGACGAGGTTGCCAGCAAACCTGGGGTAAGTACTGTGTAGCAGACTATAAGCTACTTAAAGCTCGTCAGTTCTAATAAATATAGGCCGGTGTTAAATGGTTTAGTACGTATGATGAGAGGTATTCATAAGCAAGTTCCGCCAATAAAAAAGTCAGGAAATTTCGCGTGCTTACCATTTCTTGAAATTTTGTGACGTGTCCCTCTTAAGACGCCGCTTCTGCTCGCGACAGACATGCCTCCTGGGGAGAACTAGGGAGAATGCCACTGGATCTTCCAATCATGTGATGTGTACGCTATCTACCACCCCACCTCTCAAAATAACGCATAGCGACCTCTTAGGACAGAACACAAATGATCTCTTGTTCTCGTTATTTTGCGTTTTGAATGTGCAATTGAGATTTATTCTTTCCAGACCGTGGTCAGTGGTGGGTAGAAAGGTAACCAAAAGATAGCACAAAAAATGAAGGAATCAAGAATCCATTCAATGGCGGTTCCAACAGGGAAGCCATTTAAAATCATGACGTAATTGACAAGTAATGTGACGTTATCAGCTCAGTTGTGAACTTCAAAGGAAACATTATTAGACGTTCTATACACCCTAGAGCTTTAATGAATCCGTGTTAGGATGTTTACTTTTAAGGTTAATTAGCCACACATAACATTTGAATTAATATTAAAATCTAAGTTTACAGTCACTCATATTTAAGTTACTTGTCTACCTGTTAACAGCTGTACATGTTTTTGTTTTGCCTTTCAGTGTATGGGATGGGGCTGGTATCTGGCTAACGACATGCAGTTCTACATCATCGCTCCAGCTATACTTTTTATGGCCTACAGGTAAATTTTCACTCGGGAAGCACGTGAAACCAGAGGTTTTTCTTGATCGTAATCCCTTCTGATAGAAGAGTTATCAACGGAACAACCTTGAATACCTTATAAGTTATAGATTCCATTTTTTAATAGACAAAGTATGTTCACATTTTCAGGCAAATTTGCGGTTTGCATTGCCCGGACTTTCCTTTTTCTGGCTTGTTCTTTTTTAAGGAAAAATAACTTATCGAAAAGTCTTGCTTATCATAATTCATTCGACTGGTCAAACTTGAAGATCTCTTTAAAAGTTAACCAGCAGCAACTCTTTCACCAACCAACCACCCACCAACTCACTCACCAACCAACCAACCAATCGACCGACCGACCGCCCGACCAGCCGACCGACCGACCGACCAGCCGACCGACCGACCAACCAACCAACCAACCAACCAACCAACACAGCGCAGTGTTAGAAAGCCAAGAATTCCTAATCCCTTTACAGTGCTGCGCGCACTACCGTGAAGACCAGACAAACTTTTTTACATTTGTTTGACATATTTTTGACAAGTTTGATGTTTGATATCCCGCAATTGGCCAATCACAACGCAGATAATCTTGTAAGTCGGAGTAATCAAGTGTGAATTGCAGGCGCCATTGATTGATCTTAAGCGGCGGTCTTTTTAATATTGTGGATCGAAAACTATAGCACTCGATCGACGCTTTCCAAGTTCTCGATTTTACTTTTTCCCAAGTTTACGGTTAGCCGTGAACGGCTAACTTTTTTCCGCGCTTGTTCTAGCGTAAAACATACCAGTTCGTCTAGACAAACTGTGAGTCACGTTTGTCACACGAAGTTTATGTGACAAACGTGACAGTTTGTTTGGTGTTCACGGTAGCGCACGCGGCACTGTAATGGTAACCAATTATTTATAACCCTTGCGCCAACCAGGACATAATCTCACTGTGTGACATTCTCAAAGTCCACTCAAGGTCATCTCTCACGTGCAGATAACAATCTATTTACATCTGGCCAATCGCACGCAGGCTGTGATGTCATAAATAAGTGACTCATGTTTCACTCTTGCCATGTGCTTCAAGCTTTAGTTCTTTAAGCTGTAAACCTGTTACACTATTTGGGGCTTCGTGCTGCCATCCAGCTTATTGACATTGTTACCATAGCAACTAGGTAAAAACTCTTAAAGGATAAGGACCTTTCTCGTTGGGCATTATGATCGCTTGGAGAGGATGGGGGGATGGGGGGATTATGACCCCCTGGCTAGAGATTTATGACCTCCCCCTTAGTACCCTATAACTGACCTCTCAGTGCCACGTAGCCTTAGTTTGCAGGTCTGTATGTGGACAATTTGAGTACTTTATTCCCTACCCTTTATCCCACAAACTAGTTGCTCTGTGCCATTTCTCTTAGTCATGGGTTAGGAGCATTAATTGCTGTAAATAAAAATTGTTCAGTTTCCTCATGCCCATTAAAGAGTGAAAGACCCTTCTAGTGAACTGAGTTGCCTTTGTTTGTAGGTTTCGTCTACGAGGACTACTTGGAATTGTGGGCTTGTTGATGACTGCCAGTTTTATCAGCACAGCTGTTATTTACTATCGTTACGACATCGTGGCTCCAGAAAGAAAGTAAGAATCTTGTTACTTTCGAGCCCCAAATCAACTTATATATTCTCCTAAGATACTGGATTATAGTCAAGTAGTAGGAAACAAACCAAAGCTCACAATGATCACACCTAACCTTAGTAAAGCTACTTTTTCACTTTATGTTTTTGCTGTCCACTTTAATTAATCAATCGTACCTTCTTTTAATCTTCCACTCTCTCTTAGCTTTAGTATTTCTTCATTTTATTGTTAATATTGTAATTTTTTTACACCAGTTCGAAAAGTATGTTGAATTTCAACATGCAGCTGTGTGTTGTTGCAGGGCTCGTGGTGCGGATCCCCAGTCTCTGGTATATGAGAAACCTTACTGTCGCATTGCGCCATACCTCGTTGGTATGATGTTGGGTTACCTGCTACTACAAACAAAGGACTGGAACACGTCCAGGGTACGATGCAATACAGTGTAATACATATATTTTTTAGATGTTTATGTATGTAGTATCGTTGTATGTTTTTACGAGTTGTGCTGAATGTAGGGCGAATCAAAATACAAACAGCAAATGCCACACAGACACACAATAGATATGCTATAATAAAATAAAACTAAGTGGATAGTACAAATATAAGTTTCTCGTAAAAGAAATGATATGTTTATATACTTGATTAACTTTGCACCAAAACGTAATAAATACAGCTGATTTGGTGTCGGTCTTGTCTTCAGCTTCGCACTTACTTGTTCAATGTGTCTGGCTGGAGTGTCGCTATCTTTCTTTCCTTGTCCACATTGTACGGTCCGTACAAAACTGTGAGAAAAAACAATCCACATCCCTTTACTCGCGCCGAGAACATCATGTACGGAACCTTTGCACGATGTGCTTGGAGCCTGGCACTAGCTTGGGTGATTTTTGCTTGTCATCGCGGGCTCGGAGGTAAGTGTGGTCATTTCCCAGACATGGCTTATACGTTTTCTACAGATACGTGTAATCAGACCAAAACTATTCTGATACTAGAACAAAATTTTGGAATCTGAGTGGTTACAAGCAGCCCTGGTTGACTGCACAATACACGTCATTCCTGCTTACATGATCCTGAAAAAAAAAAGAAGTCTGAACTGTCGTTTTTTGGCACTCGTATGATCGTAGACCGAATTGGACTCCACTAAGTCCTATTAACAATATATGTGTACATTTTTTTTTCAGAAACGGAGAATAAGAGATAACCTTAAGTGAAGCGTTCCCCTGGAAGGTTTCACGGCAAAACAACGTTCACTGCTGAAGACAAAAAACATCCCATTTTCTTTGTCACTTGTTGATGAAAATTTGATTTATCTGACTCTCAAAAACTTGCTCTTATTTTACGGTTTAGGATAGTTTGAAAAAAATACCCTACGGTGTTGACTGGTGGTTAGAAGCTAACCCATTGGACGCTTAATGGTTAACCTTGTTAAGGACTTATTGCGATAATTCTTTTTAGACAATAGTAGCAAGGCGGGTGCTAACCACTACACCGTATGAGACCTTGTACTCATTATCATTACAGTATTATTATAATTAACGAGTCCGTTATAGTATATTTATAATCACTTTTACTACTATAGCAGCAAAATCTTAAATATTCATTGTAAATAGTATTTTAGTTTTACATTGTTATTCTCTTTTTCATTTTTCTTTAATGTGGAATACCTGTAAATAAGCTGGCGTGTCAGTCATAAACCCGTTCTCGGTTACGACTGAGATAACACATTATTACATAGCTAAGTGTGTTTCCACAACAAACCAGTATTGTACTGTAGCGGAGCACCATTACTAAGCAAATTTGGCTATCAAGCCAGAAATTTTGGTAGTGACGTAATAGTCACGTAACCGTCCGTTCGTCCGTCCGTCCACACCACAGGATCACCAATATGAGGTGGCACACACTTGGGATAATCCTGTGTGTTTATCCCGCGTTTTTGGCCCGAAATCGTATGGTGACCTGCGTTTTATATATAATTTAGCAAAGACCACATTAAAGTCAAAAACAATTTTATTAATGGAAAAAAAGTTCAAAAGAATACTCAGTTGCCTTTTTGGTGGAAGGCGAAAAGTCCAAGTTACGATTTTGCCTTCGAGGAGTTCATCTCAAGTTGTCCGTTCTGCTGCCAACGGCACAACGCTTGAGCTCACCGCATTTGGCGGTCCTGAGGCCAAACCTAGCAGAGCTAGTGCCTTCTGGTATTTTTCTGTCCACAACCATGGTTTTTGCGGCAGTCCGAACACATTTTCCTAAGAAAAACAGTAACACAGTAACTTGCGTAACTCGCTTAACATCGAATCGAGTCAAAGCACATCGCTCGAATTCGCAGCATCTGGCAATGGTTCGGACATGAAACATAGCAGAGCTAGTGTCTTCCAGTATTTTCTCTCTACAACCATGGTTTTTGCGGCGGTCCGAACACATTTCCCTAAGAAAAACACCCGTGTTAATGACGATCCAGCTGCGATCAATAAACAACTGTTTAAGTATCATAGCATAAGTTGTGCAGTGGTTAGCACTGTCCCTTTTCATTCCCGCGGTTTGGCGGTTCGGTAGTTCGACCTACAGTGGGAGCAGATTTTTTTTTTTTTGGTTTCTTTTCTTCTTTTCTTATCTGGGTTGTTACTTTAAAAAATGAATAACTTTCATCAATTAAAAATAAGTAGGGCTCCGCTTTTAGGCTTGGCTAAATCGATATATTATTTATTGTATTGTATTGTACCACCTAACCTCCACCCTAACCGTAACCTTACCTTAATTTCCATTGTTTTTATATCTGTAAGGTTTGGTAGATAAGATTTTATCAGCTCGTTTCTGGATTCCACTGAGCCGGCTGACGTATTGTGCCTACCTTGTGCATCTAATTGCTCTGATTACACTGATTGGGTCACATGAAACTGCAAACACCTACAATGATGTCAATATGGTGAGTATTATCCACAATATGTATAACTGGTTCAAATGTTCATTAGCTTTTTCTTAACACCAATTACTAAAAGAGATGTTTAACGAAAAGCACCCTTTGCTTTATATTTTTATTTTCAGAAGTAAACCAGTACAAGAGAGGATGAATTCGTCAGATCATTTTTGGGGAGGGTGGAAGGGGGGGGGGGGGGGGGAGGAGAGGAGAAGTCCACTTACTGAATACCACTACGGCAAAAGTCTGTATCGTAATTCAGCTTCAACCCTATTAAGCTTGTACATGGGAAGCGCACTCTGCTTCTGTGAAGTGTAATGGTCAGATCTCTTCAAAAAGAAAGCTGACTATAAAATCATATCGCGGCAGGAGAAGATCAATTGCACAAAAAGTCTTTTAGACACTGGTGTGTGTGTTATTTCTTTATGGTGTCATCGAAATAGTTTTTAGCTAACTAACCCCCTTAGGAATTTCCTGTAATTTATAGTCTGAACCGTCAGAATTTACTGGTAAAGTTACTTTCTAGTTCCCCTTAACCCCAGGGACGTTTGCCTCCCCCCTAGTACTTACCCCCCCCTTTCAGAATGTCCTGGATCCGTCCCTGCTTTATTCTTAAGGACTGTTTTTACTGTTCTTATCTCCTCAGGCTTTCATATTTACTGGCGTGGTCGTGATTTCATATGCTGCAGCCTTTATTGTGTCCGTGTGTGTGGAGTTTCCCATGATGCAACTGGAGAAGCTGATTTTTAAAACCAAGGCTTGAGCTGTGGTTTCATTCGTCACCCATTATTCAGCTCTTTTTCTGTTTGCTACCATAGCAAGCAAAATATTGCCAATACTCATGAGATTCTTTCATCGCTGTGCAATGAAGGACTGCAACACGCATGCTGCAGAACTGAAAATCTACCGCTGATCAAAGGAACCCTAGGGAAAAAAAAAACATGTTAGGGACTGTGCAATAATTTCTTGGAGGGCGGGGTTGGGAAATGGGTTAAATATGGCTCAAAATTAAGTCGCACCCCCCCTCTCATTAAGTGGAAATTAAGTTTAACCTCCCCTCACCTACTGATAATATTAAGGTCAATCCCCCCCCCTCCCCTGCTTCCTCCCCTCATTGGTTCCCTCATACCTAATTTACGTGTTGGATGTCTTCCTCAGGCACAAAAAGTACTTCAAATGACTCTTCAACTTATGAGTTCTCTCCATCGGAATCACTTGACTCTGATTCTGAAATTGTTTCGTCTTCACACGAGTTTTTAAATTCTTCATCTTCTAGAACATCTCTGGAAGCATTTCCACGTGCGTGGCTGACAACTTGTTTAGTAAAATCAGCCATACTTCCGCTTATCTTGAGATCACGCTGTTTCAAGTACATTTTCAGCTGGTTGTTCGTAAGCGCTTCAACATCTTTTTCATTTTTCCAAGAAATATATTAGACGGAAGAGCGTTCCTTTCTCTTACTTTTTTTTTCTCCTTTGCATCTAAGAACTCAAGGTGCTCTACATAGCTTTTACATGCAGTCTCGTCCACGTTGAACTGGGAACGGAACTCTTGCAAAGACCTTTCTTCAGAGGAGGAAAATTTTCCCCCGTAGAACAATTTCTTTATCTGGACACTCGGGAGAAGTTTATAAGCTTACTTTGCAAAGCATGTAATCAAACTGTTTATATTTACATACATCAATTTATTGCTATTAAAGTCAACAGTTGGGTTTTCCATTCTCTTTAATTATAATACAATGTAGACTATCCTACACTGGAATCTTTCTTTTTTTCATTGAATAACATCATAGTGTCAGGGCCGTAGCCAGACTTTTGCTGATAACCGAGGCAATTGCGAAAGCGCCAAAGGCGCGAGCTTTTACGGGGGTCTGGGGGCATGATCCCCCAGAAAATTTTGAAATCTAGACGCTCGGAAATGCCATTTTTGGCGTTTTCCTGGTGCCAATAAAGTAGAGCTGTTTTAATATATAACAGAGGCATTCCTTTCCTACTGCATGACAGATAGGAAAGTATTAAATAATCAGCCAGTTCAGAGATCAAAGCACCTGGAGTTGATATTTTTCCAGTTTAATTCCAGTGTAAGCAAGTATAAATGTTTGAACTCTAATAGCTCTTCTGACCACTTTTCCAGTTTGTGAAAATGAGTGAAAAAGTAATGTTCCCCCTTGTATGTATTAAATTTTACATCCAACCCCACCTCTTTCTAGTTGTGATTTTCCCCTATGCCCCCCCCCCTCTGGTTTCCCAACCCCCCTCCAGGTAATTATGCACAGTCCCTTAGTACGCTTCAAATAATAGTACCAAATAGAAAGGGAACTGGATAGTGAAAGGAATAAAAAAATTACGTAATTTACTAAACGTGTGTGCCAGACAACGATAATGACAAGAACGACGACGACAACAACAAAAACAACTACTGTAAGGAGATAAAAATTTATTGACGTCTGTTATAATTGCTTTTATTAGTTTTTTAGCTGTTACAGCGCGTCCTTAAGATTAAGGATGAAACGTTTTTAGCCTCATTTATTCATTCTTTATTTCAGGACATTTAGGCCCGGTTCAAACGTCGAATTTTACATGTGACGAACCAATGCAAAGGAGCAAAAGCTATTGTTTTTGCTAAATTGCATTAGGTTCGGCACATGTTAAGTTCGACGTTTGAACTAGGCCTTAGCTATTTCCTCTATTGATAGTTAGCCATATATAGGGATTTTTATTTGTGTCTGCTTTTCGCTTGTGTTTATCTTAACTCTTCGACTTATCTTACTCGACGAAGACGTTGAGATTTAAGGAGGAACGAATGTTAGGGAAATAAATTCCGTGATTGTAATTTTATAGTTTCATTCGCTATTTGCTCTTTTATCATATTTGTTTGACTAGCCTTAACTACTTAGTCCATGCAGGTCTTGTCGTGTGTGTAAGCTTTACAAAATATTCGCTTATTGTAGTGTTAGATTCGATGATTCGCTTTAGTAATTGCAGTTTTAGGCTTTCGGCAAAAGTTATGATATTTGTACTACTTATTAAGCTATTAAAAATCTTTATTGTTCATGTTACTTTTCGTGATCATTTATACTATATTAAAATCCTTTAAAAAGCTGACAACAGTGATTCTGGAAAACTCAACCCTTTAAGGCCTAATATCAACATGCATTTTCTCCTACTGTTCTCCATATATTTCTTGTGATATTATATTACTTGTGAGAATTTGATTAAACATCAGGTACATTCTCTTTGGTGATCATTTCCTTTATTCTCATAACCTGTGTGTTTGATCAAGTAGTGATATTGTAAGGAGAAATTAGATATTTGTTACTTTTTGGCTTAAAGGGTTGAATTTTGAATTTAGAAATTGTTACTTTAGGATAATTGCTATTTTAATTTAATTTTTCTTTTGTTAATGAGTACTGCTCCGAAATTGCGGTTTGTTTTCGATTTTATAGGATTTAAAATTAAAACACGAGTGCTTTTCCTGAACTCTAGCCCTTTGGTCTTACTGATAAAGGGCCCAGTTTGCACAGTCACATTTCACCCGAATCATCCGTTTTCTAAAGGTGGTATTCCCTATTTAAACAATAGAGTTCTTCCGTCGAAGGCACTATCGTGCGATAGGTTGCCCGAGGAAATTTGATGCTCACAACAAATATTAGGGAACCTATCACACATAGGGCCAGAGATAGAAGGACTCTATTGTTTTTATTGTACAGCGCTAAATTTTGAGTGAAAATTGGCAAAAACGGGCACTATGCGCTGAAAGGTGCCCGCTGAGGAGAGACACTATCGCGTCACGTGATCGATTTCGACCAATGGAAGCACGCCAAAATTTAGCGTTGTACTATAAAGTGGGTTATACGGGAGGCGCCGCCCGAAGGGTGTGCCCTTTATACGAAACGGGGAATTTGCTTTAACTGAAAGAGGAAGCAGCTAAACAACTTAACACAAAAAACGTTTGTAAATTTTTGGAAGAAAAAATACACAAGGCGCTGGTGTAATGTTCTTAGCTAAAAATTTGCGGTACAAAAAGGACTGGTGAAACTTTTGTTCTGTGTCTATAGGTTGGGTAGCATTTTGACCCCCCCCCCCCCCAAAAAAAAAATTATTTATTGTAACCTGAACCTTGGAGTGGAGCCTTCCTGCATCAAACTTATCCCGCATATCGCGCGAGTATCCCGCGAAACACCTTTGTAAACTGTGCGTGTAGTGTCCGACGAATCGCGTACGGGCGTGATACAGACGATTTTTTATGCGATTTTACGGCAAGTTGTTTGCAGTTTTGAAATACTTTTTAAGGCCGAGGCATAGGGAATGCAAAGGCAGGAAAACACTCCTTCGAGCAGCTCCCTAATGGAAACTTTATGTTATATCCGTTATATGCTTTTAAGCATACGGTACTCGTTTGTTTTCGATCACTGCTGAACAACATTTCAAAATCGCAGTAACTCGACTCTACGTAGTCCTGATTATGAAAAATAATTAGCTATAGCTAAAATATCTGAAAGAAAGAAAACGAAAGACAAAGGATAAACAAACAGACACAAGGGAACAAAACTCACTAAATTAACGTGGCTGTGGAACAAGCAAGGTTTTTTTAGTCAACCGGGAAAAAAATTACCTTTGCTTTAACACTTTTGGAGTTCTGCAAGGTCCATTGGAGTGCGAACGTTTTGCGGGCGTCTTCCAGCGGTCATATTGTAAAAAGGCTATCACCACTTTAGTTTTTCAGGACCTCTCGAAAAAACAAACAAAAGCAACAATCCTGGTCTGGTACCTCTTAACAAATAATATGACATCTGTATCCTTATTGCACAATGCTTTAAACATGTTGACCTACGTATACGCAATACATGAATCAACAATCAAACAAACAAACAAACAAACAAAAATACATTAACAGATAACGCCTCATGAAGATACATATTATGCTCAGGGAACAAGTTTCCTTGAATACTGTACATAAATTTGAATGTTTTTTATGAGGCATCGTCCGTGATCAGGCTCACAGCTCACTTTTCCATAATTTAGGGGCAGTCACAGTTAAGGCACAGCCCCAAAGCATAGGCTCAGTCATAATACTACGAGTCTCAAGGCGTGAAAAGTTCGGTGCTGGAACTCAAAGAATAAGGGAAGGGGAGGGTTAGCATACTTTTCCTTTTTTCATAAGCTCCTGTCGCTTTGTAACTATTTTTGGACAGAGAGAGGACAAAATGTGTCAGGAAAAGTCCATTTTTAACAGAATTGGAGCTGAACAAGACGGGAAATGAATTGCAGCGACATCCATTTTGCGAAAGACTGCCGCGCCTTTTACCCCCTGACTGGTACTTCCGTCATTTTTACTTGAAAGGCAACCCCCCCCCCCCCACTCCCCCGACAGCCTCCAACACGCATATTCATACTGGGGAAGGTTTCATGCTAAGTCAACACGATATGACATTTAATAATAACTTCCTTTGAATGTCCATTTGTCTATTTTTGGAAGCAACTCAAACCGCGCTGAGACGATCGAGAAAAATACATGACATTATTTCCAAGGCACGTAAACTCGAGTGACAGTTTTATTAAATCTGTCATTTCCTACAATGGTTACTGGGTGCCCTCTGGTATGCTCTATACTTCCTTGATAGTAAACAAAGCAAAATCTGCTTTGACGGCAGCTTCCGTGGAAGCTCTCTAAGGGTTATTAATGGCTACACGAAACCATTTTAACGCGGTCATTTTAGTTTCACTGATACCTGTAATACTTACCAGTGCTTTGGTGGAAGAATCAAGTCGGACTAGTTCCAAGTTAAAACCGATGGCAAACTCGGCAGTGTGCCTTAAGAAATGCAGTTCCGTTTTAGCGGATGGTTCCAGGAGAAAGGCAAGTTGCTAACCCTCTCTACATTAAGAGTTTAGGTCAGTCGAATCAGATATTCAGTTGATATTGCTAGCCTGGTTTTTTTTTATGAGCGACGCAATTAGACAAGTGAAGCGGTTAGTGCACATAAGCACGAGAAACAAGATATCACTGGATTAACAATCAAGATCGTTTTGACCTTGTGCATTTCTCATTTGTGTGAGAGTCTTACGCTTGCATGCGTGGCGCTTAAGATTGTCATTGCAGTGACCGCGACACACTTTTCATTCCTGTAATATAACACAGCTCAGGCGGGCGGATATGGAATATCGGGTATGAACCTGGTTCTCTTTTATACTGACACAAACTCATGTATATATATAGACAGAAGAAGACAGAAACTTTTATTTGTTTGGCTTAAATCATGGACACAGTGTATTACCAAGCTGCAAAACCAAGTTGCGTAGATCGACAGTGTGTTTTGCGTAGATGCTCATTAAAAGATCGATTTCATGTGTAATTGACCGCAGTTATATTCTCATCGATCTTTTTTGCAACTGAAACATTTGAAGCACAAGAAACAAGTCACGGAGCAGAGGGCTCTTGAAGTTGCAGTTCCTAATTGCATTTCCTTATCATTGGGCCTCAAATATGCGGAGGCTTAAGTAGTTTGGGTCTTACGCATGCATGCGGCTAACTCCCGTCAAAACCGAAAAAATTCTCCTTAATTACACTTTTAACTTCTGAGCAATTAAACTCGCACCTCAATTTTCAAAATCAGTTCTGAGACAAATATTGTTCGCCAACAATAATCAAACATCCGCCACTAAAAGCACCAAAAATTCGACTTTTGACTTTTTTGTGTGTACATTAGTTTTGAATTGAATTTGCGTACAATAGATAACACCGACAAGAACAATCCGTAACCCTCAAGCAGTTTTGCGTGTCGGTCGCTGTATGACACACTATTCCAATTCAAACCTAACTTGGCAAAAAGTTATGGTATCCATGATACTACAACATCGTAACTGGCTAGCATTCGTTTCATTGAGTGACTGCAGTTTACTTTTGACGACTTAAAATGTCACGCTATTTACCTGAGAATTCAGCTATGGACTTATTCAAAACGGCTAATTACCGAATTCTCCTGGTATGGATGTCCGAATTTTAAAATGGCTCTTTCTGTTTTCAGAATGCTTCCTTCATTTGGCCTGTTGTTTTATTCAGTTTCTGATTCTTTGCCGTCGATTTTGTTGAGAGAAGGCTAGTTCGTGAAACTATGTCAAAAATGTTGTTTGTTATGACCTATAAGGGCTTGAAATACAGACAAATGTTGTTAGCTACTTGTCAGAGAACGGCAAAGGCAAAGACGCTTTAAAGTAAGATGCGGAAAAGCCTTAGTGTATTTCCTAATTGCTTATATCTTAATCAAACACAAACGAAAGATTCCGGGGGGCACTTAATAAACTTTAGCACGGGAAGTTCAATTCCTTCCCTTTCATGTACTAATTGTTTTTAAACTGGTTCGCCTTACATGTAGCCTGAAAATTGTGCGGCCTTAATTTTATGCCTAAAACATAAACCAAAAAGGAAAATAAATCTCGGTGAGGTTATGGTCACCGAAGGCTATGAGCTTTGGTATATTTTTGTGCACCAATTTCTCCCAAATTTTGTAGCTCTTATTTGCATTTTAACCCTTGAAGCTCCAATCAGTGACAAGCATCTAATTTCTCCTGACAATATCCCTACTGGAACCAGCACACCAGGTTACGAGAATAAAGAAAATGATCACCAAGCGTGAGATGTCTTGATGTTTGTGCAAATTCTCCCAACTGTTATCTTAAAAAATTTACGGACAGCAGTGGGAAGAATATGCTTGTTGATACCGGGGCTTAAAGGGTCACTTCAGCTGCTTTCCCTTTCCGTTTGCGTTTTCAGCGAGCCTAAAAATAGTGCAAGAACGGATTTTCCTATAGCTACTTACCCTTCCGTATACTGCAAGCGCATAAAAGCCACCACCTTCAATTGAGTTTTTATTCTATCTTTTTTTCGTAGTTTCTGCAGGTGCCGAGAGTTTTTCCTAGTTGTTATTATACGTGCATTCAGAGAGGTGAAGGTAATACATTAAAATGTATCATTTGATTTCTCTAAAATATGTTCTTGAGTTATCCTCTTACCCTCCTAAATCGTGAGGGTTGGTGGTAGGGGGAGGGGGGGGAAAGAGGGGGAGATGGAAACCCTGGAGAAAACGGGTTGGAAGTTTATGGGAAGCGGACAAAAAAGGCGGGGAAGAGTGATCCACAAGATGGCGGAAGCGAGAGAAATAGAGAAAAATTACCTAATACTGCGTAATATTTTGCAATCGCATCAGGAAAAAGAGGCAGGAACCAAAAGAAAAGGAGTGGGAGCCGCAATTACAGTGGAACCGCGATTTAACGAAGTCCCAAAGGACTGGGGAAATTGGTTCGTTATATCGGGGTACTTTTCAGTACATTTTTTTTTTATTGAATGCTGTTACATACTCTTCCTTACTTACAGTTCCACACATTTACTTTACTTACACATAAATACTATATTTACACACTCATTCACATATACTTACACTGACGCTACTATTACAAGGAAAAAATTAAATACTTCCTTACACTTAGTTACAGGAAAAAATAAATAAATAAAAAATAATAGAGATAATCACCTATCACCATTACTGAGCTGAAAAATATCGTTCTTTATACCGATAACTTCGTCATATAGAGGTTCGTTAAATCAAGGTTCCACTGTAAAAGGTACGGGAAGAGGGGTGCCTTAGACGTCCTTTTCCCCCTATCACTGCTCCAGTTTTCTTCCTCCAGTTTTCTTTATTTAACACTGTGATCCGATCTCCGTCCATTGAAGATGGGGGGGGGGGGAGGGGTAGTTTTATAGGTATATGTATATATGGCTATGTAGTTATAGAGGACTGAAAATGTTTTGGCCTGAAACAGGTTTTTTTCGCGTGCTTTGAGCCGCTTACCCCGCCCAAAAAAATTCTGTGACACTGGTACCCCCGAAATATTCTTTGGGTAACGGGATATAACTGGGGTCTAGTTCTGGCACTCTCCTTAAGCTATCAATCAACCTTTCACGCAAACACCTTTTTGTAATCGTCACAGGAAATTTTTCAGCATTTAGCTGTAAACTCTCATTAGCGCTATCTGTGTGAAGTCCTCTGACAGTCTCTTGTTTTCAACATTTCTCCTCATCTCTTGTTTCGTCCTTTTTTAATATAGATAGAGAACGACGAACTTTAAAAGAAAAGATCTCAAAGAAACGTACTCGGAAAGACCTTCCTCCAAATCCTGGTAAGAAGTTGATATTTAATTTGAAATCACAACTTTTCATTAATGTTTCTTTTGCGAGCAAGTCATAATGAGAATTTTAGTAACGACTCAAAATTCTCTTGACTGCATTCGTTTTCCTCTCTGTATCTATATATCTTTACAGCAAGAGGACGCGAGAGCGCGATGTATCGAAAGGCAAGCAAATCTTTTCTTGTTTCTGCCATTGATTTGCATGATTTATCTTATCCAGATTTCAAAATAGTCAATCAGAAGATCTCTCCGATTTCCTAATCAGCTAATTTCCTGCGACATTAAGTCATTGACTGGATATTCTATTTATTTATCTATTTATTTTTATTTGGATTTTCTACGTCTTTCTGTGTGGCCTAAATCACTTAGTTGAAAGGTGAGAGGGTGGAGGAGAGGAAAATGGCAGTAAGGTCCAGAATTCCCGCTTCCCGTGACTTTAATACATCTACAATACCGGTTCCCACCTCATTTTTTTTTGCGCTTTTCGAATGGAAAAGATTGGAACCTCGCGAAGTCTTCAAAGAGCGTTTATACCGGCGTGATGCTAGGGTTGCCAACTATTACGGCGTCCTTAACGTTTCTATTTTATTTTTCTGAACGCATCATACGTATTAAACTTGGTTTAATCCTGTGTCGTAGATTGCCCAAGCTCGTCGCCTACTCAATCTGTGGACTGGTTCCCATCTGAAGTCCATGTGAGATTTGGAGAAAATGAAATCGCCAACATCTGGTACATTAATGTATCTTGGACTCCTATGGACGGTAAATAATGAACATAAATAATGGTCATGGTGGTGAAAAGTGAACGTTCTAGCGACAGCTTCAGATCAGAATAAGAGCAAAATTAATGCCATACGGGATATGGCGCTTCTTCGAGTGCTTCAGGCAGCTGTCATTAATAAGAAACATCATTCTGCAATTTCCACCAATTAACTACGGCGAAGTCAAAACATGACTTAGCTGTTGACTAGTATTAATATGTCGCGACATATTGACTGATTCCTTGACTGTCGTGGTGGCTTTCTTGATTCAAGTCATCATTGTGGATCGGGTGGGGGGGTGGGGGGCAGAGTTGGTGCGAATGAGAACCCGTGGGGGAGGGACGGGGTTCACATTTCATTTTCCTAGGTTACAGAAAGATCGTTGTGTCACAATACATAACGGCAAAGGAAACCAGAATGTTGCAGACTGAAGGGAAAATGGTTGACCCCCATGTCGCCATGAAGATTGAATTCTGTAAGCAATTAGTTAAATGTAGTTTTTAGCTGGTTCTATTTTTCATGTATATTTAGTTAGTTTTTTTTTTATAATCATCTGTTTATCCCTGGTGGAAGGAGACACATGAAATGAACGTATTAAACGTATGAAGTTGAACGAAGGCAGAAAACAAACAGACATCTTAAATCTTTTCATTTCTCCATTTAGATTCGCTTGGGAACTGGACTGGAATCCTCGTTCGCCTTGCAATTTTGCCCGACAATTCTTGGTTTACTAGGACAATTTGCTTTCTGCATCCGAAGGTGAGAAAAAAAAAACACCATCGTGGTTATTCAGTTGTTACATTGAAAAAAAAAACCGACAAAAAAGAAAAGAAAAGAAAAACCTACAAATTTCCTTTCCAATAACGATATGATTATATTCGGCGCCTTCCTTCCGATAAGCTTTTCCTTTATAATAAACTTGCATCAAAGCGTTTTTGTTGATAGACTCGCGATCTTTTCAAATGGACATCCTTGTCTTGAAAGTAGGGATGACGAAAATGAAAGGACAGTATTGGCGTAAGTCTTGGTCACAAGTCGAGCTCAGAATTCTTTTCTTGGAAAGCGGTAAAGAACCGAGCGCGAAATTAAAAAAAAAAAAGATTAAACGCTAAGAAATCGGGGGAGTGGCGAAGAGAATTAACTTGGTTCTTCACGGTGGACACTTCTTCACTTTGTCACAGATCGAGCTCAACAACCAAATCTTTTTCTAGAAAAAAACAAACGAACAAACAAACAAAACAAAAAACATGTCCAGGTGAAGCGATCTCACCCGCAAGGAATATTTTGACATCGATCTCAAAGCTTTAGTTTTTGTTTTCAAATTCAGTATTGACAATATGACGTCATCTTTCTACCTTGTTTCTGATTGGATAACTCCACATGAGGGAAAATTCCTCCTGTAAATTTGGCCGTTGCAAATACTAAACGTCCTTTGCGCCGGCCCCTCTCGACCAGCAAAGAGATGAAGCGAAGGACTTTGAGAAAGTCTATATTGGTGTAAAATAACACAGAAGCATATTCTCACGTGGGTACGGCCCTTTATCCTAGCCGGGACGATGAGGATAGATGGTGATTGATGGTGTTCTTCTTTAACCTCGTATTAAGTCTACACCCTTTTTCTTGCTAAATGCTAGAGGATATGAAAATAACTGCTGTAATTAGGGATTTATCTTTGCAACTCCTTTTTTTTCCGTTTAAGAACCAGACGTTTCTCAGCATGGATATTTCTTCATATGGCTACAAATATCCAGGTCATATTTTTCTTAAAGTGAGTATAAACAGTGTAGAAATACACTTGTTATATGCTAACATACGTGATATCAGTGCAGGAAATACAAAAAAAAAAAACAAAACAAAACAAAAACAAAACAAAACAAAACAAAACAAAAACAAAAACAAAAAAAAATTAAGGACAGTGTTACGTTGGGCTACCCTTACCCTGAGTACCAGAGGTTCTCTCGCGGCACGCTTGGCATGAAGACTTGTCGGTCGAAGGCTGATAAAGAGGCGTGTTATATGGCCACATCAGGCGGTCTCTAGCTCCCAGGGTAGCCACGGAGAAGTAACCAACAGATTATCCCTCCCTCAAACCGGCCAACCAAAAAGATGAAGTACCTGAAAACTTTTGACAAGCATTGAAGCGCATGCATAGTAGTCAGTAGTGCCATCATATTTTAACTCTCATCGGAAATAGCTATAGTTATTATATAGAATAGAGTGTATTAGTGGAAAAAAGACCTCTCGTAAAGTTCATACGGGACTACACCTGGGACTCGGGAAGCGTATTTTCCATATCCTCACTAGTGAGAATTCGATGACGTCATTTCTCGCTTTTACACTTTTGTTTGTGCAAAAATACTCTTGTCTATACGATAAAAAGAAAACTACACCGTGGCACGAAGATAAAAATTTCATTTTCTCCTGGTAAAAAATATATATATATTCTACTCACTCGCTGCGTTCTTTCGTAAAATAATGTTTTTACCACTCGAAAATAAAATTCATATCTTCGCACCGCCGTGTAATGTCCTCTATACCATTTGTATACATGAGGTAGATAACAATAATAATAACAAAGATATTTTAACAGGGAGCCCACGTCACAAATATTAATTCCGGATTAAGTCAGTACGCTTTGTTTCCCCTACTTACGCTTTTACAATGTTGCACCTTTCAGGTTATTGGTTTTCCTTTTTCTCAGCCTGGCAACGAATCTTCTATGGAAGAAGGCAATTCAAATGTGAAGATGTTCACACCCGTTTTACCACACACGAGTAAGTTCTCTTAAGTTGAAAACAGTGGGCAGATTGTTCCAGATCGAAATTAAAAACGTCACATCCAGATCCTATGATTTTGCGAATTTGTGATTTTGGGGGCTTACAGGATCAACTTTTTTGCGAAAGTGACTAAGGGGCCGACCATTTAACTTTTGAGGGGGGGGGGGGGGGATGATTTCTGGTCAGCAAGCTTTTTTTTTTCTAGCAACCTGGTGGGCAGGATATTTTTTTTCCTTCTAAATGCTCTGCAGGATATTTTTTTTTCCTCTTCATTTCTCTGCAGGATTTTTTTTTCCTCAAAAACAAAAAAAAAAGAATTCTTACATTAGTTTTAATTTCAATTCCAGCTGGAGCTTTGTTCACAGACAAGACAACAAATAGATAAATCATAAGTGAAATGCATGGGCTTGAGTTTGTTTCATGGGATTATGAAAATCACTTACACTATTTTTTTTGTATGAGCTTACTAATTAGGGTTTGACATATTATGCCGGCATAATTTCGAGCATAATACTATAGGTGGAGCATCGAGCATAATGCCGGCATAATAGTGCTATTTGCCGGCATAATAGTGCCATTTTGTGACATAACAGTTATTTATTTTTTTAGAGCTACAACTGTCCACTTATTAAGTTAAAACTACAAAATTTCAAGCTATTTTAATGTTCTTCGTGGTTCCCATTACTACCGAGCACTGTAGGCTTGTTCCCAGTGTATCCTCAAGTGGGTTGGATCTTTAGGCCTGGTTACTCTCATTATGCCAGGCTTCTATAAAGGCCTTCCTGGTTTTTATTTTCGCGCTTCAGGGGGGTCCGGGAAAAATTTTTTATGGCATAATTATATATCTCATTTTAAAATATAAAAACATTGAAAATATAGATACATGTTACTGTTTACTTATTTATTTATTTATAGTTGACAACAAGAAAGGTTTGGATCTGTTTCTTTTTATACTGAATATATATTATAATAAAGATATATCTTATTTAAAAATATAAAAACATAGAAAAATATAGATACATGTTACTGTTATTTATTTACGGTTGACAACAAGAAAGGTTTGGTTCTGTTTCTTTTTATACTGAATATGTTATAATAGAGATATATCTTATTTACAAATATTTAAACATAGAAAAATATAAATTATACATGTTATTTACGGTTGACAACAATAATCATAGAATAGTTTCATAACAAGAATTAAGGATTTAACCAAGGTTTGAAATGGCAGAGGGTGGGGAATTTAAAAATTTTAGTGACCCAAAAATTTGAAAATGTCAATCATTATAGCCCTTGGGTATGCCTGCACTCCCCCCATTGGGGCTAGACATTGATAGGTGCATTACAAAAACATCGCAAAAATCAAAAATGGCAAAAATGTTATATGAAAATGCCTCAGTTAAAAAGATTAAAAATGAACAAATTATTTTTCTTTGTCTAATAAAACTTGATTCTTTAAATAGAAAAATTTACCTCCATTACTGCTTGTGATATTATAAAGCTAACGAGTTTGGATACAGTACGAGCCAGCGAGCCAGAAATCCCTAATCCCAATAAAAAGGCTAACCGCAAGCTACCTATAAAGGAACTGTAGGCTAACTGCAGTGCTAACTAGGTTAGCCAATGTGTAATTTAGGCTAACCATAATGGCTTGCATGACTCCTATGACTCGCGAGCCTTGTGAACCGTACAAGCCAGAAATCCCTTTATATCCCATTATATAGGGCTAACCGCAAGCTACCTATTAAAGCTAATAACTGTAGGCTGACCGGAATGTTGTTTTGGCTAAACCAGAGTGTGATTTAGGCTAACTGGAGTGGCTCGCTGGCTCACAGATTGTCGGACCCTATAAAGCTAAGAATGCATTGCACATTCTGAAGCATAACCAACTCCAGAGTTTAAAGGGAGCAAGGGAAGAATGGTTGCAGTTTTGCTGGGATTTTGTAAAGTCCCCCTGGAATGATGAAATAGCTTTGCAACATTTTTTTTTCTTGCTTGCAGCAGTGGAAGAATTTTTTTTCTATTTCATTTGTGCTGCATGCAATTTTTTTCTTCCGACAAGGGCTTGCAGGAAATTTTTTTTCGAAATCATCCACCCCCCCCTCAAGGGTTAAATGGTCGGCCCCTAAGAGAGAATTAAGTTGTCGACAACAACAACAACAACAACAACAACAACAACCATAATGACGACATATTAATGTATTTTAACCATAATTTACAGTTTACAAATTTATAATTGTATTGCCAAGTATAATGTTTTCTGTCTCACAGCATCATTTCCTGCAAGTTCTACCACTACCGTTCCGACAAAAAGTGACACGAAGAAAGGATCTTCCGTAATAACCATGGTGCCATATACGGGTAGGTAATCTCATATCCTGGTACATATGTTTCGCAAGTCCCTACTTCCCCTGGGTGGGATTGTAGTCGATTACAAGGTTACCTCTAGCATTTTAGATGAAAACAGTGCACATTTCGTTTCTCCAGACAAAATTAGAAAGTTTGATAAGTCATCCAGATGCTGGAATGCTTGATATGAGTGTCAATTGATAGCGGAGCTCCTTTGCGGACCGAAGGTCTGCAGAGCGGAGCACCATACTCATGGAGAATATATATAGCCAATGAGTGGCTATGTGAGGTTGTCCAAAAATTTCAATGACTGGATTTTGGAGTCTAAGGGTATCAGTAACCTCCCCCCCCCCCTCCTGGGTTACTCCCTATAGTGAGCTACACGAGAAGGATCCACCCGAAAGGGGTGCCTTTTTATAAGCTTGCGCTTCCAGTATACTAAAAGGTAGGGAAAATTGTAATTTTAGTAAAGGGTCACCAAAATACGCTGTTAATTGTAAGAGATAGCAGCTAAACCTAAGTAAATGAAAAAGTGCCAGATTTGGGCAAAAATAACAACGCGAAACACATAAAAGCTGGAGAACTTAACTAACCAAGGCAACTGAAAGCCTAGCTGGGAAAAAACGCTCAGACCACTGGATATTAGATCGTTCTTGCTTATCCCAGAGGTATAAAAAATGGGGGCCATTTTCGCTCTGAAAGATGTGCCATTTCGGTAAAAATTCATAGTATAGTAAAGGTAAGGGATTGTTGTTGTGAGTCTTGGAAAGAAATTTCAGCATTGGATAACTACCGTGTGGCACTAAATTTTTGCAGGTTCTAATTTTTACGATTTTTGCAGTTTTTTTCTTTATCCGCCAAAAAAAAAAACTTCCCGCGAAAAAAACAAATTCCCGCAAGAATTTTCTCCACAAATTTTTATTCGACATCGCTTTTTATATGTAATGTTAAATCATGTTGGTGCCCATTTGCTTAAACCGTCTCTTTCGTTCAAAAAAGAAACGAAATTGAAACAAAACATTCAGAGATAAAACGATGGAATTGCAGTTCGTGTACACTAAAAGTATTTAACTGTAAAAAGCTTTTATTAAAAAGGTAAAGAGAAGGATCGTCTGAAGGTACTCCACTGACTAACTGATTAACATTTTATACATCTGCATGTTGTTCACCTGTATTCGGTTGTTTGTACTGAGAAAACGAGAATGTTATAATGCCAAATAGAAGGCGACTTCCTTAAAATCGCAAAAATTAATTTAAGGCAAGAAAAAAAAAAACAGTTCCTCCCAATCGCAAAAATTAGTTCCCGCAAGACGCCAAAAAATCGCCCATTTGCAAAATTAAACTCCCGCAAAAATTTAGTGCTAGGTAGCCAAAGTCAATAGAAAGACAAAATAATTACTACATTTATGTCTCCTTTCCAACATTGAATGAAATAAATGCCCCATAAATGCCAAGTGTCAGTTTTTTGCCAACAGTTGAGCTATGTTTGCTAGAGCACTGTAACGAAATGAAAAAGACGCCGTTGCTGGGATAAAAATTGGCCATATATTATGGCCGCTTTATTAATTGATCTTAATTATATGAATACAATTTATTAATAACTTTTCTATGAATCAATAAGCTCTATCAAAGGCGAGGGCACCAGACGAAAAGAACGCATCCCCGAGTTACCATCTAAATAGAAATGCTCTCCAAAGGAGGCGGAGGGTAAACGGGAGGAGGTGGATTGAACTTATAGAGCGTGTCTGTCTGAAGACTAAGAGCACGAAAAACGAAAAGCACCGCATATTACAGTAGCGTTTTGAAATCGAGGCTACGTACATTTCCAATAATAATCGTGACTTCTTGCAATTTAATTGCCATTGTTCTTTTGTTTGAATTATGTAAGAGTAACCAAGACCGCTTAATAGGAAAGACTGTTTAATAGTCATCTAAAAGTCACTTTTACGGTAAACAATGGAAAAAAAATTCCGGAACTTTGAAGGGTGACCGATCGGTCTATGAAGAGCCGGTTAGTGCACTCTGGTTTGATCGACGCCCTCAGTATTGCCTCACTTATCTTTTTGTTTAATTTTCCAGATACAAATAACCCCTCAACAGGACAAAGCCACATCACTGTCAAGGCAGTTTCAATTTCTATCGGTATCCTGATTGGAATATCTCTTGTTGCCGGCCTGCTCAAGTACTTTGTGTGCCACAAGAAAAATATTTTGTTGCCTCAAGGTTTGTACTTTTTAAGCAACAAATCTACCATTTTTATGAAAGTTCTACATCGGTTTTAACCCAAATAAACTGGCTTCTATACGTTACGCATGATAACGAGTGTTACAACTTCGGTAATTTCAGGGCATGCTCTTGTCAAACTCAACTCGCAGTTTATAATAGAATGGCCAAGCTTCTTCGTTATTTATCCTGGCTAGAGGTATGCTGGACGTTGATGCCAGGTGTAAGTTTTGAGAATTGACTTTAAGTTCCCCTCGGGTGTCTCTGGTGAGCTTTTAAGTGGTCAGACCATGAGTAATGTAATTTACTTGATGGTATATATTTTTTGACAATCAATCAAATCTCATTATTGCTTTCATTTAATTTTTATTTAGAATTCCAGTACCACGCTTTCATAATTTACAACTATGCGGACACTTTTTGGGTAACTAAAAAGCTTCTTCCCCTCTTGGAAGAAAAGCATCATTTAAAGTGTTGCATACACTACAGAGACTTCGCACCTGGAAGACCTTTCCAAGACAGCATGGCGGAAAGCGTGTACAAAAGTTACAAAATCATAGCAGTGTTTTCAAGCAATTTCTTGAAGAGCAACTACTGCAGCTACGAACTAAACATCGCCAAATATCGTCTTCTGAACAGAGGGGACAACAGTTTGATTATGATAAGAATTGATGAAACAGATAGTAAGAATCTTCCTCGAGAACTTCGAAAAAGAAACTTCATCGACTACTGCAACCCGTTGGAGAGACCCTTTTGGGAAGACAAAGTGCTTAAATTTCTAGACGTTCAAAACGATGAACTCACTGATCAGTCTACGACTACACAACACATCTTTTATAACAATAACAACAGCAATAACGATTCTATCATTGTAAGTAAAAGTAATCATAGATCAGATTTTAATAGGCTTAACAGCACGACCAGTAATGACACAGTGATATCCGTAGTTGCTGCAAATGAGGAAGAAATCTTCTAAACCATCAATGTGGGAAATTAAAGCGGTTTTCAATTGATTGTCCTAAAACCAAAACCAAACTAATTACTCTCATCAATCACAACAAGCGCGAAGAAGACGATCAGCCAATCAGAACTCCAAGCAAATACGCGTACCTAGCCTCAAGCGTGTAAATCGCATGCGAGCAAGTCACGACTGGTTTTGATTTTTTTTCTGATTGGCTGAGAGAGAAGCTCGAGTTTTTCTAGCCAATCAGAGAGCGAAGTATAGCAAAACCAAAACAAACGGAAATATCATTTGACATTCAATTGAAAATCGCTTTAAAACCTATATGTTTTTGTCAACGTTAAATTACGAGCACATAACTTACGTTTAAGGAGACTTTCTTCGCTATATTCATTAGAAACCTTAAACAGCCACGGCGACGACTGCAAAGATAACTTAGCCAAACAAAAACGTTATTGATTTTTTCTTTGGACAAACCTGGGCAATCAGAGAACGCTTTGTTCAAACAAACGGTCACACCTGCAGCTACAATCTACCCAAATGGATGTTTCACTATTTCCTGTCGAATTCCCCGCTCACCGATATCCCACAAAGCAAATGGTTTTTAAACAAGACGAAGAAACTTCCAAATGTTTAATCTACCCAAATGGACGTTTCACTATTTCCTGTCGAATTCCCCGCTCACAGATATCACAGAAAGCAAATGGTTTTTAAACAAGACGGAGAAACGTCCAAATGTTTAATTGGTTAAATATATCAAACCTTTCCAAACTATGCTGCAAATTTACTGTTTGTCAACAATCTACCTCGTTTTCCGCGATTTTATACCAATGAAAGACACCCCATATTCCTGTATCTATTTTCAATAGATTATTTGTTACTCGAGTGACGTCATCCCTTAACCTTCGCTTTTAAATAGGAGTTTTTCAAGTTGCATCACGGGGAACTCCACACATACAGACACGATGAAGGCTGCAGCGTACGAAATCACGAGTACGCCCCCATAAATGAAAGCCTGTGAAGAGAAAAGAAGTACTGGTATAGGACAATTCAGTGTAAAACATCACAGTGAAATCAACCTAATTTCGACTTAAAATTCTCACTGCTACGGACACGCTAGGGCTGAGAATGAAGTAAATATCCAACAAAGACTGCATTCTGATGCACTTATTAGGGAACTTAAGCAACCACGACGGCAACGCCAAGGAAAACGTCAGTTTAAAAATGACTTCCAAATATTTTTTACTTCTTCGCGATAGTTTCAACTCGTTCAATCTGTCTAATGAAGCCGAACAATCCGGAAGCTGACTCTGTAAGGACGGCGTTACAGTTCAGATAGAAAAAAGAAAATTCACAGTCGTGTGTTCACGTTCTACATAAAACTTTGAATTTGGTCATTTCACGTTGTTGCTTTGCAGAGGACGGCAAAGAAATGTACCAAAATCTGTATCGCACGTGCAGAGTCATTGTTTTGCTAATTAAACCTTTTGTTTTGTGACGTTCTCGTCAGCCGTCGCCGTCGTGTTTGCTTAGGTTCCCTATTGACTGAGCGCGCGGAAGGCCCAGAAGGGCAAACAGTAGCCGGGGGTGGAGAGTGCTCCCTTATATAAGCTATATGGATAGGTGCGGCGTCAAAGGCTATGGTTTTTGAGCCTTTTAGGTCTGGAATATGGTATAGATTTTGACCATTTTGGTCTGAAATAGGGTCAGGTTTGTGCACTCTGAAAAGGAATCTGGTTTGGTTCTAAAAAGAAGCTAACTTTTTATTAATTTTCTGCCCCTAAGAACTAAGGTTTGATTAACGTTGGGAATTTGAAGTCCTTCTCAAATGTTTACGTAAACGAAATAGGGTTAGGGTCTAGTCTGAAATAGGGTATCAAATTTTCGGTCAGGTCTGAAATATAGGGTAGGGAAAATCACATATTTTGTTCTGAAATAGGGTAAGGGTTTCCAGAAGCACGCCGCACACCCCCGCCCAAATCTTTGGGAAGTCGTGTCAGGTACGACCATAATTTTCTGCTCCTAAGAACTAAGGTTTGATTAACGTTGGGAATTTGAAGTCCTTCTCAAATGTTTACGTAAACGAAATAGGGTTAGGGTCTGGTCTGAAATAGGGTATCAAATTTTCGGTCAGGTCTGAAATATAGGGTAGGGAAAATCACATATTTTGTTCTGAAATAGGGTAAGGGTTTCCAGAAGCACGCCGCACGCCCCCGCCCAAATCTTTGGGAAGGCGTGTCAGGTACGACCACACACGGACAATTTAAAAATTTTATAAATTAGGTTTTTTAACTGTCAGCGTGTTTTTGTTGGCAGCTATAGTTTTTTAAAAGCTTTGCATTTTTAGAGAAGAATCTACCTTAACTTTGTTGGCAGTGAGTGATCAGTTTCAAGTGACATTTTAGATGCTATGCGCAGCCTAAAGATCACTAAAAACAACGGTTAGCAAGCTTTTTCCGATCTTTTGAGGTTATTCGTTTATGCTGGTGCGTTTTGTATTTATGCTTGGAACGGTTCACACCACGCGATTTACATTCACGTTTGCGTCGGTGGGGTTAACAAGAACGTGTTTTACGTTGCCTCAGTTCACATGTCGGTGTCTTTATTTATTTAAATGTTTGCATTGTAAGTGTTAAACATGCTTAATGAGTTGATTCCGCATTTATAGTAAGTAAGGAAAGAGGCAAGTATTACGTATATTACTTACCATGTGAACATCGTCATAAGTGTTTGCAGTCTTATATGATCTCACCAGTGCACCCAAAGCAATAAGATGCACGAGATAAGCACAATATGTCAGCCGGCTTAATGGCATCCAGAAACGAGCTGATAAAATCTTGTCCACCAGACCTTCATAATAACAATATTACAAAAATAATGATGTATAAGGTCAATATCGCACTAGAAAGTAGCATGCATCCCTATAAGGTCTATTTTGTAATTGTGATCCCTTAACTAGATAGTTCTTAAGCTGGTCGGGACAGTTGACATTATGAACAATCTTATAAACTAACTGAAGTCTTAGAAAACGACGTCTACTCGATAATGGTAAAAGAACCAACTTAGTGCGCATGTCCTGAGAACAAGATTTACGATGCGCAGCTAAAATGATACTCATTGTTTGATTCTGAAGACGTTCTAAACGTTGCGCATTCTGTTTACCACAGTCCGCCCAAACAATACATCCATAATCAAATATAGGTAAAATGGTTTGCTTGTAAATTCTTTAAAGAACATTTCTACTTAAATAACGAAGTGACGGGGGAGACCGTCACACCTTTTTGTTGGCTAAAATCCGTTATTTGGTACCACGTAATCAAAATACACATACCCTCTTAGGGTATTGAGCCGGAAAAAATGTGACAGAAGAGGCGTTTGTCAAATATTAGTTTCTGTGTTGTGTTAGAATCGGAATTCTAACACATGAATTCGAACCACGCCCAAAAAATGAGATGTAGTACTCCTGTGTAGTACCTTTTAGGTAATCTCTCTCATTACATTTATATCGCAGCAAAATAAGCAAAATTTTAAGCAAAATACTGAAAATGTTGTTTTCTTTTCTTTGTTTGTTTCTTTTTTTGTCAAGAATTCAGGACCTTTTTAAAGGGGTCTGTAAGCTAACACAAATTGATTGTGAGAGAAAGTGTCACGTCACAAATTGAGATTTTGCTCCCCTAATTTTTTATTGAAAAATGCCACCAAAAGCTAAACTGGAAGAGAGAGACAGAAACTGTGTCAGCTGCTGAGATGGTTACTGGAACCAAACATATTACCCGTAACTAGAGAGCACTCTTCAATATCAAATGAACTACACTGGTTTTCATTCTTAAAGCTTCTCAGTGTCTCACATTCAACATTAATTTTATTCCCTCCCGTTTTAATTTGTTGTCTTTTGCAATCACATTTAAGATAGCTTATGCAGTTCAATGTCATTCTCATGGGCAACTTCAAGACTTTTGAACACACAATCCAGAGACTGAAATGCTGTGAATCTGCCGAATCTGTCTTAATTAGATTTGTAGTGTGAAAAAGCCCATTTTTGAGATTTTTGATGTTTAATTTATTGATAACTGATTGTGTTTGAGTTTGTTGACTGTTCCAGTGACAGTAACGATTACTTGTGGAGTCAAATCATTCTCATCGTTAGCTTCAAGACTTAAGAACACTTTTAAATCGAAAGAATGAAATGCCTTGAATCTGTTGAATCCTTTAATAAGAAGGTTTTTGAGACTTTTGCTGTTGGATCAATTAATACTTAAGAAAAAGGTTGAAAGCAGTGAGGCATCCTTCGAAATAGTTGGGTCTTTATATACATGTACTTTTAGGCTGTTTAATTGTTTGTGCTTTGTGACTTAACACTTACCTCCGAGCCCGCGATGACAAGCAAAGATTACCCAAGCTAATGCCAAGCTCAACGAAAAGCGGGCAAAGGTCCCGTACATGGTGTCTTCGACACGAGTAAAGGCTTGTTGGTTGTTCTTTCTCACGGTTTTGAACGGACCGTACAGCGTGGACAGTGCGAGAGCAATAGCAACAATCCAGCCAGCCACATTGAACAAGTAAGTTGGAACCTTAGGGAACGGGGAAATCGGTGATCACACTTCATAGACAATCCTTAGCAAATCAGTTTGTTATTCAGTTACTGATTACTAGTAGTGCGTGCGCAACAAATAACTCCTCGACAAAAACAAACTGTTAACACGCTTTTCTTCGCTTTAGAATAACCTTTCGATAGTATGAAAATTAAAGTGATTATATGGTTTTCCTTTACCTTTCAAACGAAAAACTAATTTATATTTCTTGCATCTCTATGAAGAGAAAGATTGATGACTTGCTTCGAACGGGAAGAACCTGCGCTTTTGAACAACATTACGTTGTCAATTGCAAGTCGACCCTATTTAGTTGAAGGAGGTGGTTTGGGGAGCGCGAGGGAGGGGAGGGGGGAGGGTAGGGGAGCAAGGTGCCCTGGCTGACCTCGGAAGTTTATAACTAATTCTTTTCAACATGCGAGCAGAACCGTCAGAATTTGTGTCTTTTCGTAGAATTTATCTGAGAGCAGTGTTGTATGGTATGTCGTGGTTCATAAAATTTAACGTTGTCACGACAGTTATACTTTGACACGGAGTTTTTTTTAAGAATTTCAAATTTTCCTGTTTTAAATGCAAACCTATAACTTACTGCAGTGAATTTTAAAGCTTCAGATCATTTGTGTTTTTTTTGGGGGGGGGGCGGGTGATTTTGATTACTTTTCGGACAACTTTGTGGTTCAATCAAGAAATTCAAGATGGTGGAATAGAAAAGACCATCGTTTGGAAATCATGACGTTACTCTGACCCCAAGTGACGTCATCAGCACATTTTGCGGACCGTAAAGGAAACAAAAAATTTTCAGGCAAGCTAGTACTCTCCAAGTTTCTTTATGATAACTTGAATACTTTCAAAAATAAGGTGGGCACTTTACGCCCTTCCCCCCAGGCATTGCAACTCCAAAAAAACCTCAGATAATTTAGCATATGCAGGTTGGCAAGCACGATTTGGCCCCCGTGAAAATCGTAAAAACAGATTGAGGAAACGTTTTTAAACTTCTTTTGCGGCGGGTTGACCTAAACTGTTGCGCGAAGCCGCCTAAAATTGCTAACATTTTGATAGGATGTTTTGGTTCACTGCAACACCAAAGGGAAGATATCAAGGGGATTTTCGCAAAGAGTGCAAACTTTTTCAGTTGTAAGTTGCAATCCATTTCCATCCTGGCCATCCGTGGCCAAAGACACTTAGTAATAGTGAATGAGTTTCACAGAATTGGTATGGTGTCTGAACAAGAATGGACCATTCTTTTAAGTTTTCATTTATGAAAATGCGAATTTTTCAAAGAGTTACAAACGCGAACAAAATCCTCGTGACATTGCCCCTTTAACATGATGTTGAAAGTTACCTTGGACATCTTCCAGTCCCTTGTGTACAGAAACAGGAAACCTAACGTCATGCCAACGAGGTACGGAGCAATGCGACAGTAAGGTTTGTCATAGGACATAGACGAAGTATCGTCGTGAATACTACCGCTTCCAGCACTGCAACAAAAAACAACCAAAACCAGATGCAATTTAGTGGTAAATTGACTTGGAAGACCTTTTTTTTTTCAGTCATGCCATTTTATAACTTGGAGTTAATAAATGAGACCTTTAACTACGCTGCAAAGTCATTTTGTTGGTTGTATGGGCGCAATTAGCCGTTGCAAGGATTTAAGAGAGGTTTAAGAGAGATAAATAGCGAAATACGGTACGTATACCCGGCCAATAGCTCGCAACCTATTTCAAGTAAATATGTTTTCGCACGGATTATCAATCCTACAAACCTAACCGCCCAAATACATCGCCTAAAATGTTTGGCATTTCCAACCAAAAACGGAAAATTAAAATATATAACCTGTTTCAGATAAGTGAGTGAAACTAAACATAATACAACGCTTTAGACTAGAGAATTAGAGAAGATACTCACTAAAAGAATGCAATTAACTTTCAGGTAATGAAAATTGTAACTAAAGAAAGTTATTTTAGGGCTAGAAAAAAGAGATGTGCTGAAGTTCTTACGGCTTTCCTGGAGCATGGTTGTAATAGTAGTAAATTACAGCAGTGGTGATAAAGCTGGCACTCATCAACGATCCAACACTTGCAATCAGTCCTCGCAGACGAAACCTGAAATGAAATCCAAGACCACACAATATACGTGTCAATCAAGTACATGGGAATTTTTACTCTAACTCATAAAATTTTGATTCAATGTATGTAACGCAAAGGTAGAGTACAACCGTTTGAAAAAAACGTTGTCGGGTGAAACGTGTAAACGATGGACAATGCGACACAACGAAACTCTGGGGAGATGGCAGGGGCAAGTCTGTTCCTGGGTTTCGTTTCTTGTTATTCAAAATATTTTCTTTCCAAGATAATTTTAAGAGTAAATTAAAGCTCGCTGTGTTATTATAATGTGCACGTGACTAAGAATAGAGGCACGAATTCACGCTTCCCAGAGCACCATTGGGTAGCATCGTCAATGATTTATACTTTTCACCCGACAACGTTTTTTCAATTGGGCGTATTTCAGTAGTTAGACACTCTACCAGATATGTTAAACATGAGTAGCAGAACGACTTGATATATTCATCACGTGACTTATCAAGTCCAATCGTGAGAAATCCTTTGACGTTCCAACCATATGCCCAGTTACTTGAGTGAGACAAAACCATTAAGAATCGCGACGAGTTTAGGGCTCAGGGTGAAACAATGGCAGGTGATAAGGAGATATTAAAGTCGTATTTTATCTTCTGCGACTATTGATAACCATTCTGAATGTTCTTATCTTGTTTTTAAGGGTGACTTAGTTTTAGAAAATAAACCGAATAATTACTTGTTATTTACACCATAATTCACCTATGCTTTTTTTAAATTTTTGCTATTTAAGTTTCCGGAGCCATATAATACGATTAATTAAATTGGGTTTCTCTCGTAGTGTATTTAACTAACTACCTGACGGACTAAATAATTAAATAAATCAACAAATGAGTGAATAAATAAATAAATAAATAATTAAATAAATAAATAAATAAGTAAACAAATGAATAAATAAATAAATGATGAACAAAGCTCATAAGTCACTCGTGAGGCAGCCATATTGACCGACGTTTCACCACGTATTTTCAAATGTATAAGCGTAACAATCCAGATGGCACGGGTTACCTTATGGGTAAAATTGCAAGTTGTAAAAATCGACCTTGGAAGCTCTGCGAGTTCACAATACCTGTACGCCGTGAAAAGGATGATGGGAGCAATGACGTAGAACTGCATGTCGTTAGCCAGATACCATCCCCACTGCATACACTGGAGAGTAAATCAAAATCGACTACAGTTCAACCTACAAACAAGTATCGTCCGCTACAAAAATAAACTAATGAATACCAAATGTCGAAAAAAGTAGAGTCACCAGCGTTTCGTTTGTCACCAAACCACTCCAACAGGGCCAAACGTTTTCCACGACTTTGCGTCACTATGACAGTTTGAATTCAAATTTGAAGGTGACTAACGAGCTTCTAACACCTTTATAGAATATGCAAATGAAGTTTAAGATACACTTAGCAAGAAAGAATAGAGTCAAGAAATAGTGCCCCTAGTTTTTAATCGTTGTTCCCTTTATGCATGCTACTAATACATGTGGAAGAATCCAGTTGCTGTCGATAATAATTAGAATAGTCGAGGGTACGGTATTTTTCAAAAGGGAATTTCTTTCTAGAAGAGGAGGTTTGCCTAAAACGAAATAACGTGATACTAAAGACAGGTCACCATGCTTGTTTGGGTCCGAAGACAACCATTAATAGCGGCATTAGCGCGAAGGAAAATTCGTTGTGTTTTGAATTCACGAACACTAATGACTCAAGCAAAATATGCGCAGTATGGATGCCAATACCGGTAAGTGAAATCACCTTAACATTGTATAACTCACCATATCATTCCAGTCTTTAGGATAAAAGTTGTTGATATACAGTAGATTTGTCCACCAGTACTTGTCACAAAGTGTAGTTGATTGCCATGTAAACCACATAGGACCTTCACCTAGAAATCCCCTCAGTTTCATATAGAACAGTAAAACAAACATGTAGGTTGGTGTTAACCTCCAAAACCGATGAAAATAGTATTTGAAGAGGGGAAGCTGTCCTCTTTTTTTCTCCATGTGACGAAAAGAGACATATGCAACCAAGAGACCGCTGTTGAAAAGACGATCAAACGAAAGCTTATTTTTGTCTTTTTCTACCATGGATGATAGCTTAAATAATTCAAACATGGTATGGGTCCGTAAAATAAATAAATAAATAAATCAGAGTAAATTTTGTTAAACAATTTAAAATTAGAATTATTGATAAAACACAACGTTTCGATGTCGTTATGACATCATTTTCAATCGAAAAAATAGAATTCAAATTGACTTAAATTGACAGTGTGAGGTGACAACAACAAGTAACATATTTAACATGCATTTAGCGTTGTAAGTGTGTGTGCGTGAATTTTATTTTCTCACTTGAAAATGATGTCATGGCGACATCAAAACGTTGTGTTTTATCGGTAATTCTTATTCTTAAATAAATAAATAAATAAGTAAATAAATAAACAAATATTAAATAAATAAATAATAATATGCCCACTAAGATTTATGGGATGTTTTGCATCGGGATTGTTATCTAGTTGAAGCATGGAAGAAACACGGATCTCTGCCCAGGCTTCCACTTTCTATACTTTCGACTGCTACGCACTAATAAGACACTCTGAACTGCTAACACTGTCCGTACATGTAAGTGGTGTTTTGGGTACCTAGACAGAGAACTCCGTCTAGCGGGGGACAGGGTAAGACAGCATCCTAGCCCGCAGGATGATCGAGAGCCCTGCTGAACTACGGTCTCGGGGGATGCTTGGAACCTCATCACCGCTTCCGAGTGATATGCTTGAGTTATGAATGAACTGGGGTAGTATAGTGTCGTGTCGGCGAGGTGACGACGTTTCTCGTTCCTATTATTCTCTACCCTTCAAGGCAAGCAGCGACTCGATGATAGAGAAATCTCTTCGGTGCCCGATTTCGATTGCAATGAGTTTAAATTCATGACCACTGTTTTTTCTTGTTTGTTTGTTTCACGTTCGTTTGTTTGACATGCAAGCGTCTAGTCTGTTCAGAAGTACCACCACTCAAGCTCCTTAACCCTATTCATACCAGGGGGGGGGTACGGATTCTGCCTGCACGGACTTTGAACGTTTATAACTTTTTAATAAGCAAGCTAAAACCATCAAACTCGGTGACTTTTTCTAAAATTTATCTGGGAACAATTTGGTATAGCAAGTCTTAGTCCATCAAGTTTCAAGTTTCCATAGCAACCACTTTTTGGCATAGCTGTTCATAGCGGCACAATCCTCTACCCTTATCAAACCTCATGGCAGTCTGAGTTAGAGATCATCGCGCTCTTTTTTGATTATTCTATTATTCGTTACATGGAAATATAAATATTCTGTATGATATTTGCCGAATGGAAAAATATGAAAGTCAACTCTTGCAAATAGTCCCATTTGATAAATAAACATTTTCTTGTTGACATGACCTTTAGGCTTTCTGCACAAACTGGGATATTTTGAAGAGCCGGAGATCATATTCCCTCACGTGGTATACTACATACCCAATTTGCTCAATAGCACTAACACGTTTCGCATTCTATGTCGTGGGCGCGGCTTGGGAAGCAAAGAACTAAATCTGTCTGATTTGTATGCAAGCTAGGCATAACCATGACAAACTGATTATTAAAACTAAACTGACTGTTAACTTTGCTTTGCTCTGAAGAAACTACCAAGAATAAGTTGTACAAACGCTGGGAACTTGCCTCAAGAAGAAGAAACAATCAACTGCCAAGCTTGCATTATTGACAACTTGAAATGGAAATTTTTGTTTTGCAGCTGGAATCCCAATTGCCGCATTAGCTGTAACAATGTAAAAGTAAACAACAAGTAAACAAACAACAACAAGTAGACACCAAGAATCCAACTAGTGACAACTAGAACTGAGGTAATTGCTTATACCATCCCACAAAACGTTTGCTTTCAAAACGTGCCATATATTTATGAAGGGAAGAAGAAGAAGAAGAAGAAGAAGAAGAAGAAGAAGAAGAAAAAACAGGCAACAAATTCCTAGCCCTAGAAACGTATTTAGTCAAGAGGTTGTAAGCTTACCAAAACAAGTCTGCGAAAACTGAAGGTGAGTATGCCCCAGTATGACCCAAAACATACTCAGCACTCTCATGCCATTGACAGAAGTGATAGCGCCTCGTGGAACTTGAGTATCCATGATACGGTTTGTGTTTTGAATTAAAGAAAAACACAAGAAGAACCTTATCACTACATCTGTATGAAAGAGAACAACAATAACAAATTACACGGAAGAAACTGGATGACTCGAAAAGCCAGGGAAGACAAAACTATTCTAGTATAGCAAACCTTCAAGTTATCAGTGGTTAAATTACAATGTCTGTACTTATGTTAACCCGTAGCGAAACAATACAGATCAAGTGAATTTTGGGGTCTTCGAGATTTCCTTTTACGAAGAGTTTTGTGTAACTCAGTTCAGCGAGAAAAAATCCTTATTGTGATACTCCTCGAGTATCCTTAGGCTTGGCTGCCTTTCTTAAACGTTCTCCGACGGAGATTTTAAAGCCCTTCGATTCTCTGTTGCTAAATTAATTTATACCAACCATAAAGAAATTAAATTAACATATGCCTGCCTCTGACATTTATGATAAGTGAACATGGACAAGTACTGAGATTTAACCCTTTACGCTATAGTGGTCACCAGCAACTAATTTCTTCTTACGATATCACTAGCTACTTCAGAATCAAATACACAGGTCATAGCAATAAAGGAAGTGTTCACAAAGTATAAAATAAAAAGTCCTGATATTCATCCAAATACTCCAATCTAGCACCCTAAGAATTATATGGAGAATAACGAGGAGAATAAGCATCCGTGGGCCGTTAAGGGTTAAACAACAATTTCATGCTTGAAAGAGTTTGTTATAGGAAAGCATGGTTTTGTAGACTTTTTTGAGTTTGCCAACATGAACTCAAATTTCAAATCTTGAAGTTAAAATTTTGTTGTTTTCAAACTTACGCGGCTTCGTTTTCTTCTGGTGGTAGCTGGGTAAGGTTGGTCTGCCTGTGACATTTTCCTCAGGAGAGGGCTGTATCGCCGGGGTATCGTCAGTCGTGTGCTGTGTTGTACCGAAACTGTCATGATTGGCATTTCCATTGGGATTTGGAACATGAGGTGTCTCCTGGTGATCCGTTGCTATGGAGCCGTTTCTGATTGGCATAAATCCTTTACTTTTGTTGACAGGTGAAGAGTGTGGCGTTGTGAAGCTAATAATTAAATCCATGAGTGTTCCAACAAGGCAAAAGAAGACGATTAAACCACACAAAGATCTGCATGCAAAGTAGATAAATAAATAAATAAATCAAGAGAAACAAGAGCTATTTAATAAAATAATAACAAAATAATGAATGGATGAACGAACGAACGAACGAACGAACAAACAAAACGGACGGACAGACGGACGGACGGATGGATGGATGGATGCATGGATGCATGGACGGACGGACGGATGGACGGACGGACGGACGGATGGATGGATAGATGGATGGATAAATGAACGAATAAATGTGACTGATGTTTTAGTTTAAAGTTTATTGCTCGACTCCATCGCTTCACGGCCAACAAGAATAAATCTTTCGGTGTTTCTCGAGAAGCTATGTATGACTCAATTTCTAGTCAATCTTGGTGTTTACCATTGATTATTAATATGGAAATTTCGAGTGGGCGTCAAATGGATCGTGAAATGGGTAAAGGTCGAAAATTCAGGACTACCTCCAGGGGTAGTTCAGTTATTTTCCTCTTTTAACGCAACGATTTGTTTATTTTAATTATAAGCTGCACAAGTTGGTTCCAATTCTTGAATCTCATTTGTATACCCATGCCTTATAGTTTCATCCACAGTGCCAAAGCTAGAGAAGCATGATACACTTGTACAGCTTAATGAAAAACTCACAGTGGAGTACTGCTCATTAATTTTTATTTGAATGGAAACAATGAAGCATTCTATCCATAAAAAATAATAATGATGATGATAATGATAATAATAATAATAATAATAATAATAATAATAATAATAATAATAATAATAATAAATGGCACTATAGGAAAGTATTACTCAGTAGCTTTCATTTGAATGGTCATACTTGTGATTTCATCCACAGCTCAAAAGTTAGAACCATTTTGCGCGGCATAATAAACAGCACCACAGGAAAGAACTGCTCAGTAGCTTTCATTTGAATGGTCACACTTTAGGATTTGATCCACCGACTCGAAAGTTAGAACCCCCTCGCTCAGTACGCAGCACAACAAACAGCAGCATGTGATAATGCTGCTCAATACCTTCCATTTAAATGGATTCATTTCAGTTCAGTTAGGATCATTTTCTCCCGCAGAACTAAATAAGTTTTTAACGACTAAATTCTGGGCTCGTGAAGACTGAAAAAGGCTCTTAAAAAACCGATGTACTTACAAGGTGATGATCACTCCGATTTTATATTCTGATCTTTTGTTACAGTTAACAGCTTTAGCATCAGGATAAGGGTACTTAGGCTTCAGTTTGACACGTATTCCTGTCCTGTTCAGAACTGAAAAACATACACAGAAAAAAGGATGAGGGTGAAAAAGCCATGCCAGAAACATATCAAGTCAACACACAAACACCACACTATAAATAGTACCCATCATGCATTCAAATCATATCTAAAATAGTACTGCAAAACTGTACCTGAGAAAAGTTCTTCCAGAAGTTTCGTCATATCCTGTTCGCTGCACTGTTTAGGTGCACAAATTCCCCAGGCAATATCTACAGACTAATAAATAAAAAAAAGAAAAAAGTTAGAAATAAAAACAAAGGTGTTAGCAAATAACAAACTGAACATCTTTGATTTTATACATACATACATACTTTATTATAGCTCCCAAAGGGGCTCTTCCGCTATAAATATACAAATAATAATAAACTAATAACAAAAAATATATTATAGAAAATACTAATCTTCTCTAAAAAATATAAAATACTATTGTAAGAATTAAAAATTTCGAAATAATAAAAGCTAATAACGGGGAAATCTCTAAAGTTTTAATAAATAGTTATATAAATTCTTCTTGAAATGCTGATTGTTTAATTTATCTACTTGAAATTAGTACACATTTACCGTGTTCTATTTCCAAAATGCGAATCTGATTGGCTATTTTCATTTTCTGTTTATGAAACAGTAGATGGCGTTCCATGTTCCTTTAAAAGGACGGTGCCTCCTTTTGTTACTACGGATACGTTCTATGCACGTCACGGGTCCGGTCCGAGACATTCGGGTTTTTAAGGAATTTCCCTATTATAAATACAAGGGTATTTTTCCGCGGTTTATGACTATGTCACATAGTGGAAAAAGCAGATCTAAGCAAGGGGTATCAGAATCCAAAAAGAAAATTGGGGGTAGCCGCACAATTTTTTTATTTAGAAATAACTGAGCTTAAATTTGGAAAGAAAATGCCATACATTCTTTGTAGCTTAAGCTTTTTTAGAATTATGGTTGCTGAAAAATGCGTGGTTACCCACATTTTTTAGATTCCAATAGGCCTTTTTGAGGTCTGCTATTTCACCATACTGATAATCTTTGCAAAAATGCCTCTGTATCAGGACCCACTGTCCTCAATTAAGAAAATAATGCACGCCTTAGGTATAGAAAAACTGCCAATGGACTCAAGCGCGGCACACGAGTACGTTTAGTCAGAATGGTAATCAAATTTCGACTCTTCGTTTCACAGCTCACTGGAAAAGAACCTGTATTAAACGAGTCATGGCCAATTCGTTTTGTGTGGGTCTTCTATTTCGTCCAGTTTGACGTTCGTTGATACCTCTTCAAGCCAGCCGCTGGCATGGTTAAACCCTGATCGCTCTCTGCCAGTTCACTGAAGAGCTCAAGAGCTTTCTTTTCCTTTCAGTCTTGGTTTGGAAGACGAAAACAGACACAACCGTTTTTATTAAATGATGCATTTGGGTTAAAGAAAACTCTCATTACGTCGTTAAAAAACTAACGTTAACCACTCAGTAGTGTAGCACCTCTCAAAAGCTTGTATTTTCATTGGACCGCTATATGTAGCAGCTCTATTGTTTTTACGCCTCGTTCTTTGTTTCTTTTGTTTGTTCTATTGTTTAGCAGACCAATCGTGGAAGACCTTCGCAAGCAGCACGCGTTTTCGATTTCACGTGATCAAGTTAATCACGTGTGACAGAACTTGTCAGCGTTCAATTACCAT
The DNA here is from genome assembly GCA_964017195.1 of Siderastrea radians. Classification (NCBI taxonomy): domain Eukaryota; kingdom Metazoa; phylum Cnidaria; class Anthozoa; order Scleractinia; family Rhizangiidae; genus Siderastrea; species Siderastrea radians. The sequence goes on along the minus strand of OZ024891.1, from coordinate 12,376,730 downwards.
TATTAAGAAGGAAAAATCTTTTACTCCTATAGAGGGTCTCAATGGGGTTGACCGTTAGCCGTAAAACGGCCAAAAATTTAGCCTTTAGGCGTAAAAATTGCCTAATTTTAACGGTTAGTCGTAAAAAAAGTTAACCGTAAAATTTTTCCTATCTACGATTTGTCATTTAGAAAGTGTTAAAATCTTAGACTTTTATGTGTGGTTAGTGCGGTTACGACGGTTGCACATTCTATCCTGGTACCGAAAACAGACATTTGGCTCAGGTTCGGTAGAGCCGTATTCCGCGAACCGGAAGTGTCTGCTTTTCGCACGTGATTGAGTTGACAGACAGCCCTTTGTTTAAACTATTTTTTGGATCTTCAGTTTCTTCATTGAGTGTGTGAGCGATGGCTGTCTTGAAAGGCGTAATTAGTTTATATGGAGCTGGGGAGGAGAAGCCAACTGAAAGATATAAGGGAAGTATTAAAATCGGAGAAGAATACCGCTCTATTTCAGCAATTTAAAAAAGAAATCTCACCGATTTTCTTGGTCTTAACGACCCAGCCAAGAAGTTCGGGCTAGGATCATTTGACCTGAAACTCTACCGCCTTGTGAAAATCAGCGTGAAAACGGAAAATTACTCTATATCAACCCAACAGCAGCTCGATCTGGAATTACCCTTGTTGCTTGACTCAGATGGTGAAAGCGAGCTGAACGGTAAGTAGTCTAAGTAGTGAATTCAATGCTAAAATAGGCTAGATGTGTTTATACGTTTTCTATTTTGACGCTACTGCACATGTATACTGCCAGGCAGTGTGATGGGTCTACCAGTGCATGTAATATTAAAACGTCCAGGTCCTGGTTATTCAAGGAGCGGATAAAATTTTTGCGGTGGATAAGCTCCGCTTATATTAACTGTCCACCGCCGATCTGTCCAGTTCGCTTAGCATTTTTAAAACAGTACAAAGTTCAAATTAAACAAGGAAACAGAGGCTTTTTACTGCAGGATGGAACCGAAACAATTTGTAGTTTCGTTTAAGTGCATGGCATTTGTAGCCGTTTCAGATACACTTTTCACAACGGATGCAGCGGCAGGGAAAATGAAGCTGATCCATGACCACTTAGGCATCCTATATGACAGTTTTGGTATAACATGTATAGGTGTTACCTCTCAGCCAATTACACCGGAACAGGTCAGTCGGAATGTGAAGAAGGTACACGAGTACATCAAATCTACTGTGAGGAAATTAAAGCAACGAATGGCCCTCAAGGAACTGTCTCAAAAGACACAAAATTCAGTCGAGCTTCAAACTGAATGGTGTCAACAGCCTTATAAGAAACACAACAGTTGTTAACAGTGAGTACAAAGATAACATTGATTGGCAAACTTTACTTACGACTCAAGTAGAGAACCTGCACGCGGTATCTCATTTTAAACATGAGGCATTTAACGCCCTTGAATATGCCACAGACTTGGCACCATATCAAAGGAATCTATTAAGCGAATAACCAAATGGGGAACGAAATACTATACCCACCCATCTCCATACTACCCAGTGCCACAGACAAGTATGTCATTCAGGGAGACGCTTTCCAAAAAGGATGAAGAGACCATGAAGGAATGGTTGGAGAATTACCGTCCGGTGAGGCGGAGAACCGTGAGGAGCGAGACGACGAAAGATAAGGCAGGAGCTTTACCTCCGGCAGTGTATGCAAAACAGAAACCTGATGCTGTTGCAAGGGTACGATTTCGAGCTGACTAGGACGACCAATCGTCCCCTGCCTTCTCTGAGATCCGCTCTGTTGTCGCTGATGTGTCATTGAGTTTCGCAAGCGATACCAACAGTTCGCAAGTCACGCTCGCATCCGCTGCTAATTTTAAGCAGATGGAGGAGGACGAAAGCGATTCCGAGGACAGCGATAGTGACATAGAGCTTGATTCGGAGGAACTGATCATTAGCAAGCCTATGATAACAAGGTCTGGAAGACAAGTCAAGGTGTGGACACGGTTTGATGTTTGAACGCAAAAATAAAAAGGCAAGTAAGTCAAGTAACGTCATGAATGTTATTGAAGCGCTGTAAGCCAGCTAGCAAGGTTGCTATTTTAACCGACTTAACATACATATATCTCATACAATTAAATATACTTTTGATGTAGGTTATTTGTATAGCATCGTCTTTCCTTGTTTCCCGTACATGCTGTTTCACATACATTATATTTCTATAGGTATAGTAATATTACTACTGTAGTAGTATGCTATATATGTCCATTACAATTCTTACAACACCGTAATTACTTTGTTTATATATATTTTTTTGCCGGCATTGACCTAAGAAGTAAACGACCGGTCGTCAATGTGGTTTACAATAATGAAAATTAATTATTAACTTTTTAAAACAATGGAAATTAATTTTTAACATTTCTGTTAACCGTAACGGAAAGATATTAACTGTTAGCCGTAAAATGGCCAAAATTTTTACCGTTAGCCTTAAAAAGACCAAAATTTTAACCGTTAACCGTAAAAGCCATCACCCCGTTGAGACCCTCTCCTAACAACTCTCCACTGAGCCATTCCCGCTCCTTTTTCACGAGGAATCCCGCATCCCGCACTTTTTCATCGCTATCCCGAATCCTATTTTTTCTTTCCCAAAAATACATTAAAAAAGACTAATTTCTGCAAAAGCTAATGAATTTAAGATGTAGATTGGCCCTTTCAATTGATATTTTGCGCTCGCCTGGTTGATTCGCCTTTGCCGCTATAACTTTTATTTGGGTCGTGAAGATTCCCGAATTCCCGACAGACAGGCAACAAAATCCCGCATCCCGTGCCCAAATTTTGGCGAATACCGCCTCCCTGGTAGCAGTCAAATCCCGAATCCTGTCAAGATATTTTGCGTTTTCTTGAATCCCGCACCGTATTTTGGTCAAATCCCGGATCCCGAGAGTACCCTTCCAGACCCTGTTCATGTTTGACCTCACCTCTTTTTCAGCTGCTATGCCTATATTAAGCTTAATAGGCACGTTAATGGAAGCCAGGCAATAATGTGCGCCGACAATCATCTTAGTGCACTCACTGTACGATCCAGGCCAGGCCATAACATTTCCAGCTAAAAGGCCACTTGGAGGTTTACCCAAAGCATCCAGATCTGATAAAGATATCATGTCTGGTCACTATTTTGAACTCATGAATACAGGGTGCAATTCACGGGTTATTAAAACCAGTGACATGATCTGCACGCTTGCTCGGCTGTGACCCCTTCCCTACCCCTCCCCCCCCCATAACCTATCGTAACTTTCCATTCTTAGACACATTGCTAACAGTGCCTTACAGTGCCTTACAAAGACGTCTCACTTTTATACTTCAGAAAAAAAAAATAATAAGGAAAAAACTTATACTTCGGACTTGAGATTTTATATGATTTTAAACTGAGAATTGTCTTTAAAATGATTTTAAATATTACACTTACACTTGATGCTTTACTCCGGGGCCTAAGAGACAAATTTAGGTAGTCCAACAAAACGATGGGTAAAAAAAGATGACACCGAACACTGACACAAATGCATCAGCCAATTCCTGCCGGCGTTACTTGGGCATTTTTCCTCATTGTCCGTCCCAGGGGTCGGGCATGATTACAGTGGAACCCGATATAACGAACTTCTGTATAACGAAGACTCCGGTACATCGAACGATATTCTTCAGCCCAGTAATAGTAATATGTATGGAAAAGAGCCCCGATGTAAGGAAACCTCCTTTATATTGAACACATATTTTGCCAGTCCCTTGGCACTTTGTTTTATCGGGCCATTTCCACGTAGTTTATTTACATCAGGAAATTTGACGGCTGTGGCGGCTTCGTAATTTACTGCTAGTCCAAAAAAGAAACAAATCGTATCTAAACTGTAATGTGGGATATTTGAACAGCTTATTTGTCCTCACCGTGGGGCATTTACCAATTTGTTTTAAACGCGAAAGATTGTGGGCTTAGCCGCAGAGATATGACTCTTTCGAAAAACGTCCAAAAATTAATCGCGTGACCCACGTAAAGTCGAGCCTGATGCACGTGTAACTTGAGCGCGCGACAACCTCATGTCGTTACAGCGAATGTTTATCAATGTATTTTAGTGTGTACAAAAAACTCGTGTCTTTGATAGCTTAAACCCTTTTCTGATGGTTTTTTATGTTGGGAAACATTTTATGCGAAAAGGACAAATACTCACGTTGTAGTGGGGGGGGGGGGGACAGGGGGGTTTGAACCTCCCGCTTCCCGTACCCTTTAATCTCGGTTCCCGCCCTGTATTTTTTGGCTCCCGCCCCTTTGAATTTTTTTAATTGCGAAATATTGCGCAACGTTGCATAATTTTTCCCTTTTTCTCCCGCTTCCCGCCCCCTCTTCTCCTGCCTCCCGTACACCTCCCGCCCCCTTTTCTCTCGGTCTCCCGCCTCCCTGTCCCCCCCCCACGTTGTATGAAGCCAACAAAAGTAGGGAGGTAGAATCACGTGTTTCAGACGTCTGGATAATAAAATTTTCCTTGAGATCAATTACCTTTCTGCTTAAATAAAATTCATTCACCGGAAACCTTTCATTCCTGAGTTCTCGCTTAGGAGCTAATTCAGGGCAGCCGATAAATTCCACGCGCGTTCATCGAGACAAAACATAGCCTGCGTGCAGACCGCAGGCTAGACGAAACATCGTCACGCGATACAATATTGGACGGCAGAAATCAGACCTAGCGAGTGACAAATCGATGGAAAGCGATCGTCGCATTAATCGATAATTATCAATGCAATTAGTTCACTGAACTTGCTTAATTTTAATCTCGATAACCGATGTTACAAAATCGCTAGTCACAGAAAAGGCGTGCCTTATTGTTTCGATCATGGCACCAGAACTATGCAGTCGCGTGGGTCTCACGTTTGTTTTGAAATGACCGGCCGTGTATGGTGAATACTATGGATACTGTGCATTAGCCAATCTACTCTTAAGGTGGAGACGATCGATGTGTTAATTCGGTTATGAGGAGAACCATGTATGTGAATTTGTTCGATCTAGTGTGCAGTACTTCTACTGTCTTTTCCTGCATTAGGTGGTCATTCCGTAAAAGGAAACCGAATATATACATTAAATGTGACCTTACTGGCGATCAAATGAAGTATTTTCTTTTCACGACTCACAAAGAGTGCTAAAAACGCTCTACGCCCAGTTCTTCTGTTGTGGACCTTTTCTGTCTACGCATGATTCGCCCTCCATTGATTTTCTCTTTTTAAAAGTAAGGGAGCCTTGCTAGGTAAAACAAGATTTCAAAAATCGAACGGTCTTCAGTCCTTCATGACCTACAGATTGATCTAAATGTGGACAATTAATAACAAAACATTTAAAGTTACTAAAAGTTAATTTTGGTTCAACCATCGCTGTTACGTGTAAACGTGTAGACACCTTTTAAGTCTTATGACCATTCTATGCAATCTTCTTTTTATATTCTGCCTGTAAGTAACAGGATTACACAATCGCTGAACCAGTTAGGTCCAGACTTTGTACTTGTCCCAGTTTTTTAGTCTGGACATGCCTTTCAATTTGCCTGTGAAAAATCCCCTACAATCATACAACGTGGGACAAAAGACTTGAAACGTTTAGCTGCTTTTGGCAAACCCAACCCTTTCAATTAAGTACAAAAAAGGAATGTGTGGGGTTATAAAATGAAAATTATCGGAATTTGAAGATTGTACTACTCACATAAGGCGGTCAAATTTTGTGGATTTCCCAGCAGCGTTAAGAAGCTGTCGATACACTGGTTGGAAACTTCGCTTGGAAAAGTCATACGTGGAACCTTCGAAATGCCAAACTGCTGTGCAATGAAGTCGTAGGAATTGTTTAGTAGCCTTAGTGATGAACTCATAGGTACTGGAAATAAACAGAGAACCAAGGAAAGGTTTAAAATCCCCATCAAAAGTCTAGCAAGGTCAGCCATCTTTAGGCAGGCAGAGGTTTGCGTAGACTCACGAGATAGTAAGCTACGGGTCTTTTCAGTTTATAAAATTATAAAACCACTGTGACACTTGAAATCTCTCGTTTCTTCCCGCATGACTCACGACCGGACGGGTATATACTAATGTGCAAGTCACGCGCGAGTCTGGTCGTTTGTCTGACACTCGTGATTTGTACAAGAAATAACGTCATTTCAGTTTGAAGTTAAATGTTTTACGCCCTATGTTTGAATATTTGTGCTGGCGAAGCCCGCAATGGGTCATCAGAGGAATATTAAAACTTTGTCTATATAACCACAGGCACGCTCGCGAAAGCGTAAAATAAATCATTTATCATCCGAAGTAAAATATTTCACCACAATCCTGTTTAACAACGAGTCAATTTTCGAGTAAACAATCTCCTATTTCTATCTTCAGGACTAATGAAGAGATACATACTTACAACATGCAATCAACCAAAATACTACATAAGCCTCTCATCAAAACTTAGGACAGGAAATTTAGTATTAGTTATAAGGAATAGATATATACAGTAGCTTACCAAGTGGCCTAAAGAAAATTCGGTGTAAATCAACTTTTAAGCGAAAACTCAAATAATTTATTCTTTCGATTTAAACGTTTGCAATCAGTGTTTTATAATAACTTTTTAAATGATTCCTCAAAAAACAATGTTTTTTTGTTCTCGTGGAGTATTATTAGATAATCTCTTTATGGCTTTTTACTAGCCCTGATTAGAACAATCAGTGAAACATAATTTTCCTCATCACATTGAAAGAATACTACTTTTAGTTGGAGAGGGGAGTCTCCCAGATAAGCTTAGAAAGGCTTCAGAGACTTCCTGCTCAATATTTTAACATCAGTGAGGAGTATGGAATTGAATTGTAATTATAATGCGTAATTTGCTGCGAAGCCATCAGGCTTTGCAGCAGACTAATCCAGGCTGCGTACGTGACCACCCTGGGTTGCCTGTGCCCGAAGCCAGAATCGTTTGAGATCTGTTGGATGTATGTTTGCTTATCATCAAATTTGCCTCGATTTCGTTGCCCTCGAATCGACGCCGTTGTCGAACACTCGACCGTCGATAAAGTGGGACGTGGAAAACTTATGCCGGAGCGGGATCCTGTTTCGCCTGTTTCGTGTAGAAAGCCACGTTTTTGCGAAGGCGGGGAAGAGTTTTGAAAGCAAGTGAAGGTAAATTATCTTGAATTGCAGCCGATACGTTTCTCAGAATATTTCTAGGACTTCCTGGAACTGTGCGGTATTATTAAATTCGATGTTTTATCGAGGATTCATTTTGTTGTATTTTATATTTCATTGAGTCATCAATCGATTCAGAAATAAAACACACCATTTTAACGTTGGAACTTTAAAGAACACTCGACCGTCGATAATGCGCCGATCAATTCGAAACTTCAACACCCCCCCCCCCCGGGCACACCCCGGGCATTTGACTGTGTATCGTGCCCGGGAAGGAGGGAATTTGAACGTTGCGTTGAAAGGGTGGGGAATTTGAACCGGATTTATCTCTTGTTCTGACGTAAAACGCTCGTGCGTTTTTTCGGTTTTTGCAGGGTTTGATGGATTTGGGAGTTAGATTCATCGGTCCCTTCAGTAACCCCGAAGGATCCTTTTTGTAACTGTAATCCTTTTGGTAACAATCCTTTTTGTAACTTGCTCCTTTTGGTAACAGAGAAGGTTACGAAAGGGACGCAGCTCCTTTTTGTAACCTCCACTGATCCTTTTAGTAACTTTCGTCGGTCCCTTTAGTAACTTTGGTATTTCCTCTGGCAATTCAAAGCTATTTTTTGGTTATGTCGTTTCAGTAACTAAAATGTTGTAAAATTACCTTGTGGTGATTTTAAGTCTTTTTGCTACTTTTAGGCGAACAAAACAAACTTCTCTTTATGCGAATTTATTACCATTTTTTTATATACAATGTAAGAGTTATTTACTGAGACATGAAATATGTAGGAAAGTAAGGCCAATTAACATTGCTTTTTTTTTGTATTTTCTTTTTTTTCACACAATGGATCACAAGGGCTTTGACTTAGGTCTCCCTTTGTTCTCTTCTTGATGTGTTCTAACAACGAAATCTATTTATGAATTGTACACTTTAATTCTTAGAGCCTAAATTGAATACGGTATTTTAAAAACGCTTTAAGCTGTTAGTATACGTCTTAGGGAAGGGTTGTTTGCAGTATATTACCTCCCAACTGCTGCGATCAGTACAGAACCACTGGTCACACAAACTGCCTTTGACCCTATTGTAAATCTACTATGAGGTAGCCAGATTTAGGAACGTGGTTCCCAATTCTTGTAATTACGCGATCAATAATATTGCTGTTTTCCAATTTCATCTTCTTGGATGCATGTTCATTATAAAATGAAGATGTGACCATCGCACTTGTAATAGCAATTTAAGCAATTATGAATTTCGCCTGCCCGGAAAAAAGATTGCACGGCTTCAACGGGATTCGTACCCGTGGCCTCTGCGTTTGCGCTGCAGTGCTCTACCAAATAAGCTACATTGTATAAAGACCCATACATGAGGAGCATGCCAATTTATTAAGTTTATCTTAACCCGTGAAAGGAATGAAACATAGAATAAAACGATGGGATCTGTGGCAATACAAATGAAATGAAGACGTGACCACCGCAGTTGTAATCGCAATTTAAGCAATTGCGACATTTAGCCCGAAATTGCGATGATTTGCATTTCCGCAGTTCTCATCATCTTATTCTCTGTCTCATTAAAACAATTAGACTACGTGACTGCGCTCTTTTAGGAAAAAATTAAACTGCGTCTTATTGACAACAGAAGGTAAATTGCAAATTTCCGCCCAGAATATAATGGCCACCGTATTTACTCGAAAGAGCGTCAAATAAGGGCCGCTTCGGAATAAGCACCGCATCCTTCTAGCGGTTCATTTCCGCAGTTCACATCATTTTATTCTCTGTCTCATTAAAACAATTAGACTACGTGACTGCGCTCTTTTAGGAAAAAATTAAACTGCGTCTTATTGACAACAGAAGGTAAATTGCAAATTCCCGCCCAGAATATAATGGCCACCGTATTTACTCGAAAGAGCGCCCCTGTCGAATAAGGGCCGCTTCGGAATAAGCACCGCATCCTTCTAGCGGCAGTGCGGCCCTTATTGATTTTTGACATAGCTAATGCTGAATGCTAAATAAAAATAAAGCTGATATTGTTATTGCTGTTATTATTTATTTGGATTCGACCTTTTTGAAAACTAACTTTTTATTGCGTCCTTCCTGTGCTGTTGTTATGAACAAACAAAGATTAAGAATGGTTACATCTGACTGCAAGGGGCAGTTTTCAATAAGCGTGGCACTGACAAGTCGAAAAATTTGATAAGCACCGCTGCGCTCTTTCGAGTAAATACGGTATCGTTCTCTTGTCATTCACTTGCAGTCCATGACAGTTTCTAGGTCTTATCATATTGCTTATTGTTATTTAAGGCCCTCGGAAAGTATGAAAAAAGAAGTTTTAAGAGAAAATAATTGTGTTATGTCACATCTACTTTTCCCTGCACAACCTTTTTTCACTGTTTACTGTAAAGATATTTTACCAGTGAAGGTACCCCGCGTCGCCCGATCCAGGAACAGTTCCGAGAACAGCTTTTCTGTTTATCTTATTGACAACCCTTTTTGTGTGGTTTGTTTTGGCACAGTGCACCATCTTGTTCAGTTCGATGTTTGAGAGGCTTGACTGACACAGATAATAAAGAACTTCAGTATATTAGTAAATAATCTAGACTTTAATTTCAACAACGTCCTACAAGCTTATTAGCTTGTGCGACTCAGTAACAGTATTAACAAACCTAGAAAAGCTTTAAGTCTAATAACGTACAGATATCAGATATGCTTGTGCTCTACGGACGAAGTTGATGTAAAGTCACTTCCTAGATGTTCTACAAGCGCGACATCTATAATACATGTAAGTGCGCTCTCTGATTTGACGAAAGTGTTATTCCCGATAAACGACGCACATTTAACAAATTAACATGTCAAGTCTAAAAACGCTCAACAAATATCATATTCTTAAACATCCTTAAGTAATGTACTTTTTGAAAAACAAGTAAATTCAGTCTGTAAATTTTAGCCTAGAAATGGGTATAAAAGCTATGTTTTTATAAGACGCACAATCTAACGAGCGCATTAACTATAAAACTCATACATTTTCTAACCCCAAGTGCGCTTATAAATTACCTGTAGTCTGTCTCTAACTGACAAGCGACGCAAGCACAAGCGAAAGCACAAAACACTATTACTCAGGTATAGCTTCAAACTCAAAAAAAATATTGCATCATTGTACTATTGGGCTACTCAGTATCTTTATGACTTTTGGTGCTTAAGCATATGCTTTGCTTGTACTTGCGTCTGTCATGAAATCTAGGCTGAAAAACTGGTAACCGTAATAACATAGACTGGATGAAACAACTTGAAACGAGTAACAAAAGTAAACGTTAGTCCTCAGAGCATGAGGAAATGTGAAGTGATTTTGCAAAAAGAAAAGGAATTTAGCAACACCGTACCACAAGCTCCATATTAAGCACATGAGGTAACTCTCATGGATACCATTGTAGTTTACGTGAAAACGCCGTTAATTAATAAAAATAAAATATTCTGAGCCGAAAATTAAGATTGCATTCCTACACTTTCTAATTTAACCGCTGGAAAAAAATTAATACGAAAGGCAGCGAACGTGCATGATAACTTTGAATCAAACGAGAGGGAAACTAGTGTTTGCGCCCTCTTCAACCTACTTTTCGTAATTGTTAAATGGAAAAAAACTAAATTGACGAGGAAAGCAATTGGGTAAAATCTGAGCTACTATTCGAGTTTGTAAACGGCTTTGAGTCACAACTTGAGCAAACAAGGTTTGTTTTACGAATAAAATAAATTTCACTGATTAATTTCTGCAAACAACGTTCTTCAATTGCAAATTAATCAGATAAATTGATGCAAATCATCTATGCTTTCAAACGAAATCCTAAATTCTCCAAAGGCCTTAAGAATGACTTTTTCGTCCCACTTTGATTGAAATCAGTATGGCGCGTGTAGATAGATTTCTTTACATACGCTAAAACGTTGGCTCATAGACAGTAATAGTTTACACTCGCCTAAGTTTGGTGTCTTTCTTGAGTAAGCATGTTATAATTTCGGGGGAATGTTCAAAAATATCTCGCTGAGATGTTCTTCGTGTGTAAACAATGGATTGAAAATGCTGTAAACTGCGTCTAAACGCTGCCAGAACCTTCATAACACTACTCTGCGTAGAATGTCCCTCTTATATACTCCATATCTCTGATAGAGCTAAGCAAGTGTATCTGTCTCAGGCGATCTTACTACTTCATTATTCTTAATAAATACAACTATAGTATTCCTAAGATACGTTTCGATTTAATACCTTTCCTTAGGCTACATTAAACACATGAAAACGTTCAAACATGCAATCGAGGATGTGCCTTTTTTACGGAATTTAAATCAAAAAATGGTTTTTCTTTGAAATTAAAGGATTCTTTCAGATTAAGTGCCCCTGTTATTACCGCACTTTTTTGGACAATCGATACTTAAAACCTCTTAACAATGTTCCTTCTAATCTCCCCTTTTAGAACTTTCTATAGCTATAGCTGAGTTCAAATAACTGTTCAATTATAAAAGAAATATATTAAATGACTGGCTAGCACAACCACGTTTGGCCTAATTGTTATACCTCCTGATATTTTTCCAATTATTGAACATAAAAGTGTCACCGAAAGAAGCAACCCAAAGCATCAACGATACTTTGGGGATTGTAGTTCAAGACTGACCTGAACATACCTTCAGTGTGGTTTCAGCAATATTGCGGAAACTAAGCAAACAATATTGCGCAAACTAAGCATCCTTTATGTAACTTACTTGTTCTGTTATTAAGACAATAACTTTAGATCTAAAGACTTACCAAACCAATGTAGTCATTTGCTTAACTGCATTCTAAATATAACAGGTTCTCAGATTTGCCGCATTCCAGAATAAAAAGTAAACAATTTTCTTGTGACGCTTCTTTTGACAAATATTTCGACTGTAACATCAGATAAGTCTTGTCGATATACAAAATTCTAGATAATTATATTTCGAATGCCAAGAAAATTCAGCTTCAAGCCATTTTTTTTAAACGTTTGTGTACTCGCATTCCGAAATCAGGCAAATCGAACGCTCCCCTTTAACTCTCTGCAAAAGATGCACATTTCCTGATAGCGTTCCTCTTCTTAGCCTTGACGGCAAACCAATGATCTTCTTACTCACTTCTTTGCACCAAGGCGCTTGAGTCGACGCCTTTCAGTGCGAATTTTATCGCATAACTGTAAAGGCGTAAACCCTTGCAAAATCAGCCTGGCTCTGGAATGTTCTTCGATGGCGGACAGGATAGCCCCTCTCTCTATGGGAGCGTTGGACTCGATGAGCCTACGAAACAAGTTAAACATCATCTCTGTTTGTTCCTCATTGAAAGCGCGCCCCGACATGAGACTTGAAGTTGTATTGGTTGCAATAGACCTTTCATCCACAAACGAGATATCATTGACATTTCTCTCAAGCAAACCAAAACGCCTGAATTTGTCTGCCTGACTTTCAATTTCAGTGGGAGGTGCACATTGTTCTTCTTGTTGCTCTTTATTCTTCCTGCTTTTAATCAGGCTCCTCACCTTATCCCGGATGCTTTCTGATGGAATGTCATTTAGACAACCAATGTTTCGCGTTTTCACCCGAACGTCCTCGATAGTTACCTTTCCACTTTCAATGTTCTTCTCAAATATCTTCGTCACTTCTTTCAGCTGGTCGTCTCTCCATATATGTCGTCGGCTGGCAGCGACGGTACTGTCGAAGGTACGGCTGGGCGCGGCGGTACTATCAGAAACGTCTTCAAGGCTGGTGGCCGCCTCCACTTTCTCGGTTGGATTGTTGCGAAGTACAGCATGCAGTTGCTCTACGGTTCTGGCATCACTTCTGCCTTTTTCTTGAATGTTGTAGTACTTTTCGGCCGTCCTTTGTGAATGCGTCATCAGATTCGCTAGGCCTTTCTTCATGTCGACATGCTTCTCATGCACAGCACTAACAGCTGTTTTCCTTATTAGCGTAGCACTCATTCTGGCTGCTCCCTTGCCCAGAGCTTTGGACCAAAAGGAGTTGATTTGTGCAGACACCATGGATGAGGTCATTGGCTTCGCATTCCAACTTAAAAAGACGACTTCGTTTTCATCAAACTTTGCACCATTCAGAGAGTTTCTCATCTTAGACAGGTAGATCACCAGCCAGTTGTAGAGGCTTGCGCTAACAACCACGGAAGCTGGGCCGTGCGTGTCGACAGTTTTGTGGTTGAGGACTCTAACTACATACTGTTCGCCTTCTTTCTTCGCCCTGCGGAATTCACCCAATGTCATGTTTGCTAGGGGACCAGCTCGGCATGCATTGTTTATGCAAAGCGTAGTAAGGAAGAAGTCGCGGACAAGCGTATAATCAGTTTGGGTGGGGTAGCTGGATGGTGCATCTCTCGAATACTGCTCAATTATTTGTACGGCTTTACGGGATGGTTCGGAAACGTCGAAACGGCGGATGTCATCCGCAGAAATGAGATTGTCAAAGTCTTCCATTTTTTTCTCCCACATCCTTCTGGCTATGGGTTTCTTGTATGAACTCATCCACTCATGAACCTGCTCTTTAGCTGCTCGTATTTCTGATTCGTCCACATCAACGCCCTTTGGTCGTTCAAGCATGAGAAACCTCAGGAATTTTGACAATGAGCCAAGGTATGCTTTGCATGTACCAGGCCTTTTGTTTTTCTCGAGTTCATTAAGCCAATGGTCCCGCACAAGGTTGGTCATCACAAGACAGCTGATCGCCTGTGTGGTTGGGCTAACTGCGTTCAGGGCGACCCTGACTTGAGAAACGTATTGCTTTGCGGTTTTCTCTTCCCGTCGTCCACCATCAACGCCTTCCAGCCAAAATTTAAACTGTTGCAACACGTTCTCCGTTTCGTTGTTTCTACAGTGGTCTGAGTCACTGGAATCATCAGATGCAGCGCCTTCGAATTCACTTGAATCAACAGATGCGGCGTAATTCTTATCCGCGTCGTCCACTCTTTCTTTGTTCTCTTCACTGGTCATTTCGTTGTGACTGAATTCGCTGTAATTCACAGATGCGCCGTCAATTTCGTTCCCACCTTCCACACTTTCGTTATCTCCTTCACTTCCCATTTCGTCATAATCCTTATCTTCATCAGGCATCACATTCTGCTGGCTGATATCCATAGGGCGGGAAGAGCCAAACGTATGCTCCCATAGCAAGGCCAATGCCGGGTTTTCTTCGTAGTTATGGTCTCTTTCCTCTTGACTGTACGTTGGTGAGTAATTCATTCCCTCTTCACTAAAGCCTTGAATATCAGGATTACTTTCAACTTCGCTCTTTACTTGCTGTGCGTCTTTTTGGCGATTCATACTTGCTTCGCGCTGACGTTTACTCTTCTTGTGGATTTCTTCGTCAGATGAGGTGGATGAAGATAAGCTGATTACATCTTCACTGAAAGTGTCGGGGAGTTCCACATACTCGGCTGCTTGCCTTAAATAATGAGAGTATTCCTCACTGTCGCGCGGAAGTTTATGTGGCCCCTGCATTCCCAGATGATTATGAATTCTTCTCACAACAGCGTTGCAGTTTTGGATAGGACAAACACGCCGCGTGTATGTGCGGTTTCCTTTCTTTTTTCTCTGTTTTCTTAAATTAAACTGAGAAATTGCTGACGCTGCTTTAACGTGGTTCCATTTGTGGTATTGTTTTAAGTGCCTTGGCAGGTGAATGACGAACTCTGTTGGACAACCCGCTACTGGGCATTTGTGGGTTGCCCTCTTACCCACTGGGGATTCTTTTTCGCATTTCATTTTGTGCTTTGACTCTTTCCGGGCTCCTCTTCTGCGGTATCCTTTCGACTGATCTTGTTTTTTAGCATCTTCACCTTGCTGACCTTTTCTTTGTTGCGATTTTCTATGCTGATCTTCGAGTTGTCGCGCATCTTCGCTTTGCTGTGCTTCGCTCTCTTGATTTTTGCTTTGCTGTGCTTCGCTCTCTTGGTCTTCGTTTTGCTGTGCTTCGTTGTCTTGATCTTCGCTTTGCTGTTCTTCGTTGTCTTGATCTTCGCTTTACTGTGCTTCGCTCTCTTGATCTTCATTTTGCTGTGTTTCATTCTCTTGATCTTCGTTTTGTTGCCGCCCGTTTTCATGGTCTTTGTTTTGCTGCGCTTTGTTTTGACGATCCTTATCTTGCTGTGACTCGTTTTGATGATCTCTGCTTTGTTCCTCGTCAATTGTTTTATCTTTGTTTCCTTGATTTTTGCTTGTTTCCTTCGAGTTTGGATTACTATACTGCCTATTCTGATTACTCTCAGTCCACCTGTTCAGGATCTAAATGAGAATGTAAACTAACTGAGTAACTATATCTAACAGATAGACTACCTCAACCACTAATTAATTTAAAACTAGCTAACTAACTAGACATCTGATCAAATATTTGAAAACAAGACAAATGGCTAAGTGTTTCAGATTTATGAGCTCCTGTTATAAATTTTCAACATCGGCAAGAAAATGATTACAGCCAATAAAATAAGTATGAATCACAATTAGGGTAAATAAAATCCATGATGGAGTATGCTTAAGGAGTGGTTTTCGTTAGCGACGTAAGTACAAGCGCAAGCATAAATGACCCTTATAATAAATAAAAAGGTTAATCAGTAACTACAGATATCTAACAGACGAACTAACTCAAAACCTAACTTATGAATTAACCAACAGCTACACATTTGATCAAATAGTTCTAGACAAAAGTCTCCGTGTTTCAGATTAGCGTGCGCGTGCTATAAATTTTCAACAAGCGCAAGCAGAAATGACCCTTATAATAAAATAAATGCATTGATGATTTCAATCTCAATGTGTTTGATCGTTAGTTAACTTAGCTATGAGAAAAGGACCGGTCTTTTCTTACGGGACTCATTATGGAATCTGAAGGACGAACTGGATCCCATTTTAGTTCTGAAGTCAACGAGGACAAACATTTGGCGAAAGAAAACATTATTTACCTCGCCTGCTAACCAAACCCCTCCTTCTCGTTATCTAGCATAGTTATTAATTTCTCTTTGCCTTCTTGTGGCGTGCCCTGTGTTTTTTTCCTGTGCTTTGTCCATCGTTCATTGTTGCGGAAAAGGTATCGGCTCGCGTGGCCAATATCTACCCAACTTATGTCTAGTGATATTGTTATGCCCCTGCCTTACCAACCTAGGTATTACCGATTACGACAACATTAAGCTTATTAACATATATACCGTACAGCCCTTTGTGCACTCTCCTTACAAAACGAGTACAAGGGCCCGAGGCGCACGAGCGGACTGGTAAAAAAAGTAAGGCACTCGTAGAAACGCGTTCAATCCCACGCGATAAAAATTTGAAAACAACTTCTCGCATTACAGCTCATTTTTCACTACATTATAACCATAAAACCCTCGAAACTGATTGGCTATCGCCAGCTTTGATTTGAACGATGTAATTGGACGATGGACGCGTCAGGCCTAACAGGACAGTACGTAAACTGGAGGCAAAGCTCAGATGATGCGTGACACTACGGAATGAAATTTATAAAGAAAGGACTGAAAAAACTCTCTGAAGTGTCAAAAAATTGACCCTTCATCAGTGTGGTAGTGAACTGGACGGTGCGCGCGAGCGAGCGCGCTTTGATCAGTCAGTTGCGGTTGAAAGTTCCAATAATCGGACGACTGCATATTTTGTTAATTACTCGTATGATAAACAAAAGGTAATAGGAATGAATGGAGTCCAATTCCGCCTGTAATCATACGAGAGAATAACAAAATACGCGATCGTCCGATTATTCTACCTTATTCAAGTGCAACTGATCTGTTTATTCACGAGTATGATTGTAGACCAAATTGGACGACACGATGACCCGTTACCAACTAATAACATCTATAACAAAGTTCCAGGAGGAAAATCGTTCCGAAGAAAGAAAAAACATTTGTATTTGCAACACACTTGAAAAATAGAACTTGTTCAAGCGCAACTGACCCCTTACAATCCGTGCGCTTGCGCGTACTATCCAGTTACACCGATCAATTGGACTCCACTGATCCTGTTACCATTCTGAGTAATGCGAACAATGTGAAAGGGAATTTCACATTGGAAAGCAACTTTTGTGTCTCGAAAGCAGTGAAGTATTTTTGAATCAAATTTCACGGGGTGGGCGCAAATTTTGCTTTCAAAAGCGTTTCCTAGTTTAACCTGCTTAGAAGAAGTGATGTTTCCACAACAATGTTTCCAAAATTAGTCAGGCCAGAACACTTTCGAAGGTGGTGAATGATCGTAGCTCAAAACAAATTAATTTACAACTGGTCACTCAATATATTTAATTTCTAACCTTGGAACTCGATTTTTCCATAGCCTGTTCCACGCGTTTAGATAATGCCACGCGAAGTCTCTTCTCGTTTTTTTCCCTCTGCTCTCAATATTTTTCTTTCGTGCACTGTCTGAACGCCTGGAACAGGATATAAATATTGCTAATATTGCTGCTTCCTTATACGTGTGAAACGAGAAGAAATATGCTTCGACATTTTAATGTTACCATAAAATTCCGAAAGTAACCGCCTAAATTGCTATCGGATTTGTAGCCATTACTTCCAGATGGTTAGGAACGTTTGTGCATGTACTTCAAGATTAGGACTCATCTTAACATAGGAGGATAAGGAAGTTAGTTTCTAGTGAAACTGTGGTGGCTGCGTCGGTGAGGAAGTGGAACACAAAAAATTGGATTTATCAGCTGAGTTGATGAGGTAAATTGGCGACCGTAGAGAGATTAAAAGCTGACAATTCGAGAGTTAGCCCTTGGCCAGAGCGAACCAAGAAATTGTGGTTTGCGCTTGGTTTATATGGAGAACGGTGGAGCTACGTTATTGGTAGGAACACGACAGCGTAAAAACAAAACAAAACAAAAACAGAAAAAAAAACAATGGATTAGTTGAATGAAAAGCGTTCGTTGATACCGTGGGATAAGTGTGCCGATTTGAAAAATGAATGTTTGTTCTAGATTTTTCAGTGCTACCCTAATGTAGGGAAAGGTCGCAGACCGCCACGTGATGGCTAGAGTAAACAGGGATATTGAAATGTAGGGCGACTGGTTTGGATCCCTGTCATTTCATTCGCCGTCTCGTAGGTGTTCCTGGAAATGGTCTCCTAGTTTCAGGGAGGGGTTCCGCGATCCAAATTTATGCCTTTAATTTAGTCAATGCGCACCCTGGTTAACAGAAGAGTGAGAAAATCAGCGTTGCTTTCGAGGGGCCATTACCTTCGGGATTTTATGGTATTTCTAAATCAAAAGTAAAACAAAAAACAAACAAAAACACTTCGAAAGTTTGCTTCACAGTCAACTCTCATCGGGACAGCAGCGCGTCCCATGCCTCGTTTAGAGACCGGTTTCCATCTCATTTCCAAGACATTCAGTTACAGTAAAATTACTAAAGGATGACACGAATCAACATATACAGTACAGTATTAAAGAGAGAGTTGACTGTACAGCAAGGGACTAAAGTTTGCTATCACTCTTGTGCTCACAATTTTGTACGTGCTAAAACAAATTCGTATGATTAAACAGGAATGGTTTTGAAATTCCCAGAAGTGCTATGTCCGTTACCTCCTGTGCAGTTGCGTGATTTCCTGAGGACATTGCCTCGAAGAGCTCTCTTGCGAAATCCATGGGAGAGTCCAAAGTCCACTCATACAAAGAGAGTTCACTCGCTTTCCAAGTTTGTGGACAACTCTACATCGCATTTAAATACTAGTATTTCAATACAGGTTTTCTACCGTACTTGTGGTCTCAAAAGGTGGTCTCAAAACGAGCCGCCGCCATATTGAAAAGCGAGAAGACCCTGGGGACGAGGTTGGGAGTCTATAAGCTTACGCGCATGCGTAAATTTACCAATCGTTCTTCGCTTTTTTTTCTCTCCGTTTTAACATCCAACGAATCCATACTCTACACAGATACTCCGGATCAATGAATTCGGCCTTTTGAAATTTGAGCGTTTTCGGATATGAACCCGCAAAGATTCGAAAAAAAGTATCTCTGACAAGCGGTTTTCCGTGCAAATTTACTCCTCCGCCATTTTGTGTCTGGTCTCACGTCTTGCATGCAAGTGCATATGGAAAATCAGGTAAGATGTACTTTCTGTTTATTAGTACATTAGCCTACAAGCACAGACAAAATCCCTTAGTAGTCAGGACAGATTCTTCTTTGGCATGGGTTCATTTTGAGCGCAAATAGCCATTGTTTACTTAACCTTAACGTAGCGTGCTTGTTGATAAACCGTTTGTAATCAATTCTAAGGCAATGCCAGAGAAATTTGTTTCTCCTGGTTATGTGTGAAAACCAGTCTTGTGTGACTCCATCATGCCTCGTTGTAGCAAATAATCGATTTTTCGGAATTTTCGTTTTTTGGTAGTAAAGAACCCATATGATCAGGGATCACAAATCTTATTTGAGATCTTTGAATCTCCTTGCAGAAATGAAACAACTAGCCTATAACTGTCGCAGAGTGCATCTTCCAGAGGATGTCCCTGATGGTAAGTAACCAGCTTTCTACTGAGTGTCATAAAACCAAAACAAAAGTAATCACTGACCAATCACAGCAAACGCAAGCAACACAATAAACCAATCACAACTCAAAGCAATTACATGTAACATCATGGGTCAAGCACAGGGAATTGCTTGCAAGGAAGTCACGATTGGTTTTGGATTTACTTCTGTTTGGTTTAACCACAGGCAGCCCAGACGCGTTGTAAGTGGAGTTCATTTAAAAATAGAAAAGGGTGAAAATATATGTAATAGCACGAAATAAATCTTTACTTTACGAAATAAATCTTGTTTACTTCTGCTTATTGTGTCCTGTTTGAATAATTTCCGGTTAATCTTGCACCGCTCTCTTAAATTACGCAATCGCTTGTTAGCGGTTCAAATTTCGCAATCGCTTGTTAGCGTCGCTGCTTATATAACCCGTTAAGCCTAAGGTTTGCAGAGATTTATTACAGACTAACCGGTGATAAAAGAATCGAGATATCTTGAAATAAATCGTGCCTACCTTCAACGCAATGTTCCCCTGTTAGTCCTGGCTGGTTTAAATGACATTTTATAAGCTACCTCCGATTGAAAAAAGCCATAAAATGTCATTTAAACCAGCCAGGACTAACAGGGGAACATTGCGTTGAAGGTAGGCACGATTTATTTCAAGATATCTCGATTCTTTTATCACCGGTTAGTCTGTAATAAATCTCTGCAAACCTTAGGCTTAACGGGTTATATAAGCAGCGACGCTAACAAGCGATTGCGAAATTTGAACCGCTAACAAGCGATTGCGTAATTTAAGAGAGCGGTGCAAGATTAACCGGAAATTATTCAAACAGGACACAATAAGCAGAAGTAAACAAGATTTATTTCGTAAAGTAAAGATTTATTTCGTGCTATTACATATATTTTCACCCTTTTCTATTTTTAAATGAACTCCACTTACAACGCGTCTGGGCTGCCTGTGGTTTAACCAATGACAGAGTGTAGTAAAGTAAAATTATATGGATTAAATGTATTTTCAACACAGATTGCTGGCTAGTGACCAAATGATGAAAATCATCGATTGAATTAATCAATCAATTGATACCAGTCGCTGATGCGCCAAGGTGGCCAAGGGCATGTTAAAAACACGAAATGGCATGAGAGAGATGTGGCAAAATGGTAGAAATAATGATATGTGCCTAAGTTCAGAAGTTACTTTTTTTGGAAAATTGAAATGATTAAAAACAAAAAGTTACCGAAAAAACCAACAGTGGTCAAGCACAATCATCAAACACAGAGCGTGATTCTCTTTTTTACAAAATAAAAGATCACCTTTTGGAGATGTGTGGATCATCAATATACATTCCAGATGGTTTCAGTTTAGATTTTTTGCAGCGACAAGACTTGGATTCGTCACATAATAGCGCTGGGGGTACATGTATATTACCCCCAGCGCTGTTATGTGACGAATCCAAGTCTTGTCGCTGTAAAAAATCTGAACTGAAACCATCTGGAATGCGTCCAGCCATAAGAATTCGCTGAGTGAAACAAACAAGCCAATTAAGGTTCTTCAACATTGACATATAGAATGAAATGATGATAAAATGGCAGTTAACTATCAGAGAAAAAAACATGTAGCAAATAATAAGGTGAAGGAATTCTCTTGTGATTTTGTTTAAGGGATACGGCCAATCAGTCAGGTTTACCTGTAGTGTGCAAACAATTCAAAAATGCTGTTCATGACATGTAAAGAAACCGAAACAATTTGCCGCGCTGTATTTTTCATCAGTCAATTCTTCAAAATGTACACCAAAACACACTTTTATAAATTATTTTTATGTGATGGAATTATTGCAAAGATTTGGTTAAACGAAACACTTTCTATTTTGGTCCTGGGATTTTGCTTAAGGGGTAGCTTTGATAGCTTGACAGTATATTTCAAAATTTTGGCTCCGAAAAACCCTGCAGGAAACTCGCAAACAATAACTTACCACATGCCAACAATTTTAATGGCAAACCCCTGAAAACACATTAACACATAACTTGAGAGCAACATCAGAGCTTTTAAAGGGGCAGGATCACGAGGATTTTGCTCGCATTTCACCCCACTGAAAAGCCAATAGTCACATTAACATATATGAAAGCCTAAAATTATTGGTCATTTTCTTGTTCAGGCACCATACTAATTCAGTGAAGCTATTACTAAGTGTCTTTGGCCACGGATGGCCAAGATGGAAGTGGATTACAATTTGAAAACATCTGGCGAACGTTTTCAAATTCTGTGCTTGTATCTTACAAAAATCATCGAAAACTTATCATGGTTTGCTCTCCTTGCAAAAATTCACTTGATATCTCCCTCTTGATGTACCAGGAGCATTGTGTGTGAGTGAAGGCATTTAATCTCAATTTCAGCGAAGTTTTGACAAAACACGAGGAAAATCCCCGTGACACTGCCCCTTTAAGTTTGGAGTAATTTCACTTAAGCATGAACATATCCTTTCAATTTTGATGGTTTTAAGAACCATAAAAAGCTGATTTATTTTTTGCAGAAGATTGGAAAGACAATTGCGTGATACTGACGACTGCAGTCTGCATTTTATCAGTGTTTTATACTGAACACTGTAAAAAAAGAAATGTGATCATGATGGACAAATTTTCAGTCGTTTGATTTCGCCATTTCATGTTTTAAGGTGGCTCCATACAGTTTCTCATCAGTTTCAACAGACAAATATACGTAACTTTTTTGATGATTTTCAGGACATTGATTTACATTTCACTAGGGAAAAGCTACAAAAGCAACTAGCCTAGCCTTTATACCTTTCAAAAAAGTCACAATTTCTGGGCCTGGTCTGTTTCCATGGCAACCACTGATATAGTTGTTTGGCTCATTTTTTAAGCTTACCCAGTTTCTTCACGTCATTTCTTGGTTTTTACACAGTGAATTTTGGTTATTTTTGTTGTAAAGATGTTGTCGTTTGAGAAGTCTCAGCTGGCAAAGCTGTGAGAAATTTTGTACATAAGTTTTGCCAGAATAGTAAATTTCCGTTTTCGACGATTAATGCAGAAGTGTATGGACAAAAATTACTCTTACTTTAATATGACTGAAAAACACAAAAATCCTACAAGTGTTCCAATTTTAAAAAAATTTCACCGAGTGGAACACGCGCAATTAGCGTTTGAAAATGCCTCAAAACCCACCTTTTTTCTTCACGTTACCAAAATAAGAATTCTCCAAGTTACGGGGTTGCGCATGCTCATGATTCCTTTTGCGTGGACGAGCGTGGACAGCACGCCGGTAAGCGGTAGAAAAGCTTTTCTAGAGCTTTTCTTTCAAAAGAACAACATTTTTCTGGACAACTGCTTTCCTTTACTGTAAAGGATTCATGTGACCAAAAAATTCGCAAAAATAAAGAAAGAAACAAACAAAAAAGAAGAAAATTTATACCGATTTGCAATATAAAAACTCGAACGAAGCCGCCACTTTATTGCCAGCAGCAAAAAATTTCCTTTAGTTTCCAGAACGCGGAATCATTAAACCACTTTCAGTTTCATTTTTACCATTAACTGATTACAACCGTTCTTCAAGAAAAAATCTAAAGCGGTCATGTTTGCTCTTAGAACATCTTTTGGTATGCTACCCGAGAAAAGCAGGGAAGCTCGTTTATTTTATGTTGTATAAAGCTCAATATTTTGTCTGCCGAGACCCGCGTTGTTTCTTAGCGGCTACTTGGGTGTTTGTTAACTGCATGAATAGCAAATAGTATATAAATACGCTTTCAATTTATATTTAAAGGCAGACGTTGGATAAAAGGGAACAAAAATGTCGACAAGAAATTATATGTTTTGAAAAAGACCACATTATTTTTCTGCAAGGTTCAACAAGTCAACAGAACGCCTGCGAAACGCCGACTGTTTTGGAACCGGCTGTCAACTCGATACTCATCCTTTATTCGTTCACTGAATGCCCATGAATGCCGTCATTCTAGGCATAATTTTTCGTAAAAATAAAAATTGTGTTTGAGCTGAGGTACAATTGAACTTTTTTCAATTTTCGGTTTTATTTTAGACCACCGAAGTTTTTGAAGTCGCACCTTGTCAGCACAAGTGAAACTTAGATCAAAAGCTACTGGTGACTGATAAATAGACACTGAAATATAAGTGTCCTTTTGAGTTTCAACTTCTATCAAAATTCAATAACAACTGTTACCTCGTTACAAGTGTGTAATCTATTCATCGCTCACTAAAATTCACAAGTCAGCTGTATTTTGCTGAAACCGTATGAGAACGGCCGTAGAGACAACTTACCCGACAAAAAAATACACGGCTTGTTAGAAAGGCAAAAACTAAAGCACTTTTCCAAAAAATTACTTACACTTAGGCTCGATCCAACAAACTTAAGCTTCTCATCCCAGAGATTCTCGACAGCTGACCTGGACAGCACTGATATTTCAAGTTGAGAACGGAGAGAAGTTCTTCACGCATAATTCTTGAAGGCGCGTAATAATTCGTGCAACGTATTCAGTCCTCTCTGTGTTGCTTGAGCTTAAAGATCGCAATCAGTCCAGTCCTACAATCGTAGAACAATCGTAGGACTGCAACTGTCAGCTACAAAAGCGATTAAACTAAAGGCTTTTCATAATTTCACTGCTATGTGCTCGATAGGTTTTGAAAAGGTAAGCCATAAAGATGCCTCAATCAGACTTTGGAAAAGTTTGCCTGGGAGGTTGATTGGCACATGTCATCTGACTTGGACTGTCGCGCTCCTCGCGCGCGCGCTTGTGCCAATTTAGTTCCCATTCCTCGCTCGCTGAAAAACTATATGGAGCCACCTTAAACACACCCGGTAGCCCACACGAGCTGGATCTTAACCTGGTTTCTATAACATAAGGCAACTGAGAGTATTGCTACTCCCCCCTGGATGGGATGCCCATCCATTTTAGGGTTACCCCCAGCAGTAATGTATGTCGCAGGTACCCAATTGTATACACCTGGGCGGAGAGAGACAACGTGGGGTAAAAGTTTCCAGAGTTTCCACAGTTATTGTCCAGACAGCCACAAAACTTGTTATCACAGCTACTCGCCCCGAATGGGATGCTATTCCGTCGCAGGGTTAATCCCCAGGAGTATGTTGCTGGTACCCATTTTATACACCTGGGTGGAGAGAGACAAAGTGTCACATAGATTCAGTTTACAATCTTGAATAAATTAGACCTATTCATTTGGTTTGTTTCTCGTTTTTGGTTTCTAGATTTCAGATTTTTGATTTGGGTACATCTAGAGTGTTGTCAGTGATACTGTACTTGCCTAAAAAATGAACTTGTAAGATTGCTGATCTTAAATGTTACTGGTGCCCAATATCCATAGAAAGATTTGTACTGTTAAGTTGAAATTAGATCACAAGGTTTTTTAAAGGAAATCCTTATGCAATAAGCAGACTTGCCACCAAAGCCGGCAATCCAACCAAATGCAATTTGAAATTTCCTTCTGAAATATTTCTCACTGGTATTCCTAAATACCAAGGTTATTCACTTCGCTTCTTTCTGAAGGTCAACAACGCTGATAATTATGTGTTCAGCAAAGTTACTAATAATTTAATTATTAAAAGCATTCAAGTCGGCAGCAATAGTCACTGGTTACAAAAAAAATGTTCTTACTCAGCCAGAAGCATTAATCACTTCATTTTCACTTTACAAGCTGAAGTGTACAACTTCATTTAGGGAGGGAGTGTTGACAGATCAGCAAGAAACAGCTTATTTACATGTATTTGCCCCAATAGCCATTTTACAATATTTATTGCTTGTATTGATTATATTATTATTATGGAGCAGGAGCTCACAACAAACCTTTATGGGCTTTACAAGGAGAGCACCTGTTACAAAATTAATGTGCTATTAACCTTTTGACTGTCATGAGAGACTAGCTTTTGATCACATTGATTAGCAGTGTTTGTATAATGCACATACGTGCCAGTAGTTTTACGAACCTTGTGGTTAAATCAGGATGTGAGCTCGAGTTAAGAAGATGTACACAGAGGACTTACTGTTGAATTAAATAATATTTTCCTGTTTGAACTGAGTGTCTGTGTGTAACATCGACATGACAGACAATATGGTTATGTATCTAGTTAATTACTAATGCTTTTGATTAGTCAAAAATACTTTTTAGTATAAGATGTATTTTAATGTCCATTGTGTTAATTTGTTCTTAAAAATTTGCAATGTTTTGGATTGACATCTCAATAGTTATGCAAAATTACTGGAATTACATAATTCAACTAACCCTTCAGAGGTTTGTGCATGACTTTACATCAACAAGTTTGTTAGTGGTTTGTTTTAAAAATAACCATCAAGGTAAGCAGATTAACATGAAAATTTCAAGCACTACATAACAACGATGAATTTATAGTATCAAAGAGCTTTTTGATACCTCAATTGACAAATTCACCCACTAAAGATTTCTCATGTCAAACATAACAGAGCCAGGCTGTTGCATAACTCGTTACTTGTCCTAACACAAGTGTCCAAGTTTATCATGCATTTAAAGTAATATTTAGCCTTCATATCAGTCTTTATCGTCGTGACTTACACCAACATGACCAGTTTCTGGCTTTGAAAGTCAGCAGAAATCTCTCTCAAAATCCTATAAATTCAAGGAATAGCCAAACCTAAGTACGAATAAGCAATGTTTTCACATGCGCTGTATGTCCTACCTCCACAGCTTGTGTTTGTAAGCGGACTTCAAACTGTGTCTTGTCGACAAACTAGAAAATTTTCGTGGAAAACTTAGTTTCTGACTCTGAAAAGTCTTGTGAAGGCTTTGTGGTCCTACATCATTGGCAGGAATCACTCTCAAAATATGGCGACCGCTTTACATCATATATGTAGGTGCGCCACTTGTGTTTATGAGTGGACTTCAAACTGCGCCTTTTCGACAAACTTAAAAACTTCTCTAAAAAACTTGAAGGAAATAACAAAATAGCTCAACCACGAATAATATTCGCCTACTCGCTTGCACCTATATGCTAAATTGTCCATTTGGGGTGTGGGGAGCATGAAAGCGAGGCCAAAGTGCATGCCAGTATCTGGCCAAGTGAAGGCCTGCAAAAATCTTTTCTTTTTTTTTTTTGGAAGGGGGGGGGGGGTGGACAACTACTTGTGAAGTTTAAGCTTGTTATCACTGCTATATGTTTTGGTTTGACAAAATTAACCCAGTGTAGATTCTTGTGTTGGGGCCTTATGTGCCACATGGTGTAAAGAGGCCTAAGTAAGTAAGTAAGATTTGTGTGTTATGTTCCTTCTTTATATGAGCAAGATTTCAGATCTGAAGATCTTAGGTTCGAGTCCAGTCCCTGCCATCGTGTTGTTTCCTTAGACAAGAAACTTTATCCAACATTGCCTCTCTTCACCCAGGTGTATAAAATGGGTACCGGCAACATACTCCTGGGGATTAACCCTGCAATGGAATAGCATCCCATTCAGGGGGAGGGGGGTACATGTAGCTGCGATAACAAGTTTTGTGGCTGTTTTGACAATGACCATGGGGGAGTCACACGCTGGCTGCGGAAGTACGGGAACTATACAGCAGGATGTAATACTGCGATATCTCCAAGATAACTTCGTAACTCTAGCCAAGAATGCAACCACTTGGTATTAAACCAATTCAACTGCATACAGATAGGACTGGATTGTGTTACCGACGTCCCCACTGGGGGTGTATCCCACTGGGATAACCGCACGGGTCTAACCTCGGCAAGTATAGCCCGGTTGGGCATAACCAAAGAACTACTTGCAAAGCACATATGCCAACCTCTACATAGATGATGTAATCTTCCGACGACTAATCCTAAACTGCTATTGGTTATCAATGATCTAATTATTGTCCTAGGCCATTCCATCATTGGCAAGTCAGTTACCCTGTTAAAGGTTTACTACTTACAACTTCAGGTAGTTCACACACTAAGGCGTTACACTACAATACAGATGAACGGGTGATTAACATGTTCAGTTTACTGCTGTTGGCTTTTCTATGTTAATAAACTATTGAAGAAACATCAGCAAATTTTCTTATCACATAGCAATACTCTTGGTTGCTTCATGCTGCAAAAACCGGGATAAGCTCCAGCCACGTGGGCCTCATTGGCTTGTGTGCAACTTTACCCCTAATGATTAAATGTGTATACATGTATTATAAACTATGTTCCTTGTAACTTCTCTGTTGTCAGTTTTTTAAATATAATTATATGAAGCTGTTAGGGAAGTATGGATGTGGGTTCCTACAATCTTGTTTTAAAAATAGTAATTGCAGCTGAGCACTTTATACATTGGCCAAATACTGAAGAGTGATCACAATCTAATGAATTGCTTTTTTTTGAAAGTAGAGTTGAGGATTTTAACCTTGTAATGTAGCCACATAAAAAAAATATTCTTGAAAGTTTACAACAACGAAAGAGGTTGGCAAAACCCATAGATACCTGTCTAACCTATAGATGTTCATTCCCATTAATTTTTAGGGAAGAAGAACCTGAGATAGAACTCGAAGCATACAGTGTAAGAAGGAATTGATCAACTGGATTCAAACAAGTTACAAGAACTATTTATTTAATTAATTAATTATTTATTTATTTAATTGTGCACATTTTTAACAGAATCAGCAGAAGCTTGATTCCAAGGAAATATAGACCTTGTTTACCAAAAAAGGAACTCAGACTGTAAATTTCAGCTAACTTACAGTGTACATGTAGCTATGCAACAATTTAATCAGTCACACTACGATATCACACTACATTTCAATACGTGGTTACAGAATACACAAAAGTGCGTAAATTAACAATCTGGAAGGTGGATTGAAATGCTTGTTAAACCATGTTGTATTGTAAATAGTTACTTTCATTTCTTAGTTCAGATGGTAGCATTTTCCAAGTCTTTCCTTCAATGATGCTAATTGACCCCTTGGTACTTAAATTGGACATTGTAGCTTACAGTAGGCTCAGTGGATCTTCATGATAGATGTTGTAGGCTATTATGGAAATCAGGCAGGTAACTAAATTCATTTAGCAAGTTAACAGTCGTCAGGCTATTAAACACTTGTAAACAAGCAGACAAGTACCACTAGGTTTGGCAAACATTCCCTGCGGTACTTTGCGAGTTTTACAAAGTATGCCGGGTCTTTCTGAGATTTTATCAGCCATGGGGTAATCAATATGATCGTTTCAGGATAAGCACCGATCTAACATGACACCTAACTACTTGAGGCTATGAAAACTCTAGTAAAGGTAGTAGCATAGTAAAGCCTATAATAAAGCTATTTACGCCACTAAACCTGTGTCTGGTTTCCATTAACATTACTTCATTGTTATCTCTTTTAGCTGGTTACATTCCAATAAAAATGGATCCATGTACATGCTACAGGAAAATGATGCCATTAGTGAAATTGATTTGACACCTCTTTATCTGGCAATTTGACTGTTATTCTGCTGATGCACTTAGGTTTACCAATAAGTACCGTTTATAGCTGTTTTATTATGAAATGGGCTAATTGAATGTTAATTTAATGTTTTGGTGTCCAAAAGGTACAATGTTCATGTTGGGAGATCCTTGACCATAATGCTGTTGCTACTGAAGACCTCTATCCAACTTATCATGTATTTAGACTGCTAGCAGAACCCTGTCTAGAAAGCCAAGCGGGCAAGCTAAATCATGCAAGCACTCTAAACAAGCTTGAAGAGCAAGCGACAGGAGTAAAAAAAATATTGTCTGCCCACTCTAGGCTTCCTGTCCTCTCCTGATTTTGCTTGCCTACTCAACTATCTGGAAGACTTCTATCAGTCTACCACATCTTTGCCCTCTGAACTTCTATGGGTATGATTTCGGTCATGCTTACTGTGCTGTTACCAGGTAGTTACACGAATTGCGACATGTTGATTTGGTGGTATCAGGACGTGTTCAATAGAAGGTTAAAAAATGTTGGTCACGAAACAGTGTCAGTCTTAGTCAAGGTTCGCCCCTTACATAGCCTGTGTGGCAGTCGTTTCCTATCTATCAGCGCGAAAAAGAGGACACTGTCAATAAACAGCATGCGACCGATTCCTTGACTTTAAGTGCCTCAAACATGGTCACACACACCATCTTATCATCCAAAATTAAAAACTCCTAAAAAATTACACTATATAATACGTTTTAAACGAACAAGCATTCACCTAACGAAAAAAAAGGCTTTACCTCCCTCGTTCCAGTGGCAAAAGGTCAAAGACACATACATGGAATTACTTAATGACCTAAACTCACCACACTTGCGGCATTTTCAAGTTTCCATTCCATCCAGTACTGCGTGCAACATTGTGCGCAGCATAACGAGCAACATCGCGCGTCATTTTGTCCTCAATATTGCTTGAAATATTGTGCGCATCACAACACGGAACATTGTGCGCATGATTATGCGGAACATGGCACTCAACACTGTGTGCGATATTGCGTGCAACGTGCGCGTCACAACGAGCAACATTGCGCAACAAATTGTCCTCAATATTGCCTGCAATATTGCACGCACCATAACACGAAACATTGTCCTTAATATTGCTAGTAACATTGTGCGCACAGTGACGCGAAATATTTCACCTAATATTGCGTGCAACATTGCGCATGATTATGCGGAACATTACACGCAATATCGTGCTCAATATTGCGTGCAACATTACGTGTAACATGGCGAGGGACAACATTGAGCTAATCATAACGAACAGTATTGCGCGCCATGATATTGTCCACAATATTACTTACAATAATGTGTGCATCATTGCGCGCAACATTGCGACATGTTGATTTGGTGGTATCAGGACGTGTTCAATAGAAGATTCAAAAATGTTAGTCACGAAACAGTGTCAGTCTTAGTCAAGGTTCGCCCCTTACATAGCCTGCGTGGCAGTCGTTTCCTATCTATCAGCGCGAAAAAGAGGACACTGTCAATAAACAGCATGCGACCGATTCCTTGACTTTAAGTGCCTCAAACATGGTCACACACACCATCTTATCATCCAAAATTAAAAACTCCTAAAAAATTACACTATATAATACGTTTTAAACGAACAAGCCTTCACCTAACGAAAAAAAAGGCTTTACCTCCCTCGTTCCAGTGGCAAAAGGTCAAAGACACATACAAGGAATTACTTAATGACCTAAACTCACCACACTTGCGGCATTTTCAAGTTTCCATTCCATCCAGTACTGCGTGCAACATTGTGCGCAGCATAACGAGCAACATCGCGCGTCATTTTGTCCTCAATATTGCTTGAAATATTGTGCGCATCACAACACGGAACATTGTGCGCATGATTATGCGGAACATGGCACTCAACACTGTGTGCGATATTGCGTGCAACGTGCGCGTCACAACGAGCAACATTGCGCAACAAATTGTCCTCAATATTGCCTGCAATATTGCACGCACCATAACACGAAACACTGTCCTTAATATTGCTAGTAACATTGTGCGCACAGTGACGCGAAATATTTCACCTAATATTGCGTGCAACATTGCGCATGATTATGCGGAACATTACACGCAATATCGTGCTCAATATTGCGTGCAACATTACGTGTAACATGGCGAGGGACAACATTGAGCTAATCATAACGAACAGTATTGCGCGCCATGATATTGTCCACAATATTACTTACAATAATGTGTGCATCATTGCGCGCAACATTGCGACATGTTGATTTGGTGGTATCAGGACGTGTTCAATAGAAGGTTCAAAAATGTTAGTCACGAAACAGTGTCAGTCTTAGTCAAGGTTCGCCCCTTACATAGCCTGCGTGGCAGTCGTTTCCTATCTATCAGCGCGAAAAAGAGGACACTGTCAATAAACAGCATGCGACCGATTCCTTGACTTTAAGTGCCTCAAACATGGTCACACACACCATCTTATCATCCAAAATTAAAAACTCCTAAAAAATTACACTATATAATACGTTTTAAACGAACAAGCATTCACCTAACGAAAAAAAGGCTTTACCTCCCTCGTTCCAGTGGCAAAAGGTCAAAGACACATACATGGAATTACTTAATGACCTAAACTCACCACACTTGCGGCATTTTCAAGTTTCCATTCCATCCAGTACTGCGTGCAACATTGTGCGCAGCATAACGAGCAACATCGCGCGTCATTTTGTCCTCAATATTGCTTGAAATATTGTGCGCATCACAACACGGAACATTGTGCGCATGATTATGCGGAACATGGCACTCAACACTGTGTGCGATACTGCGTGCAACGTGCGCGTCACAACGAGCAACATTGCGCAACAAATTGTCCTCAATATTGCCTGCAATATTGCACGCACCATAACACGAAACACTGTCCTTAATATTGCTAGTAACATTGTGCGCACAGTGACGCGAAATATTTCACCTAATATTGCGTGCAACATTGCGCATGATTATGCGGAACATTACACGCAATATCGTGCTCAATATTGCGTGCAACATTACGTGTAACATGGCGAGGGACAACATTGAGCTAATCATAACGAACAGTATTGCGCGCCATGATATTGTCCACAATATTACTTACAATAATGTGTGCATCATTGCGCGCAACATTGCGTTCAATGTTGCACACGATATTGTGCGCAATATTGCTCGCAACATTACGTGTAACATAGCGAGGGAAACTGCATACATCATTACGTGCAACATTACGCACAATATTGCACGCAGAAAGTTGCAGCTTTATTATAAAGGCAATTTTATTACGTTATATTAATGTGATCGTAAGAAAATTGTCCTACATAAATTAGTTTCATGCGGACTTCACCGCACCTTGAACACCAGCTGACCTAGTACCTTTAGGGACGTTTCCTTCCATTCATGTTTTTCTTTCCTGTTTCTTTTAAACTAGGGAACAGTATGGACGGTTTATTCTTTCTGGTTTTATTGATTCAATTGTTACAAAACAAGGCAAAGAAGTGTATATGAATTGCTCTATTTCTCCATCACTGAATTGAGAGTGTTTAGGTCCTTTTTGTAACCCTGGATAGAACTTCTCGTTTCAAGATTGCAATTTTTTTCGTTAAAATAATGCTAGAAATGAACTTTAACTTTGGGATAAGATGAGGCCTTAATAGATAAAAAACATACTAAAAAAGGAGCTTTTTGTTGTAAAAACTAAAGAAAATATGAACATTTTTGGTCCGTTTTTGCCACTGACGTTTTCACAAAAAAGATTTTGTAGAACAAAGAAGTTAAACAATGCTATTACAAAAAGCGTCAATCGTTACGCATCGAAAAACTAGAATTTACTTCACAAGAACTTATATATTGCGCTTAATATGCAATTTGATCCTTTTTGTAACTGGTACATTGCTCTCTGGGTAAGATGTTTGCAGGACGTTTCTTTGAATTTTAATACCTGCAAAGTAGTTTTGACGATATCTACAAATAGCCTAGGCCAGAGGAATATTTCTTCTTAAACATTGTTTCCTTATTTCTTATATTTTGAGTTTTATCCGAAAAAATTAAAGTTCCTTTTTGTAACCAGTTCAACTAAGTTTTTACATGTTCTTGACAGGATTTTTTTAAAAGAAAAAAGAACAAATATTGAGTTTAAAATACGAAGTCGATTTAAACGATTATTGTTCTTGATACTGTCAAAACGTCAGATTAAAATGAGACAAATTTGAAGAAAAATTAATCGAGACATTCAGAGTGCCATTCCAAAATTCACTTGTAAAGAAAGCTGTTTCTTCTACACTTAATAATTGTCATAAAACAATAACTTAGCTCACTGACGAATTGTGTCTCTGTTTAACAAACATTATCAAACATGTTGCACATTTTTCAAGCCAAAATATTAACAAGTAAGGAAGTTATGAAAGATTGATGTGCAACGTTTAAAAACGGCACTTTTTGGAAACACCTTAATCTTCCAAGATATGAGGTTAGGTACATAGAGTTTCATCTTGAAATTTGTTTCGTTTTTTGGCTGTAAAAGCTGAAATTAAAATGCAAGTGGTTCTTTCGCGGGAAGTGCTGAAAAGTAAGGTTGTGATCTATCCACAAGAACATCGATCAAATTTGTTTTCTGGATATTAAACTGAGGAAAACCACGACCATGTTCCTTTTCGTAACGAAGAAGTTGCGTCTTTGGGGATTACTAATGACAGGGAACTTTGTTTGCAGAGTGCGACGTACACATTAAAATATTGCCCCTAATGAACAAGGCAGCGGGTTCTGCGAACAAGTTTTGTCTACCCGATAAAAAATAGCTGGAATTGAAGTTCAGGTTACGTTAGGGACTCTCGATGAATCTAAGGATGGCCATAATCGGGGATGGAGACCGTAACTAACTGCCATTTTCAGTATTGGCGTTGGCCCCATCGAAAAAGACAAATGTGCTATTTTTAGAAAAAATTGCGCCATCGCGCGTGACACACGCGCGTGTGTGTTGCGAGGACTCCGCGCAGAGAAAAACAAACAAAATGGCGTTGGAAATTACCTTTGTTGGAGATGAATAAATTCAATTTCTGTCATCAGTGTCACTTCCTAATTTGAGGCAAGCCCTTGGGGAGAACTTTCTGGATAGTGACTCTGGATATGAGGATTATGCAAGTGATTCTGATGATGGCAGTGAGAACATTTTAGAAAAATCCTGTGGCGAAGATGTGTCGGACATGTCGGACGAGGATTTCCCCGTTAGTCGGAAGAAACGTTTTACGGGCAAAAAAGGCGTCGAACTACGAAAAAATCAGTTGAAGGCGAATCAGGCAGAAAAAGGGAAAATACATCTCCAATATATATTTCCTCTGGGGACGTACAGAGATTGAAGGGCAGCCGCAAAGACTGTAAAATGATTTTCCAAGCACTTAATGAAGAAAAGTAACGCACTGATAAATCGTTGTCACTTTTTTCACTGCAAGAAAAATAGTAACATATCATATATTCAAATACCGAGTCAGCAAAGAAAATGCCTGTCGAGATTTCTCAGCGTATGTTTTCTGAAATAATGCCCGCCTTTACCGAAATGGCCGAAATGTTTATAATGAAGACCAAGAATAGTGAAAAGCGCGCCTTGTTTTCAATCAAATGCTCTCGTGGTGCGTTATCAATCGTCGACAAAATAGAGAACTGGAAAAACACCAAGAGAAAAAAAACTACTTCCGTCGATGAGAAGGAGAAAGATGAAGTGAAACTCCATGCTGCCCTAGTGCTTAATATTACTTTCTGGGCAATTTACGAACCTAGAAGGGATACATAGCGCAGTGGATGTGGCAAGGGTTTCAACGACAGAGTGAGCTTAATCATTTTTCTCTGCCAGCAACCCGGCGAGAAAAATCATTTTGTATCGAAGCAAAATTAAGAAGAAATTACGACTGAACGTCACTGAGACACAAATCTAAGTTGTTTCAGAGTGCTTGATTTCTTAGGACGAAAAGAAACTGTAGAAATAGAATTTTAAGCATTTAGCGCTTTGTTTACAATTTCTTTCATCGTCCAGTCAATCACTTGTTCTTAAAATTTCCCAAACAGCAGGCTTCATACGGAAGGCTTTGACTCCGAAATATCGAGACAAGACAAAATAAAGCACAGTAAAATTGGAAAGAAGCAGTTAATAAAAATTGTTACACTTTTTATGGCGAGTCAGTTCAAAAATCATGCAACAGTCTGAACGACAAGCATTGAACAAATCCAGTACCAGAAAAGGCGACATTTTTTGGCTATACCACACAAAATTGACACTGGTTTACCTGTACACGTTGTGGCTCTATCTGTGTTCCCTTGAGCAGCTCCAGACATTTAGACGCAAGTCGGATGCCATGTAAAATACGTTGAATCGCTTTCACAGTTGTTTGAGTGTTATTTTTACCATTCCGTCGGCGGGTTCTAAACTAAGAAAAACTGCGTTTTGTGGTTTGCGTTTAAAAAGTAAGATGGTCAATTCTAATGTTCCTCACCTCCGTAGTCTTGTTTCCGTGAGCTGCATAGTAATTATCGTTCAAGTTTAATTATTAATCCTGCCTTCAGTTCGATCAAACAAACACATGATGGCTCCGTTGTCAGCGTTGTGCGAACGGAGCGATTTCAAACTCGTTCATTTGAACTCCCGCAGCCATAAAGGTGAGATCGTACAGCTTCAATCCGCTTTGAACGACCATTACAACAATTTTCAGGAAAAATCAAACACGTACCACATTTCAGAGCCCATAATTGGGAGATTTTTCCTAGACCTTGTGCTTGTACGTTCACTTCGGAGCAGTTTCATTGATTCATTCAGCTCCGCAAAGAAACGCTGCAACACTTCGCAAGGTTTTGGCGCCTTTTTCGTTCAGTCATGTGATCGCGATGGATTCTTGTTCCCTTTTATCTCGGAGTTTCTCTCTCTTTTTTTCTCTTTCTTGATTTTATAGCAATTAGTGATTGCGTATTTAATAATAAAAACAATTGTGTACTCCGGCATACCGGATATCAAATAATTATAACCATCTTGGTCATATCCAGCACGCCCTCGTTGTACGCAAATTTGCGTGTAGCCACGCGCGTTTATGACGTTGAGGGTGGCGCAATTTTTTCTAAAAATAGCCCATTTGTCTTTTTCGATGGGGCCGCGTGGACCCCGCGCTTACGGTCTCCGTCCCCGATTATGGCTCCTGATTTACAAGATAGAATTTCGCCTTTGTTAGTAAATTACTCTTTCAAAAGGGTCTTAAAAGAAGTTTGAAGGTGTCATAACGGCATATCTCTCTCTGAAAGGCGTGTAAAGTGTTTGATTGAAGACGAAATTTGTCTTTGAGGAGAGGTAGTTCAGTACTAATTGGTGGGGCATTTGAACGGCTCTTTTACCCCGAGGGAAGGGAATTTGAACAAGCCAATCTTCAAAAGTTCAAATGCCCGGGGGGGATGTTGAACTTTCGAATTGATCGGCGCATAAAGTGGAATGTGGAAAACTTATAGCGGAGGAAGCCACGTTTTTGCGAAGGTGGCGAAGAGTTTGAAAGCAGGTGAAGAAAACGGTTTATACGATGAAGCGAGGATTGAACGCCATTCTTTTTTTGAGGCAAAGCAGTTTTTATCTGAGCAAAGCAGTTCTCTTCCGAGTCAAACATTTGCCTAAAAATAATTGTTGTACTTCGTTCTCGGTTCTTTCATTCATGACGAAGATTTGGGGGAAAAACCCACTCGTCACGTGTGTGTCACGGATGCGTCACTGACGTCCGTCACGGGCACTTGTGCGTCACGCGTTTTACCAACGACCAAGATATTTGTGTTTGAGGCCATCTGTTGTCTTTGCAAAAGAAAATTCTCTTTTGGCCGTTAAACCGCTCGTATGCGCTTTACCCGCAGCACTTCACTTTCCAGTGGAAACCACTAGTTTTACGCAAATAAAGGTAAGTTGAGTTTTTATTCAAAGATGCGTTGTGTGAGTCGGGATGTGACCTCTCAACGAAAGAGGTATTGGACGTCAAGCCGCCTCCTGAGAATATGAAACGCTTATAAGAGATTGAATGGGGAGTAAAATATCGCATATTATAATAAAGGAAATTTTAACTTACAACCAATAAAATTAATTGAAGAAAAACCTACGTCTTGTGTATTCTTTGGGCGGTTTTGGCTTATTTCGCCCGGCGTTTAGTGCTTTTCGCGTCACCTCTCATGAGAATTTTGTATTACCAACTTCATTCTAGGTGTGCTGGTGATTTTGAAACTGGACACGGGCGTTGGAGAAGCTTGGGTACGAGATCAAATTTCTCTTTAGCTAGGGTGGTACAGTCAATTTGCGTAAAACACGTCGTAAAACAATACTCTTTTTAAAATATTTTCCTATCTGCCATGCAGAAGGAAAGGAATGCCTCTGTAATATATGAAAACAGTGCTACTGCCAGGTTTTAATGAAACAGGGACCCTTAAACGTTGTAAAAGTTGCACTATGATGTTCTTCAATGAACAAGAATGATGCCAATGCAGGATAGCCTACATGATATTAAAGAGAATGGAAAACCCAGCCGTTGAATTAAATACCAATAAATTGAACTATGTAAATATAAACAGTTTGATTATTTAGCAAAGTAAGCTTATAAATAAGCCAAAGAAAGCCAAAGTAAGCTCAATCAGACAGGAACTCTTTGCTGAATCACATTTTCAGCTTCTCCACCAAAGCTTCTGCAGTTCAAAAGATCTCTTAAGCAAGCTTTGTCTGTTGCAGATGTAAACAATGAAAGAGTTTCATAATCAATTCCTTTAACTTGCTGAACGCCATATATCAATGGATCATACTCGTTGTCATTGCTATCTTCTTTCTAGCCTCTACAGCATGAGTCTTGCGCCTATTGGCTTTGGTACTGCTTTCTTTTCTCTTCCTAGATCAGTTCTAAAGAATTTGCTTTAGACAATATTGGGAAAGTGGCAGAAAATTTTGTCATGATCACTCTCTTCATATCTTGAACATAATTAGCAATGTTCGTCTTAATTCCTGTGGTTATAGCGGAGCCCGCGCGCGAGCGCGTCAGCGGAGCACCATTGCTAAGGAAATTTGGTAACCTATATATCAAGCCAAGAAATTTTGGTAGTGACGTAATAGACACGTGACCGTCCGTCCGTCCGTCCGCATCACAGGGTCATCAATATGAAGTGGTATACACTGGATATAACCCAGTGCTGAATCCCGTGTTTTTGGCGCGAAATTGCATGTTGACCCGCGTTGTAGCAAAACAAGGAAAGACAACAAAAGTCAAAAACAAATTTGTTAATGGTAAAAAAAGGTTCAAAAGAATACTCAGTTGTCTTGTTGGTGGAAGGCGAAAAGTTCAATTTAGGCGAAAGAAATTAGGCGATAAAGTTCAGGTGAAAAGTTCAAATTTGCCTTGTCGGTTCTGTTGCAAACTCGGTCGGCACACCGCTTGAGTTCGCAGTGGTTTCGACGCCAAATATAGCAGAGCTAGTGCTTTTTGGTTTTTTCTGTCCACAACTATGGTTTTTACGGCGGTCCGAACACATTTTGCCAGGAAAAACACCAGCATTTTCATGTTGATAGGCAGCTTGTCACGAAGAAAGAAATAACTAGTAAAATTAACACCTGGAGTTAACAATGAATGCTCTTGGCCTAGTGGACTAAGCGCCGGGTTCGGCTCTCAGCGAGGACATAGTTTTTTTCTGTTTTCTTTTTTTTTTTCTTTTTTTTTTTTAATTTAACGACTTGAATAAGAGTGTTTTCACAAATTAATAAGTGCCAACAAAAACCAAAAAACCAAACCAAAACAAAACAAAAAAAGGGGGGGTTGGGCTGTGCTTTTAGGCTTGGCTAAATCTATGTATTAAAGTGAAGAGTGTCTGTATTAAATTTGTGAAGAGTCATTTGAAGTACTTTTTGTGCCTGAGGAAGACACCCAACACGTAAATTAGGTATGAGGGAACCAACGGGGGAAGGAAGCAGGAGGGGGGGAGGGGGGGAGAGGAAGGATTGACCTTAATATTATCAGTAGGTGAGGGGAGGTTAAAGTTAATTTTTGCTTAGTGAGAGGGGGGTGCGACGCAATTTTGAGCCGTATTTTACCCATTTCACAACCCCCCCTCCAGGTAATTATTGCACAGTCCCTTAATTTTGACGCCAAATTTCAGCGTTAATTTATAATTTTACATGTGAAATTACAAAATTGCTATGGTAACGGGCCTATAGCACACAGTGCCAAGATGGCGTCGAGGTATGAAGATAGAACTACAGCAATTCTGGAAATATTCATTGAGGACACAATCGATAATCTGAAAATTTTGACTTTTAATTGACTGGCCTTCTCAGAAACCAACTGCGAGGCATAAAGAAGAGATTATTTGTGATAGTGCGACAGCGAAAATGAAGGGCAAGCCGGCAGTTGCTGATCGAGTGATTGACCGCGAACTCAAAGAAGTAATTCAGTGGATTTGGGCACTTCTTCGAAAAGAATAAAGGTCAGTTTTTAAATACAAATTTGCTTCCGAAGTTTACTTTCGTTACAGTTGATCCACGTCACGCGTGAACGGAAACCTCAACACGTGATCCGAGTCTTCAAATAAACAAGCTACTTTCAGTGACGTAACGGAGATCACAAGGGAAATATTGAAGATCTCATTGAAATTTCCGAAAATGGCTTCTATCTTTGTAGAAGCAAGGGGTTGTGACGGGACAAATCTTTGTTTTATCGAGAGACCGCGTTATTCTCTGGGTTCGCTTCTCGTCAGTGGATCAAAAACGTTTTAGACGACCAGAAGGAGGTGAAATTATGTCAATTATTTTGCTGGCGCGTGATTCCTGTTTCAACTGAACGAGAACAATCCTTGGAGCTGAACGCTTGTGTAAGAACGGTAGCTCCGAAGGAAGTGGACGAAAACCAAGATACACCTGCCGTGTCAAGCAATTACTGATGACAGTTTTTCCTAGTTGCGAGGTTGATTAAAGACAAAGCCGACGCTTCGTCCACAGTTAACCCACAGGCAGCCCAGACGCGTTGTATGTGGAGTTCATTTAAAAATAGAAAAGGGTGAAAATATATGTAATAGCACGGAATAAATCTTTACTTCACGAAATAAATCTTGTTTACTTCTGCTTATTGTGTCCTGTTTAATTAATTTCCGGTTAATCTTGCACCGCTCTCTTACGCAATCGCTTGTTAGCGTCGCTGCTTATATAAGCCGTTAAGCCTAAGGTTTGCAGAGATTTATTACGGACTAACCGGTGATAAAAGAATCGAGATATCTTGAAATAAAGCCTGCCTACCTTCAGCTCAATGCTCCCCTGTTCGTCCTGGTTGGTTTAAATGACATTTTGTGGCTTTTTTCAATCGGAGGTAACTTCCACTAAAGAAGAATTAAAGGCTGGTGACCCGGCCAACGAACCATCTTCACGCGAAGCGCAATAAATTCCCGAATAATGGACGGATCCGCTCCAAATTGCGATCAGCTGAACCATGGATTACGTGGTTTTCTGTATATTGCGCGCTGGCTCTCAAAATCCATCGCAACTGCCCGAGAATCCCTCATTTATCTACCTAAACTTGACCTTTTCGCTTCGTCATGAACCGTGACTCCGACGGGTAGGCTACGGGATTTGAATACTCAAGCTCAGCGGCCGCGTCCGCTCGACAAAATAGCACTGGCTATGGGAGGGACGGTACTATTACCACTGGAATCGAATGTGCTTTGGGAATGTCCCTCCCGTAGCCAGTGCTATTTTGTCGAGCGGACGCGGTCGCTGAGCTTGAGTATTCAAATCCCGTAGCCTACCCGTCGGAGTCACGGTTCATGACGAAGCGAAAAGGTCAAGTTTAGATAGATAAATGAGGGATTCTCGGGCAGTTGCGATGGTTTTTGAGAGCCAGCGCGCAATATACAGAAAATCACGTAATCCATGGTTCAGCTGATCGCAATTTGGAGCGGATCCGTCCATTATTCGGGAATTTATTGCGCTTCGCGTGAAGATGGTTCGTTGGCCGGGTCACCAGCCTTTAATTCTTCTTTAGTGGAAGCTACCTCCGATTGAAAAAAGCCACAAAATGTCATTTAAACCAGCCAGGACGAACAGGGGAGCATTGAGCTGAAGGTAGGCAGGCTTTATTTCAAGATATCTCGATTCTTTTATCACCGGTTAGTGCGTAATAAATCTCTGCAAACCTTAGGCTTAACGGCTTATATAAGCAGCGACGCTGACAAGCGATTGCGTAAGAGAGCGGTGCAAGATTAACCGAAAATTAATTAAACAGGACGCAATAAGCAGAAGTAAACAAGATTTATTTCGTGAAGTAAAGATTTATTTCGTGCTATTACATATATTTTCACCCTTTTCTATTTTTAAATGAACTCCACATACAACGCGTCTGGGCTGCCTGTGGTTAACCAAAGCGTAATTTGTATGGATCTGAAATTCGATCCAAAATGTAAATGGTCAGTTTTCCGTGCAAAATACCTAAAAAGCGAAATAGAGTTTGAAGACCATTACCTGTTGTGTGTTTGCTGTGTTTTTGCCACTTTTCCGAGCTTCTGGAGGCCGTTTGGGGCGATTTTCTGTTTAACGGTCGATGCGACATCATGTCAAAGTAAAGCCAGTACGTGACAAGACGTCGCTTCGACCGTTAAGCAGAATATCGCCCCAAACGGCCTCCAGCAGTTCGGAAAAGCAGTAAAGACACAGCAATCACACAACAGGTAAGGTTTTTCAAACTCTATTTTGAT
This sequence comes from Siderastrea radians, assembly GCA_964017195.1. Classification (NCBI taxonomy): domain Eukaryota; kingdom Metazoa; phylum Cnidaria; class Anthozoa; order Scleractinia; family Rhizangiidae; genus Siderastrea; species Siderastrea radians. The sequence goes on along the minus strand of OZ024891.1, from coordinate 12,334,929 downwards.
TTTTAGGTATTTTCCACGGAAAACTGCCGATTATTTTCAATCGAATTTCAGCTCCATACAAACTCTCATATTACGCTTTGGTGACCTGTGCTTCGTCTATTGCATAACCTACTGCTCAACAATCTTTCGCGATTTTCCCATCCATATATCCTAGGTTTCGCTAGTTTGAACAATTCAATAGATTCTATATGCAACGTCGTCTGAAATTTTAGAAGGATAACTTCGTCCCCCTTGACTGAACGCCTCACATGTACTGAACCCCCCAACGACTGTTTTAGGGGAAATCGATTGTAGAGTGAACTAAACATCACCTGCGGGCCCCCACGTCAATCTTGTTTAATATTTAACTTTCCTGGGAAAAAAATACCCGCTCTTCACTGCCAGCGAGCAGGACTTTTAATCAATAAAAATCCCAGCCAGCATCAATTTTGAGGTTTGTCAACGAGCCAGCAAAGTTAAAATCGCCAAAAAAAAAAAAACATCCAGCCAGCGTAGAGGAAATATTTCCAGTTTGCCAGCAAGTGATCATGTATACCATTTCTTAGCCAGCCAGAGAACTTTTGAAGTAAACTTTGCGAAAACGTCTACATTTGGGGGGGAGGGGTGCGCGACATCTTTTTTTTGGAGGGAGGGGCGAATTTAATTAAACGGTATATTAATTTATGATCTACACTCTTCGTTGTCTACACCGTTTTTATTTATTTATTTCTTATTTTTTGGAGAGTTTACAGTCGTAGGAAAGCTAAAATGTACCATAGCAAAGGTACTACCCAACGTGAAATAGTTTAGCTAGTAAAAATTCAATTTTCATAGCAACGGTATAAACGGAAGACTTTTTTACTCACGTGAACATTGAACACAAAAAAATGTGCTTTAAATAATAATTGTAACTAAATTCATCTAACATTAAACAAACAGACTTGCTGCACATTTCACAGATTACACTTAATATCCCATAATAATAAACAAACAAACAAAGGTGAAACAAAAGATTGGTACTCACCGTTTTGAAGCAGTCCGCCAGAGGCCCAAGCTGCACAATGCAAATTCTCAAAACCGCTCGAAAAAGTGTCGCGTAAAAAGTCGTAATTAAGTGTCAAGTTAAACGATAGTGAAGGAATCACAATTATACAAATGCGAGGCCGTTAGAACCTGAAGTTTTATACACTGCACACTTACAAGGAGAAAGAAAGACTAAGGCAGATTCATTTGACGAACCTCGGATTTAGTTGGCCAGCGTATGTCATGGTTATCAGTTCCTGATTACCAGGAATGTCAGCAAATAAATCAATATCAAAGCAAAAAAAAAATACTTAAGTGCAACCTTAACAAGTTCAATCAACTAGACGGAAAAAATCGATAAAAACGAACTCAACACTTTCACCTCAGTGGCTGCAAATTTTCGAAACAAAAGCCATCGTCAATTGATTCGCGACAGAACTTCCGCAAAGATTCGCAGCAAAAGCCACTGTCAGTTGTCGTAGGGCATTCACCGTAAAAGATTCGCGACAGAACTGCCGCAAAGATTCGCAGCAAAAGCCACTGTCAGTTGTCGTAAGGCATTCACCGTAAAAGATTCGCGACAGAACTGCCGCAAAGATTCGCAGCAAAAGCCACTGTTAGTTGTCGTAAGGCATTCACCGTAAAAGATTCGCGACAGAACTGCCGCAAAGATTCGCAGCAAAAGCCACTGTCAGTTGTCGTAAGGCATTCACCGTAAAAGATTCGCGACAGAACTGCCGCAAAGATTCGCAGCAAAAGCCACTGTTAGTTGTCGTAAGGCATTCACCGTAAAAGATTCGCGACAGAACTGCCGCAAAGATTCGCAGCAAAAGCCACTGTCAGTTGTCGTAAGGCATTCACCGTAAAAGTTTCGCGACAGAACTGCCGCAAAGATTCGCAGCAAAAGCCACTGTCAGTTGTCGTAAGGCATTCACCGTAAAAGATTCGCGACAGAACTGCCGCAAAGATTCGCAGCAAAAGCCATGTTAGTTGTCGTAAGGCATTCACCGTAAAAGATTCGCGACAGAACTGCCGCAAAGATTCGCAGCAAAAGCCACTGTCAGTTGTCGTAAGGCATTCACCGTAAAAGATTCGCGACAGCGTAAAAAGGCAAAATGTTTAAGAATACATCAGTCATTTTAGAAAATGTGTCTAAATAAAGCACTTTTAGAAGTATCATTTAAAACCTATCAGAGTTACGACTTACTCACTCAAATGACTTTTTGCGACAGCGACATTTCGTCATTTCCGAAGGGCAATATCTCGTAGTTTTATACAATGTAATTATTTACATTTAATACTTCAAAAATTAAAATTGTAATAAATAAGAGACTTTCATTCCTCCTGACGTTTAGAAGGAAACAAAACAGGGTAATAAAGTACTTCACTCCATCGTAATAGAAGCAACCGGAAAAATTGTACTGAAAAAACTGTACTTTAAGATGTGTTTTGAAGAAGACAGTGAACTACCCCCCCCCCCCCCCCCCACAAAGAATGTGACAAAACTGGTGAAAGCGACACAAAACCGGTGGGAGAGCTGGAATCATTTCAGCAGAGAATATTTCCTCAAAAAAGCAGAAAAAAGGTTACTTGAAAGGTAGAACATGCTATTACGCCAGGAATGCCGAGTCTTATTCGAAAAAATGCACATCCTAAGAGACTGGAGAGCCCAAATAGTTTCATCTTCCTGGTGTTCAATAGAGTATTTAAAACGTGATAAAATCGGAAGCGAAAGCCGCAGCAGTTAAAGTACAGGCGGTCTGTGCTTTTGCTGAACATTCTTCGGAGGTGTTCAACTTTGACCGAGATTTTAAAACTAGTTTTGAAAGTAGACTGCTGTTTTCACGGTAAAAAATACCACATAAACAGTTACAACATCTCACCCGCGAGGTGGCATAACTTGTCCGCCACTTCCGGTGACCTTTTTTCCAGACTGCAACTTTGAACCGCGCATCTTGTCAGTAATAATCGAAACAGACGTAGAAACCGTGCCGCAAAATTATGTCACAAACACGGGCAGTGTCTTACACGACGCGGTCTGTAGGCTCGATTACTAATCGGTTTTCGGTGAAGAAAGCCAGACCCGAGAGAGCGGCGGAAATCGAGCCTAAAATTCGTTACAATTGACTCAGAGTTGACTAATGAGTTCTGTTAGCGAGGATGAATGAAACATTTTGCCTAAGGTTAAAAATGGCTTTGTTCTCGCTTTCCAAATGTCTTCAGTTTCCGAAGATATCCTCAGAGCTTTAAGAGTGAAAGCAAATCCCTCGAGTTCTAAATTCGGCCAATATTACAACCGATTTCACAGCTATGTGTAGTCCGGGGTTTCAAGCATGATACGCCGGCTATTGAGCAGCTATGAGTTGTCTGTCTCAAACGTGTTATATTCACAAAGCGGTAAACAAAATTAGCATATCTACTTTTTTGTAATTGCTTTTTTTATATCTCAGAAAGTACAAATTTCTTCTGTGAACTCCTTTCATGGGCAAATTTCCAGAATTATTTTATGACCATGGTCGTCCCAATCCTGGCTTCAGTGAGGCGAATCATTATTCTTCCGAGGAGTGCAAAATTCATCCTATTACGGGCTTTTATTACTTCAAAATAAGAAAAATAACTAAACTGATTCACACCGAAAGAAACCACTCACCCTAACGTTGCTACTTGGCGGGGACTGCCGCGGAGATAGCCATCTCGACAACCAGTTCAAACGAAAAAGGTAAACGTTTACCGAGCTCAACCGATTTATTCATTCAAAATAAGAGTTTCGTATTACCTCTTTTAAAAAATGACAGCTGATGTTAACATGTAGCTGTCGACACGCCCCTCTCTACCTGTTTCGCGTTCGCTTGCTTGTTAGCGGCTATACACGCGCGTGTCACGTTTCCATGCCGCACTTGATTTCCGCGCTCGCTCGCGTGTTCTTTTTGATCGACTATCCCTGAGTGGGAACGGAGACTGCTCGTAGTCAGACCACAATTTGTTTTTAGAGTCTAATAGCCAGGAAAAAAAACAAACAAACAAGCCAGAGACAATTTTTCCCCAGCCAGAGACAATTTCCCAGCAAGCCGGGTGTTTACGAAACATCCCAGCCAGTTAACTATCTAATGTTTAACTTTCCCAGCCAGCTCAATTCCAGCCTGTCGAGCGGGTTTTTTGTCGAGCGGCCCCGTCAGGTACTCCTGCTGAACGTTTCATGATGTCGAATGATACAATAAACAGCGCCAGGAGTTGCACGAGCTGCTGTGGAGATCGCTTTCGGTCCCTCCCCAGTCAAATAACGATCAATTATTCGTCTTCTCGTTTCCTTGTGGAAAGGCCTACATGGCCTGTTCTTCCGGCCTAAGGCATTAACATAACCAGGTCTGAACATTTCGAAAAATCTGTGAGAGATTCGAAATCTCCTTTCGATTTTCGAAATCCCTCTCTGAATCCCAAGAAACACAAGGCGAATGCCCAAATACTGAGAAGGTGACTCGTCACGTTGTTTTGAATTTTAGAGTTTCCGTTCACGCGTGACGTGGATCAACTGTAAAACAAGTTTGCTGTGCGTGGATTGAATGCATTTGTGAAGCCTTGCTCGATAGAGCAAGGTGGTGCTCCATTCAATGAATTTGCCGGATAAAACGCGGGTAACCTTTGCCGAGCGATTTGGTACTTTTCAAGTAAAAATTCAGTCTGGTGTATTTTGCTGTCCGCTACAAATACACGAAATCATCAAAGTGTGGTAAAAATTTCCCACAAGGATTTTTTTCATTACTTCACTCAGAAATTGTGAACTTTAGCCAAACCGCATGCTTTGAAATTTTGAATGCTTCTGTTCAGTGGAGTTCTCGATGCGATGAACAAGTCAAAACCCCACGATTGTGAGCGTAATTTGTCACCCATGATATTAATAATTAATCAATGGTATACTCGTGAAATTAGGAAATAATTTCATGCGCGTTTTGTCAAAAATTCAAATAATTTCCTTTGCCTAAAGGCTCGGGAAATTATTAGAATTTTGACAAAACGCGCGTGAAATTATTTCCTAATTTCACTCGTCACCATTTGATTACACATACAAATGACATCATACAATTAGATTAAGTAAAATTGTTGGTACCACACACGTAGACCGCGCACCGCCAACGTTCACACCCTGTTCAAGGCTTCCGGTCCAGACGCCAGACCCTGAAAACCATACCTTGTTGGGCAGCACATACCCGTTTAGGCCAAATAAGGGAGAGTCCCCTCCGCATCTAACCTCACATAAATTGGCTGTACCACCCTAGCTAAAGAGAAATTTTAACCTGAACACAAAGGCTACTACACAATTTCTACGACTTCCTTGCACAGCAGTTCGGTATTTCAAAGGTTCCACTTATTAGTTTTCCAAGGAAAGTTTCCAACCGGTGCATTGAGTCGGAGAACTTTTTAACGCTGCTGGGAAATCCGCAAAATATGACCGTGTGTGAGTACAGTCTTCAAATTCCAATAATCCACACATTCCTTTTTGTACTTAAAAGAGGGTTTGGATTTGCCAAAAGCAGCTAAGTGTTTTAAGTCTTTTGTCCCACCTCGTGTAATATTTTATTGGAGCTCGTTTACAAAGTAGGTGAAAGGCGTGAATTAAATCAAAAGGCCGAATTATGTGACAAACTTTTCGTAACAAAATAAATTCATTATCATGCGTGTATATTAAATAACTCCGGGAATTAAACTTCGTGTTTTATCCAGAAAAATGTTTTAAATGCTTAAGGAAGTCCATGGCCCGAAATGTATGCCTCATAATTTCAGTTGCCGACATTCCAATAAGCCCTCTCTTTGAGGAAAATGCTATATTTTGTCCCGGGGAATTCACTGGTAATGCTTTGAGCCCTCGAATTTTTGGTCCATTTGAATGGGGTGTTACAAAGCTTTCCCGCTTGTTTTCATCTTTTAAATGACGTATTTGGATCCGTGTAATGTCCAACACCCTCTTGAAAATTGTTGCGTACAACAATCGTTTGCATCAACAATTCTCACAGGGTCCCGCAAAACCTCCAAAATTATAAGCGTCATGGTAGTATAGAAGGCACCGTAATTTTCGGTTTTTGCTGCATTCACGTTGACGAAGTCATAGACTACCGTCGTTATCTGATGAACAAAATGCTGTGGTTTCTCATTAACTTGGTGTGGAGTACTAACGAGCGTCACTCGTACACAATAGGAATACAATAGAATACAATTCAAACAATACAAACCTCCAACACAATACTTTATTGACAATCCCCTGGTGAGGCTTTTCAGTGACAATACGTTAAAAATGTTAAAAACAGTTTACAATTCAAATACAAATTAAAATGCAATACTGTAATTTAAGAATGTTAAAAACATATGATTATGGATCACAATTAATTTATTTTTCAGGTAAATAGACTTGTCAAATCGTGTCCGCACTCTACCAACACTGCTGCTGATTGGATAGGAATCTAATAGCCTTTATTTATCCTTTTTGCTCTATCACCTTACAAAAACCTATACCTTTCTTCGTGTTATATTTACTTGCGCTCAAATTCGACAAAAGCAAGGCGTGGCTCAACTACATTACAAATTTATGCAAACCTACTTAAGCGAATTACTTCACTCCATGAGGGGAAACAGATATTTTAAGCTGGTTTCACACCAAAATCCTCCGACCCCTTCCCCTCCCTCCCCTCCCCCTCCCCGCAAGGCGATTATCCAGCTATACGTTCATGTTAAAACGCTTTTGGAGTCATCACTGGGGGAAGGGCAGAAATATGTTCTCCCCCCCCCCCAACTCCACTCCTCCTAGGCTCAGGAACTTCAAAAAAGCCCAGCTGGCCGAATAGGAGTGGTTGTCCTTCCTATTTCTAAGAAACATATTTCCTGAGAACAGAAATAGAGAAAACATCAATAATGACCATGTCAAGCAAAGATCTCTCTGAAGACACTAGAGGTTTAAAATGCAGATGTTTCCTGGTATGTTGAAAAGAGGAAACGTCCGACAAGACTTCCTGAGTAATTAAACGTGACTCCTTCCATTCAGAAATCATACCAGAAGAACATTTCAGCTGGCATGAACTGAGGCCTTATACTTTACCCGCCTATTATAAAGAACACTTTTACTAAACGTAGCACTCAATTTTCAAAGACCCAGTTTATGCAAAAGAGAGAAAAAATTGAAATGTTTCAGCGATAAATTTCAAACGGTTTGCCATCAGGATATTTGCTTAGTTTATGTTTTTACCGATTTTAAATAAAGAGTTCAAGTTTATAAAACTGTTTCTTGTTCGTCAACTGAAAAGTCGTCCGATTGAGACTGTTGAGAATCGTGTTGAATGAGAGCAGGACTGTCATAAACGACATGCATTGGTTTTTTTGCACTGTTTCGTTTGTAACTTTCATCCTTTGTACTTCTACCACTCTCGACGTTGTCGCAGTTCTGCTGCACAGTTTCGTCTGGGTTACCGTGGTTACTGGAATCATCTGGGACAATATTAAGGAACCTAAGGAGTTTGTGTTCCCACAAAGGCCTTTCCAGTGGATTAGAATAGTCAATGAAACTTCTCTCCCTTAACTCTCTAGGAAGTTTACTGCAATGTTCGTTGTCAATTCTTATCATAACTAAACTATTATCCCTTTTGTTCAGAAGACGATATTTGGCGATGTTTAGTTCGTAGTTGCAGTAGTTGCTCTCCAAGAAATTGCTTGATAACACTGCTATGATTTTGTAACTATTGTACACACTTTCCGCCATGCTATCTTGAAAAGGCTTTCCAGGTGTAAAGTCTCTGTAGTGTATGCAGCACTTTAAATGATGCCTTTCTTCCAGGAGGGGAAGAAGCTTTCGAGTCACCCAGTGGGAATCTTCTTGACTATATATTATGAAAGCGTGGTAAGTGAATTCTAAGGGAATAAGAAAAAAAAAGCGAATGATTAGGAATTGTGGTTGAACATTTGCATCTGAGAAGTCAGTAGTTGATGGGATAGAGAGGAATATACTTACCAAAGTTTACGATATCACCTGAAACAAGAAAAAATGCGTTGAAAAATTTAATGAAAATAATACGTCAGGTATTTTTTAGCAATGCAATTCCTTATAACGGGGGGGATTACTAGTCAAAGTTTTTAATTAGTCAAAGTTTTTTTTGTAGGAAATAGGATACAAATTTGGGAAGAAATAAAAGGCGGATACAATTTTTGTACACATCCCCTGACCGTCCACCCCACGCCAGAGTAACTGGATTTGTTTTCGGACTATTTTTTGTCTTTGTTTTTGATTAGTCAAAGTGTTTTTGTAGGAAATAGGATACATATTTAGGAAGAAATAAAGGGCGGATACAATTTTTGTACACATTCCCTGACCGTCCACCCCACGCCAGAGTAACTGGATTTGTTTTCGGACTATTTTGATATCCATCTATTCAATTTTCCAAAAATTCATCAAACGCCCACCTCTTTTTCTTCTTTACATACGTCACAAAAATCGCGAAAAAATTCTTACAGATTTATGACAGCTTGCACTGAGTACTACTAAATCGTAGGGAAAACATAGCATCTGACATTAAACCCTCCTTTACAGATGATGCCCTGAAAATATTATACCATACCAACATTTATATACTATGGACTTCGTCTATACTGAACACACAAGTGAAACCATTAGTAGATAGGCCATTAGTAGATAGGTGTGTAACATCATCCAAGTTAAAAGAGTTTCAGTTTAAGAAAGCGGGGAACTTGAGATTACCGATAAAACGTCATTTAGCATTGGCTTAGCGGGAGCCTCAGTTAAACTCTATTAATTATTAATTCTTGGTTTTTTAGTCTGCGTAGTTCATAGTTTGTTTTTAGCTAGTCAAAAACTTGTATCATGAGCCTCAGTGGCTCCTGGGAAACCACTACCTGTGTATTTGACGTTAAATAAATTATTTTATCTTATCTTATCTTATCTTAAAGCTATTTGCAGCTAAACCGAGTAAAGTGACATGTACATGTGCACTAACCTGAAGGAATTTTCCTATTCTTGAAGAACAAATAGCACTTCACTAACCCAGCAAACATGACCAATGCAACCAGAGTTCCAACCGAAATGGACACATAAGTTGTTATGCTATTAGAACCTGAACGAAGAAGAAGTGAAATGATTCTAACCAGTTTACCATTAACACAACTACGTTAGTCACAATCTTTCGACTTGCGTTTGCGAACATTTGCTTTGCTAGAAGAAAACGAAGGCAACATTGCCTGCCACCCCACCCTCCACTTCCTCTTCTATCGCAGAAACAGCGGGATAGCCAGATATAATCTCAAAAATTCCCCACTGTTCACGAGAACAAGACGGAAACGAAAAAAGAATCAGTGGTGGAGCTAGGGGGGGGGGGAGGGGTCACTCAAGGAGGTCCAGATCCCTTCCCATCTTGCTGGTAATTTTCAAGTCCCCCAAAATTTTATTAACACAGCCAGGAAACGGTAAAAGTATGTTTACATTTTGAGCAGCATCACCGGGCCTTTTCAAAACGTAAAGACATAGACATCCAATGACTGCGAAAAGCTTGGGCTACACACGACTACAGTTTGAGCCTATGACGATAACCGATGAAGCTTGACTGACGAAAAGGAAACAAAATCGGAGATTCCTAGCTAGATCATTGTTAAGAAGAGATTGTTTTTGTTTGGTTCGTACTCATGTTAATTACTGAAGTTCCTTTGCTAAAATTGAATTTTGCTAAAAATTTACCAAAATTGAAAATTTGGCAAAATTTGGCAAAATTTGGCAAAATTGGCAACAAATACATTCTACTTAATACCTGATTGTTCGTCCCCAGCTTGAGCACTACCTGCATAAGGTGAAAAAAAAAATACAGAAAAATGACAAAAGAAAGATAGTGAATTTTAAGCCGGGGAAAAAATTAGGGGCCGATTACATAGCGACTTTCAGCCCGGGCTGAAATTTCGGCCCGTCCACCGTGCTGAAATTTCGGCCCGTCCACCGTGCTGAAGTTTTTGTGCAATTACATTGGTTCACTTATAATAAATGTCAAAAGCAGACATATGTTAATTTAATTTCTTTATGGTTGGTATAAATTTTTTTAACAACAGAGAATCGAAGGACCTTAAAATCTCCGTCGGAGAACGTTTAAGAAAGGCAGCCAAACCTAAGGATACTCGAAGAGTATCGCAATTATTTTTTTTCTCGCTGAACTGAGTTACGTAAACCTCTTCGTAAAAAGAGATCTCTGTGACTCCAAAATTCAGTTCATTTGACAAGACATTTGTAGAGTAATAAACGACACCGTTAAACCTAGAATAGAAATATTTCTGCATTTAACGTAATTTTACGTAGAAATGTTTACCTCCCAAAGAAAACCCTCATTAAAGGACTTTGTTGTCATCGTATCCACTTTCCCGGAATGCCAAAATTTTAGCCTACAGACTTCTTAGTCCAATGGTTCTAGTTTTGTATGTGGGTTTTTACTGTATCAACCTTCTACAAAGGACTTGTGGAGAGACATTCCTACTGATGCACTCTCTGAATTAGGACGCAGCTCCTTTGCTTCGGTTTCTGTGGCAATGTTATTCAATATTGTATGCGCCAGGGTTGCTAGTTTTACACTCAACTCGAGCCTTAAGGGACAAAATGTTGTTTCGTTTGACTCTCTCCTTAAAACCAATCTGGAGTAATTAGACCTGCTAGGAGAACAATTCCACAGCCAGCAAATCCCAGGAATCTTAGGGGCACGCAAGCCTCCCTTCTAGAGCCGGGCACAACATCCAGCTGATCGAAGTCGTTCCTTTTCGCTTCACACTAAAAGAACGGTCTGGGCATTATGATTGAAATGTTCTAAAAACAATTTTTTTTAATCATCACGAGAAAAGTTCATTAACAATGAGCTCAGTATCATCTTTATGGTATACTAGTTATAACATGATACTAGTTATAACATGATAACCATTACACCATTCACAACTCAACCCTTTTCTGGAGAATCTTATAACTAGAGGAATCGATTATGTTGAATCCTAGATAAAAACAGCTAACTTTGTACCTCCACAACTTGTATTGTTGCATTCTGCAGTCTCAGTGTCGTTTCCTAGGCGAGAGCAGTCATCTCCATAAGGACCAGGGGGAGGGTTTGTACAAGAACGGTTTCTCGATCGGCTTCCAGCCCCACACGTGACAGAGCATGAAGACCAACGACTCCATTGGGTGTAATTTCCATTCTCTGTAAGAAAGTAATAAACAAACAAATAATGATGTTTGTATGCCAAGCTTTTAATAGTGGCAATTTCTTATAATACGCAGATGAGTAGGTGCGACCGAGCGGTTTTTGCCACCTTTTCGAACCTGTTGGATGTTACAACAACCAACAACCAAACCATTTTATTTTGCCAAATTAAACAAGGACCCTGACTATAAAAGGGATAGCTCCTCCCCCTCTTTGTCACACAATCGCTTCTCCAACGTCTTTATCAAAGATGGCGGACTCTGCGAGTAAGAGGGGAGAAAGCCATTTACGACAAAAAGAAGTGGAATCCTGCCCTCTCTGCATTAATCTGAAGTAAAATATCCTCTTTGGCAAACTGAACCTTAAAACCAACATTTATTCATTCTTTCTCAGCATGAGTCTAATATTTTCAGTTTGGCAAATTTTGAATTTCGCGCCCGTAACGGTCCCCCAATGGCGAGAGGTTCACAACGGCGCACAGTCTCTTCTCAGTCAGATTGAGTCTTCTTGAGCCTATAAAATGCACGGCTTGTGTTCTTCCTTATTTTGCCATGCTCAAAGCCTTGGTTAGTTATTGACTGTTGCAAATACAGTATATCTTTTGAAAGACTGGTTGGATTCATGGCTGGGGTTGTTCAAATTTAGGGCAAAGTTCTGTCTTGAATCTAACCGTTTTGCGCGCGTTTTTGTTGCCTCTCGTTCAATATTCAAGCAGTCCTTCGATTCGCTTACACTATTCGATATTAGTATGGCCGAAAAAACCCAGACGATACTTTCCCGAACACGACGAAAAGCTTCTGTGACTTCGATCAAGCTACACAGCTGAATGAAGCAAGAAACTCCACACAACATGATCGCAAGCTTTTTGTTTTGGTGCCTGAACCACCAGTTTATTGGACATTTATTCGGCAAGCAGATGCAAATTCTTCGTTAACTGGTTTTAGCTTTTCTCATAATTATTTATAAACGAAAGACCGGACGAAACAGTGCGTGGAAAGAGTAGTTGGCGCTTTTAGTACGCGGGTAATCGTTATACCGTTCATAGCCGTCTTCATAGCCGAGCTTTTTGAGGTGGATTCCTCGAGTTTTTTATTGATGGACAGTCTACAGCAAATTTGAGGTACAGTCAAACAATTTACTGCTTTGATTTCTAGATCATTCGAGCACTGAATACGTGTTATGTTATGCCCCGTGTGTGTCCATCTCCGACAATGATGTCGATCGATGACTTATAAATACAGTTTTGTTCTTTACTGAGATATCGACCTTTACAGTTTGTGAGGTATTGGGAGAAAAGTAGTTATACTACAGAAATGATTCGCTGTACATCAACTGTGGCACTTTGATTTATTTTGTACAAAACATTTTGAAATTCAGTCAAACGAAGGTTTTGTCTGGGTTCGGAACGAGATTGCATGTCTTCTTCATCCAGACGGTATCAAGTTGCTTTATAATTTGAATTTGCAACAGACACAATTTCACATGTAGCGCTGTAAAAATTCGTCGAAAAGGTAAGAACAAGCATAGCGTTTCCGAAATTTCTTCCCCGGACAATGTTTAGGGATTTCTTCGACTGAGTACCTCTCAGTGTATGAATTTTATACTTCGTCAGTTTGCTACCACTAGCTGCTGAAGTTGACAGCTCGGTGTCTAGAGTGAAATGACTGACGGCTTGCCCAGGGCAAAGGTCCTTTTATAGTCAGGGTCCTTGTTTAAATAGAAAAAATTAGACTATAAACTAAATTAACTAAAATAGGCAAAAAAACTACCCAGAATAGAAATAAACTAAACGAGCTGAGTAGTTACAAAAAAATTAAATTGCTTTGACTAGGTTGTACATAAAAGAAGACAAAAGTAAAATAAGACAGGTAATAAGTAATTAAGTACAATGTAAGAAAAGAAAATTAAGTACAATGTAACTAAATATGTATAAATAGTAATTTAGATAAAAAAGTGGAAAAAAAAAGGGACATGGGAAAAAAAAAGAAAGGAAAGGAAAAAAGAAAAGAAAACAGTACCAGTTAATGTTTGAACCAAAATTTGTTTATATTAGTTTAATATGAGCGAAAAGAAAATTAAAATACTAAGCCAGCATTAACCATAAGTACTTAAATAATGCTTATTCATAGTTTGATGTTGATGTCATTGTGGCCAAACTTGAAAAAAGTCTTATCGCAGGGGGAACTCCTTGTCGACCGATGCACATTTCTAATGAAATAAATCAACTGGCTACAAATGCAATGCATTAATTAAATATGAACTGTGAATTTAAAACATGGTAACTGTACATGAATTTATACTACCTCGGCAAATTGTTTCATTGCATTCTGCTATCTCAGTGTTATTTCCGAAGTTAACGCAGTCATCTCCGTAAGGGCCCGGGAGAGGATTTGTACAAGAACGAGTTCTTGAGCGGCTACCAAGCCCACACGTGACAGAACATGGAGACCAGTCACTCCACTGAGTGTAGTTGCCATCCTCTACATCAAGAAAACATAGGGTCGCAATGCGTGCTTGAAGGTATTTCCAAAATGAGTGTTTCAAACTGTTTGAGGTGTTTAGAAAGTATGGCATACGAAGAAAAAATTTGGAATTCTGCACAACTACTAACTACTAACACCAAAAAAGGGGAATGGAGCAGGTATTTTGCTTAAATGCAAATACATTAATAAACGATGACTGCACTTCTGTTGTTTTAAGGTAATTAAACATCACATTCGACATGAATGTGTAAAAACATGTAAAAATGTATACCATATTTCCTCGAAAAGTCTCTCACGCTCTAACAAGCACCCTCCCCCGAATAAGCGCCCACCCCCTTGGCCAAACTAGCAAAAAGTCCAATCTCCTCATTGATAAGGTTTCATTCACATAAGAAAGTTTAACAAACGAAAAACATTAATGTTTATTACATTTACATAAAGTGCGGTAGAATCATTCTACCATGTGGTAAAGTTTACCACATGAAGATTAAGCCAAAATAAAGTTACAGTTCGTTTAAGTGTAAGATAAAACGAGTAGGTTTATCTGGTTATAATTGACAGTCGCTATGACGCACTTCCGTTTATTGTCTAGTTATGTTCATCCCCGCCGCGTCACGGGTCAGTCATTCTCGGTTCTCTTTACGCTCACTAGTTTCTAAATTTTGGTTCCCTCCCTTCCCACACTTTATTTTCGTTTTTCGTTTTCACTGTAAATATTATGTTTCGTTACCTTCGGCAGAGGTTTGTGATTGTATGTCTTGATCGTGGGCAGGGTTTGAAATTATCATTTCCTGTTAATAAATAAACTGCCAGACTTTCACGCCAACACTGCTTGACGTTATTTGTTGTCTCAGACTTGTCTGTTATAGAAAAAATTAATAAGCGCCCCCTTCGATTAAGCGCCCCCTTCTGAATAAACGCCCAACGCCCTAAACGCCCTTTTGGCCGAAATTTTTAATAAGCGTGCGGGTGCTAATTCGAGGAAATACGGTAACATTGGATGAATAGTATTTAAAGGTAATTTAAATTGTATTTATCGCGGCCAGCGGTGATTCTAGGATTTCAGGACGCGGTAACTAATCCAAGCCTCATCTGTTTTGTCTGCAAGTAACACGGCAAGCAGGTTTTCAGAACGAAACATGGCGTCAATTTCAGGATATGTTTAGAGCACTGGGAATAAGGAAAAAGGCTACCAAGAAATGGTTTGGGAGACAGTAGACCGTAGCAGATAAATGTTTGAGAAACTCTCAACAATGGGAAATTGTCAGTTCGAGTAGAGGATTCAACTTGAGTCATTCAACCAGAAGATTTCTACAAGAGGGTAAGTTGTTAGCAATCAGCACGAAAAGATACCTGACAACTTTGTTTTCTGCACTGTTTTTATTTTTTATTTGTCTTCAAACTAGTCCGTTGTAAATTTGTACTCAGCCGACATTGGTGCAGCTATTTGTTGAGTGCTTTTGCGTGTTAATTGCTTTTCATGTTCAACTCAGTTTGTGTAGTCTCTGAAACCTGTAGTCTCTGAATATTTTACAAAAACAGTTTTTGGCCCCGGGCGTATTAAATATTGGAGAATATTTACCTCAAGTTCGTCTCGGCAAATATTTACCAATACTTAATTATTCTTTGGCTGATAACTGACAAATGTAACAGCATATAACAGCATAAAACTTTCTTACTAATAATCTTCGCCAGTAAAGAACGCCAACTTGCACTATATTTTAACTACTGGAAATGAGCAAAATGGATAACTTCTTACCTTTTCTGCAGCCGTAGAACTCTACCCTCAAAGCTATTCCATTGTTCCAAGACTCTGGAATAAGTTTGAGGTAGCGTGCTCTTATTGGTGGTTTCAACTCATGACTGACTATGTTGGTTGAATCTGTGTTCCCTGAAAAGTTCTTAAAGAAACAAGAAATTCAAGTTCAGGAACTTCTAAAAAGATATATTGAAAAAGGCACTTCCAGGCAATTTTCAGTGATGATCATCACCTCGAAAGTCCGTTAATTTGAACAAGGTTCCAGGTTTTAAAATCGTTTATTGTTTGCAACTCCTTATTTCATGTCTCTCAATAGGTATACATTGAAAGCAGTTAAGATTTTTTTTGAGGTTTAAATAGGTAGAGAAACGACTTTATGTCGAAAATTGCATGTAAAATTTTAAGGATTCTTTTTGTAAACAATGTTCTTAAGATTACTTCAACTGTCGCATAAGGGACACACACGTGTATTTGTAAGCTTATGCACCTGAAATTTAATTGGTAGAAATAAACATGAATTTGTTGTTGGATGTCGTTCTAAGATGCATTTCCTCGATGTGGTACGATTCCGGGGATACCATATATAAACAACAAATGAAGATTTTTATTGCTCATCTCGTTTTGCGCTTTGACCGTTACAGAATTTCACAATTCTTTTTTGGTGGCTCTCATAATCATATGGCATTTTACCGTTGTTTATTCACGCCGGGCTCTCGTTATCGTCGCCCCGCACTGTTGGTTAATAATTTAGCAAATAAGTAAACAACGGTAAAACGCGCCCGTTTCTCGAAACTCCCGATAACTTTCCGGGCTCGAAAACTATTTCAGGTGCACAATATTTTCCAGTGGCTATACAATTTTTATTGATTTTGAAAGCTTATTTTAAATCTTAATAATTTCGTGAAGCATATCGCTAAGTTTGCGCCAATAATAACCATTAGGTGATAAATAAATGAGCTCGAAAAAATACTTACCGGGCCCGGAAAGTTATCGGGAGTTTCGAGAAACGGGGTGTGAAAGCAACACAAAAGCACTCTGAAATTCGGTAACGTTTAAAGCAAAGATACCAGTGTAAAATGAACCACCACAATTATGCATCACAAAAGATCTCAAAACGATATCCACTCTACCTGGCGTCGCAACGGGCTCAAAAAGTCTATTTCATTCATTATATGAGTACCGGGTATCTCGAATAGATCCGGCTAGATCTCAAAATGAAACTCGCTTTCCTTGCATTGGTCGATGCTTCTCACATTTTTTACTATTGGCTATCTCGGGTTCCCGTCATTTCGAACAATTTTTAGTTTCCTTTGCGCATCCGGGATAGCAGGAGTCTACCGTAGATGTCACAAGCTAACTGCTTACGTGGATGAATCGCAAAAACAAAGCCCAACTCAAAATCGCAGGAGTGGGGATGGCACGGTGGTGAGAGCACTCGCCTCCCACCAATGTGGCCCGGGTTCCATTCCCGGTTCCAGCGTCATATGTGGATTGAGTTTGTTGTTGATTTCGCCCTTGCTCCTCGCGTTTTTTTTGACAGGCCCTCCGGTTTTTCCTCCCTCCTCAAAAGCCAACATTTCCAAATTCCAATTCGATCTGGAATCCGAGGGCCACATGTATGTCAGTGGAAAAACTGTTTAGTGTCACCCTCGTTAAACAAAAGATGAAAGAAATTTACTTGTTTCTTTTTATTTAAAATGTTTCGTTTGCAAACGCCTCTGCAACGGCAAACCTTATCACCACATTATATAAAAAAAAAAAACAGAAAAGAGAAACAAAAGCAAAAAAGAAGGCTTGTTACCGTAAAAAAGGAAATCGTGGCCACAAAACTGCTTTTGAGGTTTTATAGATTTTGACAAATCCGTCTTGAAAGAAATTAAACTGTATGTCCCACTGTTTGTATTTTTTGTAAACCAATATTGTGTATATTGTGTGCATTGCGTATTTTCAAATTTTAGAATGGATTGCGTTTTTATGGTCCAGTTGCGACCATTCGTGCTCTTTTTTATTTTTCAGGTTTTTTTTTGTACTTTACACAAATAGAACCATGGAGGCGTACTATCTGTATTTACGATTGGTTGACAGGGTTACTTTTAATTAACAGCGAATAGGACAACAGCTTCAAATTAGCAGTGAATGAAATCTCTGCGGCTTTCTGCACAAATAGCTCAAATCGAGCCAAAAGGAACAAAAATGAAAGAAGCAGAAAGAATTACTCGCAAGCTATGTTATGATCTGAAATAACTTTACCTTGTTGCCTTGTACTGGTTCATATACTGCGAAAAATAAACCATCGTTGCTGTAGTTCAGTGAGTAAGACTTTACATAGGAAGGTATATGACCCTGAGTTGAAATGCCAATAACTTGCGTGTTAATCCCGAAGTCGACTTGAAGCCATTGGTTGTGGTCTGCTATTCGTGGCGACCAGGCACCTTGTTTAAAGTGAAGCCTGGCATTTGCAGGAAAGGAGTCTGGACCGCTATGGGAGGACGCTGTCAGAGAAGCACTTGAGATTCTGCCGCTTTCCATACCAAGCGGTGTCCTACAAAGGCTGCTAATCTCAGGAATTGGGAATCCTGTGAAATATAAACAGAAAGTGACAAAACCTCTGTATGAGGGCGTGGGAAAAAAAGTAATTCAAACTGTAGGAAGAAAAAATTCGAATTAACATTTCTAGTTTAGTTTCCCACAAACTGGAATTCGACTACCTTCAATTTTTTTTTTCAAAGGCAGCCATTTTGGATTTTGTGACAGCCTACGGGTGGCTTATAGCGTTTACAATAGAACAACCGTATGACGTCATCATGCCCAAAATGGTAGGAGCAAGAAACGTAAAGCGAAAACAGGCGAACGAAAAATTCAAAACTTCATTGCCATGTTTAATCTATCTTATAGTGAAATCCAACAAATGAGGCCGCGTCTAGATACCTGACAGCCGGAAAAGATTCTCAAAAAAACTTAATTTTGGAGTAAAGGTTTTAACAGTGGGGTTCTTTTATATAGGTAACTCGATGCAAGGACCACTTGGACAAACAGTAGCGAGGTGAAGCCGGATCTTGGTGTAGATCAGGATCAGCAATGTTGAATAAAACAAAAAACCAATTGCAAGGCTGATCGGACAGCTAAGAAGGGTAATAATTTTATTGCCCAATATTTCGGTGAGACAAAACTCACCTTCATCAGGGGCTGTAAAAGCTAAGTAAAAATCGAATGAAACGGTTACAAAATTTAAAATGATTAAAATGAAAAGATTAAATATGATTGGTTGACAAACATAGAAAACGGAAACGTGACTAACAGCTTTTTTTAAAAATAGAAATAGATTAAATTTCATCTCGTCTGTTTATTCCGTGGGGTTCAAGTGTCTTGCCCTTTGAAATCAAAAATGCTTCTCTGGCTTTTCGAATGCTGTCCCTGTTCGAGTGAATGAGTTCTATGTCGTTGATGGAGTGGCCAGGGAGAATGAAGTGATCTGAAACGGCGGTGGGTTGATCAATGTGACGATGGGTGATGGCTTTTTCGATTGCGCGTCTGTGTTCCCCAAATCTGTCGCTGAGTTGACGTTTAGTTTCTCCAATGTATTGTACCTTGCATCTGGAGCACTGTATCATATAGATGAGATTGAAAGATGAGCAAGAGATGTGATGTAGAATTTGCCTTTGTTCGTTAGTGGAGAAGAAGGTGTAAAACGTGGTTCCCTCTGTAATGAAAGGACATGTTTTGCACTTACGTCTGTTACAGCGGAAAGCTCCAGGTGTTTTGGGGGGTGGTCTGCGGTGTGTGGCTCTGACTAGAATGTCACGTAGGTTGTTGCAACGGCGGTATGATACAAGAGGAGTAGCCTGCAGAGCAGGCGTATTTTGCCGGCGAGCGAAGCGGAGCGATGAATAATCCGATATGCCGCCATCTTGAATAATGAAACTGACAGAGGGTTGGGGCGAGGCAAAAAATATTCCAAGGGAGAGGACGATGGGTTTAAAATGGAGGAGGGGGAGGGGGAAGGGAGTCCGTTTTCTACTTGCTTTCAAAATGGCGGCCTAAGCGATCATTAAACAAGCGTTCATTTCGTAAAAAACGCCTGCTCTGCAGGCTACGAGAGGAGGAGAAGGGAATGCTGCTTTGCATCGCTGTGAAGAACGAAGAATGTTTAGGTTGTTGAAAATGATTTGACGTATGATAGGAAGGGCTGGATTAAATGTTACTACAAACGGGATTCTGTTATTCTCTTGTTTCGTATATGTTTCCAGGGCTTTGCTGCGTGGAATTTGACGCACTTTCTCCATTTCTTCTTTAAGAAAACGGTGTTGATATCCTCTCTTGATTAAATGTGTTGTGAGTGCGTTGGAATGTGTGTTAAAGAACTCATCCGTTGAACAAATTCTTCTAAGTCGTAAGGCCATGCTGAACGGGATTGATTGTTTGGTGTGAGATGGGTGGCAGGATGATTTAAGGAGATACTGATGTTTGTCTGTAGGCTTAACAAAAAGGTCAGTTTCTAATCTGCCGTTGATGAGCAGTACGTTAACATCAAGGAACGGGACTTCGTTGTAGGAGAAGGAATTGGTAAATTTGATTGTAGGATGTAGGTTGTTTAAGTATGTGATAAGATCATTTAATTTTTCTTCGCCATGTGTCCAGAGAAGGAAGATGTCAACGATGTAACGCCAACAAATTAGGGGAGAATGTGAAGCAGCTGCTAGAGCGTGTTTTTCAAATTTTCCCATGAAAAGGTTGGCGTATGAGGGAGCCATTTTGGTCCCCATAGCTGTTCCGTTAATTTGTCTGTAATGCTGTCCATTAAAAGTGAAAGTGTTATTAGTAAGTATCATGCGAATGAGATCACAGAGTCTGGTCGTCTGGATAGTAGGATTGAGTCCTTAGTCCAGAAATTCGCTGCAGGCTTGGATTCCGTCATTATGAGGTATGTTTGTATAGAGTGAAGATACATCAAGGGTAACGAGTAAAACACCATCAGGTAGTTGACCGATGCTGTTGAGTTTGTTGAGAAAATGGGTGGTGTCTTTTATGTAAGAAGGAAGTTTGGTAACTATTGGTTGAAGATGAAAATCGGCAAATTGGGAAATACGTTCTGTGGGATGGCTATTGCTAGAGACTATAGGGCGACCAGGATGACCCTGTTTGTGTATTTTAGGAATGGTGTAAAAGCGACCTGGTTTAGGAGAGTTTTCTTTGAGGTATTTCGCTGTCTCGTCATCAATCATTTTGTCAAATTGTAATCCGGAAATGTATCTTTTGACACATTCGTGAGTGAGCGAAGTAATGTCTTTGTCGATCTTTTCGTAGAATTCTGTGTCATTGAGTTGTCGGAGGCATTCATTTTCGTAGCAGTCCGATCCATGTCCATGACAACCGTCCCCGAGCCTTTGTCTGCGGGTTTAATGATGATATCTTCTCGCCGGATGAGACGTTTCAAAGCTCGTCTTTCTCGTTTGGTCAAGTTGTCACGTATTCTAGTTGGTCTAGCGTTGAGTAATTGTCCCTCTATGGTGTTGGAGAATGCGTCTAATGAAGCGTCACGTCCGGGGTGGGGGGTCCAGGTAGATTTAACACGGAAGGGGTTGTGGCTATCTTGAGATGAATTGTTGTTGTTATCGTGAAAATATTCATGCAGTCGGAGTCGTCTTATGAAATCAGAGATGTCTGCTTTGAATTCCGGCCAGTTGATATGAGTTGGAGTAGGACAAAATTTGAGGCCACGAGAGAGTAAATTGACTTCGTCTTGAGTTAATTGCACGCTTGACAGGTTTATGACGGTGGTGGTGTCTAGTTTCCTAGTTGTTTTTCTACGTTTACGTCTATGTCTGTTGCGTGTGGCTGAGGTGTTGTTAGAAGTGGTCATGCTTCTGTCTGGGTCAGGATGCATGTCTTATGGAGGTCGTGAGTCTTGTAGGTCTTGCGTGTTAATTGGCGTGACATCTGCGTTCCGCGGTAAGAATCGCTTGCTTTTGTAAACGTTTGTCTTTCAGTTTGCGGGTAAGATTAGAGAGGTAGAAATGTGGTTGGAGAGTTTATCCGTAAGTGCAGTATAGGTTGTTGAATCATTGCAAGCAGATCTCAGCTTATTTTTGAACTTGATTTCGTCTCTTCGAAGGTCTTTTATTTTAATCTTACATTCTTGGATCAGTAGTTTAACACACGTTCCAAAGCACTCACAACACATTTAATCAAGAGAGGATATCAACACCGTTTTCTTAAAGAAGAAATGGAGAAAGTGCGTCAAATTCCACGCAGCAAAGCCCTCGAAACATATACGAAACAAGAGAATAACAGAATCCCGTTTGTAGTAACATTTAATCCAGCCCTTCCTAACATGCGTCAAATCATTTTCAACAACCTAAACATTCTTCGTTCTTCACAGCGATGCAAAGCAGCATTCCCTTCTCCTCCTCTCGTATCATACCGCCGTTGCAAACCTACGTGACATTCTAGTCAGAGCCACACACCGCGGACCACCCCCCAAAACACCTGGAGCTTTCCGCTGTAACAGAAGTAAGTGCAAAACATGTCCTTTCATTATGCATCAGTCAATTCCAGCGGTGCCCATCCCCCCCGGGCCAACCCCCCCCGGGCCAACCCCCCCCGGGCATTAGCATTTTGTTTTTAAAAATGGCAAATTCCCGGGGGTGGGGACAAGTAAGTCCGTCAAATGCCCCGGGGTGGGACCAAAATAGAAGGCAAATGCCCCACCCCCGGGATCATCTAGAAAGCAACACTGCTCAAGATCTTAATAATAAATCATAACGAAAAAAGTGTCACTCATCATTATTATCAATGCGCTTCGGTGTTTTATTATATAAGCTATATTAAAAGAAATGCTTAAATAATTTCGAAGAACTGAAAATGCATGATCTGTATTTAACAAACGGCCAAAAACATAAAATATTTTTACTAAACTGGTCATCTCGAATAGCTTAAAAATCCATATAGTACGTAGAATTAATTTCACTTGATACAGTATTTAATCAACAAACGATGAAATCAATCAGCGAACAGCGATAAAGGAATGGAAGATCATGGACGACCTCAGACTGACTACACTGGAACGTTTTTCTCACCTTGTCAAATGCCCCGGGGTCGTCCCGGGGGTAGGCAAATGCCCGACCCCCTGGCAGTGATAAAATTTCAAATGCCCCACCCCTGGGACTAAAACGTGAGCAAATGCCCGACTAATGCCCGGGGGGGGGATGGGCACCGCTGGAATTGACTGATGCATTACAGAGGGAACCACGTTTTACACCTTCTTCTCCACTAACGAAAAAAGGCAAATTCTACATCACATCTCTTGCTCATCTTCCAGTGCTCCAGATGCAAGGTACAATACATTGGAGAAACTAAACGTCAACTCAGCGACAGATTTGGGGAACACAGACGCGCAATCGAAAAAGCCATCACCCATCGTCACATTGATCAACCCACCGCCGTTTCAGATCACTTCATTCTCCCTGGCCACTCCATCAACGACATAGAACTCATTCCCCTAGAACTCATTCACTCGAACAGGGACAGCATTCGTAAAGCCAGAGAAGCATTTTTGATTTCAAAGGGCAAGACACTTGAACCCCACGGAATAAACAGACGAGATGAAACTTAATCTATTTCTATTTTTAAAAAAAGCTGTTAGTCACGTTTCCGTTTTCTATGTTTGTCAACCAATCATATTTAATCTTTTCATTTTAATCATTTTAAATTTTGTAACCGTTTCATTCGATTTTTACTTAGCTTTTACAGCCCCTGATGAAGGTGAGTTTTGTCTCACCGAAATATTGGGCAATAAAATTATTACCCTTCTTAGCTGTCCGATCAGCCTTGCAATTGGTTTTTCTTTTATATAATTGGGGAAGGGGGGGGGGGGGAGCGGTTTCTGGTTCAGAAAACGCACAACGAACCGAAGTAGCAGTTTGCGTTACTGTGAAAGCCGAGGAACGAGCGTTTTCGAGCGTTCACTGAGGTTTTCCGGTTATTGAATTAAAACATCGCATTTACCGCAGTTAGCAACTAAATCCTGCACTTTCCCATGTTTTTCAAAACGACCGAAATGGCAGTTTACTACTAACTATTGTAGATCACTCAAGAACTTGTGGTCGGCCAGTTTTGTTTTGAATTCACTAAAGGTTGAATAGCTTTGCTGGACCAGCCAGAAGTTGGCCTTAACGCGCCTTACCTATACACTTGTCTATATATCTGAACTATTTTTTTCAAAAATGACCTGTGACTTTTGCACTTTAGTCAATATAAAGCCTTCTGTGGCCGACAAAAGCTGAGGGGGGCCAACGTCAAGCCGCACAGCATCATGCTCTCCGGGGTGTAAGCTCTGCGACCAACGTCCAGGCTGGTCATCAGCGATACAACTTAGGGGGTATAGAGGTTGCTACCTTTTTTGTCTCGTCGTATCAAGAATAAAATCAAAGTAATAGCCTTTTTGTGAATTTTAAGTTTAAGTCAACTCGTTAGTTGACTCTGGGCACAGAGCTATATCTTGGAATGCTGATAGACTCGACTGAAGGGCCTGCTAGCTCACAGAGCGCCAAAGCAGGTCTGGGGTTCCTGGGAGAAGTCCAGGGGAGGGGTTGGGGAGGAGTCACAGAACCAGCCATTAAGTTGTGTCTCAGATAAACGCTTTAAACAGTGAGCCCCCGAAATTAAGGACTGTCGGGTATCTAAAGACGGCGAACAATTAAACGTTTATTTTACTCTTTAAAGTAGACGCTCCCTTCAACTCTATTTTCTATTGTGACATAGCTGAACGAAAACCTTTTTCCTTTTTTCCAGAGGAAGCTCAATCATATTGATTAATTTTGAGGTTTTTGCTTACCGGCGATTGTGGCCTGATACTATTAACATCAATTCCCACCCTTTTTTTCTAGAACTAGTCCATTGGAAAAGAGAAAAGGACCTCTAAAACAGTGAGACGTAAGAACACGAGATACTTACCTGTTTTACATCCATAAAAGTCGGCCCTCAACGCAACACCAGTGCCATGAAAGCGTAATGGGTTGATTCTAATGTAGCGTGTAATTATGGGATTCTGTAGCTTGTGACTCACAACTGTGACCAGATCACTGTTGCCATCAAATATCTCAAAACAGAAACAGATCGTCATTCGACAAAAACACAATAACGGAATATATTTACCGCCACACCAATTCCCAAAAGCGAAAAAAGCATATTGCACATACCGGTCGTTAACAGAAAGGGAAAAAACTATTTCAAATAAAAGCTTGCTGGTGTACTGTAGTGATGAATTTACGTACTGTATTTAGATAGTTATCCAATTCAATCCAATCTAATTGTAACCTTTACAAGTGCGTTATCAAACAGGCCAAATAGTTTTACAGTTATTTAGATTGAAGGCATACTGTAATTACCTTGGCATAATTCCTATTCCTTCATTTTATTTTTAAGAATAAGGCAATACGCCAGCCAGTGAAAAGATATTTGTCTTGGTACATTAACATTCTTTGGTGGGGGTTTATTTAAACCCTTACCAGCTTTTAAAATGCGATTTTCCCCAAATTCAGGCATGATCCTTAATGTCTGACAAAACCCTATGCCTTCAGATTTGTACAACTTGGCAAAACAGGCCCAATTTCAGACCAAGATAGTCAAAAACTATACCGGTTTTCAATAAAGTGTCCTTTTGCGGCCAAATGGAATTCCGTATTTATTTCCAATTTTCGCTCCGCTTTTCTCTCTTTCAGGATTACCGTCTTCTGCTTTTAACGTTGCCTTTATTGTAATCCGAATTTTGCTTTTCAGTTTTCCATCTTTAATTCTTATTGTTGCTTTATGGCATTTTCCCAGAATTTTAAATTGTGAATTTTGCTTTCCATTTTTCACTTTCTTGACCAGGGTATGACTTTTAGCTTTCGGCTTTTGGCATTCGTCATTTTGAAATTCACGCGGGTTGTTGATTTCAGCATGCTTCATTTGCGTTTTGGCATTCGGCTTTCAGTATTTAACTTTCAGCCTTTGGCTGTTGGCATTAAAAGTTCAGATTATCAGTTTTGCCATTTAGCTTCTGGCTTTTAGAGTTGAAACCATCATATTCTTTTCATTTGACCTTTCTGTCTTTACGCTGATCCTTTATTGCTATGTGTAAGAATAGGATTTGGACGGGACCCCTAAAGACAACGGACAGTGGACGGTTAGCCTGCGCTGCGTGCAGACGTCAGTCCTATTTCCCTTGCTTCACGAGGAGGACTTCTATTGTACTCAAATTGTGACAATGTGGACGGTTACCTTAGATTTCTCTGTGGAGAGATAAGGGACCTTCCATTGAATATACATAGGGGCGAACAGGAGGAAACAACTGGAAATTTAAACAATGCCAAGAAGAATTTTCCCTTCCCCCACCTCCCTCCACATCTCGAGATATATGTCAGAAGGTAGTGTACGTGCCATGCTAGGAGTCACCTCAAGAGCCATGAGCCAGAGGAGAATACCAGTTCTTTGGGTGTTCTTTGGGTGCACTCTCGTGATGTTTGTCTACGGTTGCTCGAAATTTATATGTCGAGCTGTAATCTTGTCCTTAAAGGAGAGCAGGCCTGCACCGATCCAAAGCAGCTCTGTGATTGGCTAGTTAGCGAGAACAATAGAATATTTTTTTTCACGAAATGATGTGGTACATGTGTCGTTGATTATTTCACGTTGGCTTTGAAGTCAACTTCTTTGTTTTGTTAGTAACCAAACTATTAGGTCCCCTTTCTTTATAATTTTTTATCACATCATTTCGTGCAAAGTATCCTATTCTTCTCGCTAACAAGCCAGTCATAGTGCCGCTTTCGATCGGTGCAGGGAGACCTGTTCCTTAAGAACGAGAAGACCTCAAACTACAACAAAAGATCGTGTCAGTTGAACCTCTGGGTTCTACCGGCTGTACCGAGTGTGCCGTGTGTACCGGCTGTACCGAGTGTACCGGCTGTACCGAGTGTACCGGCTGTACCGGCTGTACCGGCTGTACCGAGTGTACCGAGTGTACCGAGTGTACCGGTTGTACCGAGTGTACCGAGTGTACCGAGCGTACCGGTTGTACCAAGTGTACCGGCTGTACCGCGTGTACCGAGTGTACAGGCCGTACCGACTGTACCGGCTGTACCGAGTGTACCGAGCGTACCGAGTGTACCGAGCGTACCTAGTGTACCAAGTGTACCGAGTGTACCGGCTGTACCAGCTGTACCGAGTGTGCTGAGTGCACCGGTTGTACCGAGTGTACCGAGTGTACCGAATGTACCGGTTGTACCGGTTGTACCGAGTGTACCGAGTTTACCGGCTGTACTGAGTATACCGAGTGTACCGGTTTTACCGGTTGTACCGAGTGTACCGAGTGTACCGGCTGTACCGAGTGTACCGGGTGTACCAAGAGTACCGAGTGTACGGGCTGTACCGAGTGTACCGAGTGTACCGACTGTGTACCGATTGTACCGAGCATACAGAGTGTACCGGTTGTACCGAGTGTACCGAGTGTACCGGCTGTACCGAGTGTACCGGCTGTACCGAATGTACCGGTTTTTTAATGGACAGTAGAGAGGAATTTCTTTCCATGGTTTGAAAGTCTTGATGGAAAAGAATTGCCTAGTAAGTGATACCCTGGAAAAGCCACGAGCGTAATAATTGGAGACAAATGTAATTAAATCTTCAAATGTAAGAACGATAGTCCAAAAATTCAATAAAGCCCTCAAATGTAATAAGGATTGATCACAAATGTAAAAGCCCCCGTGCACAAATGTAATTGAGAGTTTACCTCGATAACATGGTTATAAGCGACTTCCCGAAATCACTTGTGCATACGTATGTCAGTGTACAGCCTTGCCAGCATTTGTTTTTTTTTTTTGCGTGGCTTCATCAGACCATCTCCTTATTTCTAGAAGCAATAAAACTGGAATTTCATTTTGTTTAACACGAATAAAACACGACAAAAACTGTTCTGTTCCTTATTTAATCATCTGTAGTCCTTCAAGCTTGCATGAGGGTTCTCGGTGTTTTACCCAACAAATCTAACCACGAGAAACAGTGCACGTAGAACAAAGAAAGGATAAATGTATTACATCTAGGTGTTTGGTCAGCTAATAAAATCAGTCAGTACTCCAATCACGTGGCTTTCTAAAAACCACAAATCTCTGTAGAATACCTAGAAGTATAGGTGGTCGAGTAGCATGTGAAAATTACACTTTAGTACCGAACTACTTTTTTAGTTTTCATTTGTTAATTGGCAGCTGTTTGCAGAATGACACTACATCCGTTTGGTCTAATTTTGCTGTTATTAAGCTTTAGCATAGTTCGTACTATAGCTTTAGTTTCTTCTTTTCCAAAGGAGAATAGACCTATTGCAAAGGAAATAGACCTATTAAGTCGTAGAGAACGTTTAGAGGTTTACCTTAAAAGATGTTGAATTTTGCATGACTCTGCTGAACTGGTAGACTATTCCAAATAATACTGGCCTAGTGAGTAAATGAATTGTTAAGTGCTTTAGACTCAACGTGTGATTAAACTCTCAAATTGTCTGTTAAAATTATGGCTGGTTATATCGGTTCTGTAAAAAGACTCCTTAGGTTACCTGGGTTTAAGTTTTGGTGAGCTTGCAGTGGCGGATCCAGGATTTTTGAAGGAGGTGGGGGGCTGACCTGATATAACGATATCGGAACAATCCGA
The DNA here is from genome assembly GCA_964017195.1 of Siderastrea radians. NCBI lineage: Eukaryota > Metazoa > Cnidaria > Anthozoa > Scleractinia > Rhizangiidae > Siderastrea > Siderastrea radians. The sequence goes on along the minus strand of OZ024891.1, from coordinate 12,306,802 downwards.
GACAAAATCGCCTCAGTGATAGTTTTGTTCCCTTTTATAATTTCAAAGAAGGGGGTGGCTAGCAACCCAATCCACCCAGCCCCCTGGATCGTTCCCTTGTTTGGTAGGCAATGCAATCAAGTCTCCTTTTGTAAATCAAAGATAAAGAGTTCCATTTAGCCTTGCTCAGTGTTTCATGCTTTTGGGCAGATTGTTATGGATCAATCTAGCAAGTCGGATATAAAATGGGGTTGGAAGGCCTACGCGACTCCTACTTCACGTCTTTGTTCGCCGCGCCTTATCTCGGTCTTTTGACCAATTTTGCTTCTTGTGTTCTTGTAGTGGGTTTAGTTTGGAGGATTTTTATATGGTGACTGAATTAAGCTGTTACAACTTAGGCGTCGCATTTTTTAAGACTTTGATATCGAGGTCATAATAACCGGTGGATTCTTGTGGCTCGCGCGCACTGTTTGTTATTCTCAGTTAAATTTGACTCAATGTGGTTTCTATGCCGCTTTTGGCATATTATGTACGTTGAATCTGACTAGTATAGGATCTTGATGGCAAACATCGAAACAAAGATACCTGAAATACATGAGCCTTAAATCCACAGTATGGAAACGTTTCATCGATGACGTTTTCTCTCTATGGGACATTGACAAACAAGAAATAGATTTATTTCTTGAACAAGCAAACAGCTTTCATCCAACAATAAAATTTGCAGCTGAAATTTCAGACAAGGAAATCACATTCCTTGACACAGTTGTTTATAAAGGAGAACGATTCCAAAAAGACGCTATCCTTGACATAAAAACTCACTATAAACCAACTTAAACATTTCAGTACACACATTACGCTTCCTGTCACCCACCAGGTGTCAAAAGAGGTTTCATCAAAGGCGAAGCTATTAAACTTCTACGAACAAATTCCACGGAAAAAAATTTCCAGGAATCTCTCTCTAGTTTCAAAACACGCCTCCTCGCGCGTGGATACCCTAAAAACATAGTGAAGACAATATTATCTGAAGTCTCCTTCGCCAGAAGACAGTCGGCTTTGAAACAAAAGAGGAAGACTCACGAGCAAATATTACCATTTGTTGCGGCATATTACCCAGGAGTTGAAAAACCTAAAAACATTTGATGCACAAATGTAGTTTAATTTAAAATCAGCCATTGCTGAAGACCATTTTCAAAAAGCCTCCTATTATATAATACAGGAGAGGCAAGTCACTAAAAGACATGCACGTCGCAAACAAAACTCCACAGGAGGGAGTCTGTGCAGGGCTGTCACGATTGTTATACCTTAGAGTTCTCCCTCGAGAAAACCTGTGATGTGATTGGCTCGGTACACCCGGTACGGAAATGCTCAAAGCGGACCAATCACAGAGCCGCTTTGGAACGGTGCAGGTCAACAGAAACCTTGTGCTTATACGTTCACTTCGGAGCAGTTTCATTGATTCATTCAGCTCTGTAAAGAAACGCTGCAACACTTTGCAAGGTTTTGGCGCCTTTTTCGGTCAGTCATGTGATCGCGATCGATTCTTGTTCCCTAGCTTTTATTTCGGAGTTTCTCTCTCTCTTTTTCTCTTTCTTGATTTTATAACAATTAGTGGTTGCATTTTTAATAATAAAAAGAATTATTCTACTCGGGCTTGATCAAATAATTATAACCATTTTGGCGCTATGCGCTTCGTTGGTTATCTATCATATCCAGCGCGCCCTCGTTGTACACAAATTTGCCTGTACCCACGCGCGTTTATGACGTTGAGGGTGGCGCAATTTTCTCTAAAAATAGCACATTTGTCTTTTTTTTCGATGTGACCGCGTGGACCCCGCGCTTACGGTCTCCGTCCCCGATTATGGCTCCTGATAGCAAAGCAATATTGGTCTGAACAAATAATGATAAATAAGGACTGATGGGGTCCTTTACCTGTTGACCTGCACCGTGAAAAAAATATTCTATTGTTCTCGCTAACTAGCCAATCACAGAGCCGCTTTGGATCAGTGCAGGCCTGCCTCAAGGTTTGGGAAAAAATCTTCCAATTATGGGCTCTGGAATGTAGTACGTGTTTGATTTTTCCTGAAACATTGTTGTAATCATCGTTCAATGCGAATTGAAGCTGTACGATCTCACCGTTATAGCTGTGGGAGTTGAAATGAACGAGTTTCTATTCGATCTGTTCGCACATCGCCGACAACGGAGCCATCATGTGCTTGTCTAGTCGAACTGAGGACAAAATTTATATTTTAACTTGAACGATAATTTATATGCAGCTCATTAGAATTCATTATTTTGCTTTTTTTTTAACGCGAACCACAAAACACAGTTGTTCTCAGTTTAGAGCCCGCGGAGGGAATGGTAAAAGCGACACTCAAACAACTGTGAAAGCGATTCAACATTTGGAACTGCTGGAACACTAAGCTGCGACAAGTACAGGAAAACCAGTGTCAATTTTGCATGGTATAGCCAAAAGATGTCGCCCTTTCTGGTACTGAATTTGTTCAATGCTTGTTGTTCAGACTGCTTCATGATTTTTGTACTGACTTGACTTAAAAAGTGTGACAATTTTTATTAAATGCTTCTCTCCCATTTCACGGTCGTTTTGAATACACTAGGATGAGGTTTTAAAAGGGGAAGTAGCAAGGAATGACAGGCCTGCACGACTTCTAACAAGGGAAACATTTATCCAATATCGCCTCTATATATTTTTGCTCTGACAATTACTTTTCTTGGAAGAAATGATCAGTGGCTCTTTGAAGATTTGTTGTAGAGATGGCTGGTTCTGTATCAGGTGCCATTTTCTCATTAAAACGTTTTTAAGTTTTGGCATTGCTGGTTGGTTTTGTGTAACAAAAGGCAAGATTTGTTTTCGATTGTCGTTTTCCTGTTGTAGTGCCGATGTCCTTTCTGTGAATTTAACATCTGATAAAAGTGTTTCTATCAGATTTTTTGGGTAACCTCTAGCCAGAAGTCGTGATTTAAATTTTCTGATATTCTCTTGAAATGTTTCTTTTGGAGAGTTAGTTCTTAGGAGACTTAGGGCTTCGCCCTTAACGTATCCTTTGTTGACACCCGGTGGGTGGCTAGAGGAGAAACGTGTATATTGAAAGGTTTCAGTCAGCTTAAAATGTGTTTCAGTAATGTCCAGGACGGATTGAGCCTGGAATCGCTTGCCTTTGTACACAACTGTGTCCAGAAAAATAGTTTCAATGTCCGAGATTTCAGCAGTAAATTTGATTGTAGGGTGATGTGAGTTTGCATTTTGGTGAATGTATCTATATCAGGTTTACTATCATCCCACAGTGAGAAAATATAGTCAATGTAGCGTTTCCAAGCTGTGATGGACCTACAGAACGGCTATCGTCATTTGTTGACACATTACTTCAGCCTATTTCAAAAGCAGAAGCGTCTTATCTTTAAGACACTACAGATTTTATCAATTTCATTGATAATACAAAAGTGAAAAAACGAACATTCCTTGTATCGATGGATGTTACAAGTTTATATACAAATATACCACATGAAGAGGGTACAGCAACAGTATGCAGAGCATACGATGAGTTTCACAGAAACAATTCTCCGATGCCCACTAAATATCTCAGAGAAATGCTAACACTTATTCTAAAAGAAAATTCTTTCCGATTCAATGGAAAGGACTACCTTTAAATCTATGGTACTGCTAATTTCTGACAAGTCCCTTACAGCATTGTTATATATGATGATAATTAGATGTTATTGTTACATTCTCGTTAGTACTTCACAGTTTATGTATCGTAATATTTTGTTGCTGTTAATGTTCTTTGAACCAAATATAGAACTTATTTTTTCTTTTGTTAGTGTATGAACCTCTATATGATCACGAACATAAAATTGCATGACCCTCCCCTTTTATACGGCCCATTTTCTCTTGACCCTCCGTTTTCAGCGTCTCAAAAAGTTATGACCCTCCCCCAGTTTCCACCCCACCTGCCCCCTGCTAATTTCTAACAAGTCCCTAAGAAATCAAGAACTCTGAAACAACTTAGCTTTGTGTCTCAGTGACGTTTAGTTTTAATTTCTCCTTAATTTAACTTCGATACGAAGTGATTTTCTCGCCGAGTTGGTGGCGGAGAAAAAACTTCAAGCTCACGACTGTCGTTGAAACCCTTGCCACGTACACTGCGCTATGTATCCCTTCTAGATCTGTGAATTGCTCAGTAAGTAACATTCAGCACTACGGCAGCATGAAGTTTCCCTTCATCTTTCTCCTTCTCTTCGACGGAAGTAGTTTTTTATCCTTGGTGTTTTTCCAGTTCTCCATTTTCTCGACGATTGATCATGATAATGCACCGCGAGAGCATTTGACTAGTGAAAATAAAGCGCGCTTTACGCTATTTTTTTGCCCTCATTTCGGCCACTTCGGTAAAGGCAGACATTATTTCAGAAAACATACGCTGAGAAACCTCGGCAACGTTTGCTTTTCCGATTTGGTAGTTTGAATCTATGTTACTTATTTTTTTTTGCAGTGGAAAAAGTGAAAATGGTTTATCAGTGCGTAACTTTTCTTCACACCGTGCTTGGACATTCATGTTATAGTCTTTTCGGCTGCCCTTCAATCCCATGTACGTCCTCAGAGGAAATATATTTTCGGGATGTCTTTTCCCTTTTTCTTCCTTCGCCTTCATCTGTTTTTTCGTAGTTCAACGTCGTTTTTGCCTGCAAAACTTTTTCCCGTCTAACGGGGAAATCCTCGTCCGACATGTCCGACGCATCTTCGTCACAGGATTTGTCTAAAATATTCTCACTGCCATCATGGGAATCACTTGTATAATCCTCACATTCAGAGTCACTATCCAGAAAGTTCTCCCCAAGGGATTGCCTCAAATTTCGAAGTGACACTGACGACAGAAACTGAATTTCCTCCAGTCTTTAACGAGGGTAATTTCCGACGCCATTTTGTTTGTTTTTCTTTGCGCGGAGTTCTCGCAACGTACACCCGCGTGTGTCACGTGCGATGGCGCAATTTTTTCTAAAAAGAGAACATGTGTCTCTTGCACGGTTCACGGGCGGAAAAATCAAAATGAAACCCCAAAAAATCCCACACTGAATTTTCGCGCTTACAAGTACCCAGAAGGGTTAAATGACAATAACGAAGAACAACAGTAATTTTTGATGTTCGTGTATGTTTGGTTATTTATCATACTATCACAATATATAAACTTTCCCAGATCTAGTAGTCACTATTACAAAATACCTAAAAAAAATATTTGCCAAAATTTTCTCACCCAAAAAAATCCCGAAATCGTGAATTTCAAACTCAAAAATCCTTCGCACCTCCCCATCGCTTGAAATCTGGAGTACCCTCCCCCCCCCGGGGGGGGGGGCGCCGGACCCAGTCTACACAGAATTATGTAGCGGAACGCACGTGGCCAGGAGCTTTTATTGAAAGGTGTTATCATTCTTCACGGTAACATTTCCGTTCCTTTGGCGGCTTGACGTTCTTGTGATAAATTAGTTTCCCATGTGTCAATTCGTCTGCCATCCACTGTCCGCTATTCACATGCCCATTCCTTTTCCATATCTTTCTTGCCCTCGGAGTCCAAATTGTCGTAAATGGTGTCAATCAAAACTAAACCCACCCAGGATAGTCAAGAGCTGTCAAAGCTAAAACCGTAGAAGCTGAAATCCAAATGAAAGTTACACCCGAATACCTGATAACTGAAACCTGCGAAAAGCAATCCGAAATCCCCTTAATGCCGAAAACTAAAAATCTAAATCCAAAATGCCGAAAGCCAAATGCTGAAATCTAAATGCGAAACGGCGAAAGCTGAAATCAAAGCTCGAAATACCGAATGCTGAAAAGGCCGATAAAGATAAATTTGAAATGCCGAAAACTGAAAGCGAAAACCAAAATGGCGAAAGCTGGAAAGGTGGGAAAATGCCGAAAGCTGAAACCTAAATCTGAAATACCGACGGCCAAATTCGCAATGCCGAAAGCTGAAAGCGAAAAGTGAAATGCAGAAACGCCGAAGCAGAAAAGTTAGTGACGAAATGCGAAATACCACTTGGCCGTAAAGGTACACTGATCGTGTTCAGACCAAAACAGCTCAAATATCTATCTTTTATAGGTGGAAGGGGGAGGGGGGAAGCATACCTATATAGCTCATATAGTGGGGCATTTCCTCTTTCGGGCATTAGCCCTCTCTGACTTCAACCTGCAAATCACCCAAAGCTGAGATAATTGCATGTACCTTGGGATAACTCTTAAAAAATATCCCGTCATAAGAATAAGACACACGGTATTTCGACACCCAGTCCGGCCAAGACGGTATTCCTTGCGTTGAGATTCTCGTCACTTTTGTCCAGTTTCCAAAGTCAACCTGAAACCAGCTGCCAACACTTTCTTGGTATGGATTTGCTGCCCACCCAGGGGCCAGTCCAGACAAGGAACTCTCGTACAAATTAAGCCTTCCATTGTAAGCTACATAAAAAGGACTATCTACACTGGACGCTGTCACTGACGAGTCGGGAATAGCATAACTTTCCAGTCCCAAGCCTTCTTCACAAACTGGAAGTTGAGGTTTTCGAAAACCTAAGAAATAAGAAGCTCTTACTTTGAGTACTTTTTCAAATATTAGTGATCATTATCTGATTACCAGGAGATCTTTTAACTGTTATTTCGTTGCCTCTTTTGAGTTATCACATTTTTGCATCTCCTACTCTATTTTTACTTCGCAGCTTTTCACGTTAGAGGTACTGTTGTTTCCCCGAGTGTTCGCAAGTTTAAAATTTAAGTTCTTTAATAAACCTGGTCTCACTCAATTGCTTGAAAAGAAAATTGATTATTCACTGGAAGAAAGTTGTCGCCTGTATAAGTTCGAACTTGTATTGTATATATAACCTCATATATGCCTGGCGCCAGTGCTAAATTTTTCCTGAAAGTAAGAGCTCAGTAGAGCTCGGTTAAGTTCTTCCTAAGTTATAGTACAGCTATAAAGGCCACACGATGTGCTGTGTGACGTACACTAGTCTGATCGCTTCTGATTACAGCCGATTTCACTGTGTGCACAACCCGGTTTTTCAAATCATTATTTGCCGATTCTGATTCTCCCATGATCACACAGTATATATTATTAAATATTTATATTATATATCTATCTTATTACGTATCCCTAGCCCAAAAACTACCACCATTTGTTAAAAATACTCATTTATTGAAAACGTTTTGAAAATCTCAATAGGTGTGGCTTCTCTCCTTGTTTCATGGGAAGTTGTGTTGTTTCCCAATATCGATAACAACTCGGGAATAAACACTGTTAATGATGCTTTAAACTACCGTGATGTTCAATTTCCATCTGCTGAATGTATTGTTGAAGCCGATAAGATGTGTTAAAGCATAACAGGAGCCCATGAGCACAACAATTCCCATTTCCAGGATACACACTTTTTGCAAATTCACGGTAAAGCTTTGGGTCCCAAGAATGCGTGAGCTACGCTGATTAGCAATGGGAACAATTGATCGAATTAAAAAGCTAAATCTGGGGAGATCAAACCTAAAATTGGAGTAGCCCCGCAGCTCTTAACAACCTCTAATTTCATTGGACCTTGGTATCACGCAGCTCTATTGTTTTCGGGGCTAGGGTCCATTGTTCTGTTGTTTGGTGTATTGTTTTCTCAGCAAATCAGAGAAGACCTTGTAAGAGCTGCGACATCGCCCTAAAGTTGTGGTGGAGGTATAGGGACGGCATTTTTTATCTATGGACCCAGGGGACACAAATTTAAATGAATTTACCGAATAGTCTTCATTCCAGGTGATAAAGGTCTATAGTCGGCCATTCTTTATATATTTTTCTGTTGTGAGCAAAAAAATGTTTTTGATTTTTGAAAACAAACAACATACCGTTGGATGTAGTTAATAAATGCTAAAACCTTAGGCAAAAAACAATCGTAATGTTCTGCACCGTTTTATGTGCCGTTACAGAAAATTTAATACTGACACCTTAAACTATATATACCGTTCTTACTATATATATTCGATGCTACACCTGGCGTGAAGACTACTCTTGCGTTCTGAAACGTTGTGTGTTGTTCAGTTACTTCATCTTCGCGTGATCGCTGGCGTCTTGATTCCGACATCGGGCTACTCCACATGACTCCGGGCCAGTCTTACAAGTGACAAAGCCGCCAGTCCAGCCGTTCGAGGTCACTACGATCGGCTTGTGACGGAAAGAACAACTTTTGTAACCTCGACTCGTGAAAGCCAGTTTAATCACCGTTCTGTAAAAGTTTCATCCTCTCTACCCTGCGTATGGCATTAAATAACATCCGCCTACACCTCCTTCTTCCTTTTTTTTTTATTCGTAACCATAACATGTTCGAAAAATCGCGAAAGTTTTATATCTCGAAAAAGAACTTTTGCTTTTAAAGAAAAGCCATTCCGGATTCCGGATTTTAGGTAAACCCTCAGTAAAATAGTCAGGCTCACAACCATCTTATTTATGAGTCACCCACACTAGCCCAGATTTTCTAAAAGGGGTCAAGCATTCCATCATTTAAAAGAGCCAAAAACATTTAAAAAGAGCGTTTAGTGGGACCCAAGGGATCTAATTATGCTAATGATGTTGAATGTAGAGCAGGTTGTTTTAAGTGTAATGGCAAATGTGATTTATGTAAAAACTACTTAAAAGAAGGCAAAACGTTTCTCGGCGCACTTCCACAAATCATTTGTTATAATTCGACAACATCTTAACTGTAAATCGCGGGGCACGTCATCTATTAGCCACTTGTAAGAAACGTACAGTTCAGTATGTAGGTTCCACATCCAATGAATTCAAGGCAAATTTCGGAATCACAAGGCTCGGCGATGCTTACTAATAAGACTGACGTGCGTGTTAGCCGTCCACTTTAACAAAAAGAAACACTAGATGTCTGACTTTGAATTAGGCTCTATTTCCGCCGTTCCTCGAATTTATTCCTCCCTCATTGTTCATCACGTGAATGGAATCGTTATTCACTGTCGTTGATATCAGAACTTTTATTTGTACATTGCCGCATCATGTTTTACTTCTTTTACTGTCACGCAACGTTATTATAATAGGTAACTATAGAAAATATTTTCACTATTATTTCTCGCATTTTTATTTTTGTGTTTTACCGCGAAATCAGTTTTACTGATTTACACGCTAAACTTTGTCCCAGTCTTGATAATTATTGTACACTGAAGAGGCTCGAGCGGGCGAAACGTTTGTATTAACGTTTAATTAATCAAGTCATGTGAGAAGTTTGTTGGAAACTCATTTTAGTTATGTTACTATATATCTATATTATCATCTGCATTATATGTCTATATATACAGGTATATATTTCATGCGTAATTTCGCTGATCATCTTGCATGGGGGCGAATCATGGCAGGCGAAACATAGCCGGGGAATCACGATTCTCCCTGAGTCATAATTCGCCCTTGGTAATGAAATAACGATGGTAATTTTCACACAAAAGTAGTTGACAGGGCAAAAACTATCCTCTTGAGGCATACTTAAGACAATTATCAAGAACCGGAAGAACTGCTATTTTTCTTCTAATCACCTCTTTGAGATTACGGCTAGGCATGACGAAGGAATGACAGCCGGCTTGGCGAATAATGACTTAAATGCCTCGGACTACACACACAGCAGTTAAATCGTCAGTAATTCGCATACTTTCATGAGATCGACTATCCATCAGGATTTGACTATAACTCTCAGAAATCTAATTCAGGCTCACCCGTGCCCTTTCATTGGATTCCTATTAGACACTCGATCGCACAAAAGTGCAAATTAATTGGTGCGTCGAGCTATAAAAAGGGTATTTAGGTTTAAGGCCCCGTTTACATGGTCTCGGGTACCCGAGACAACCCTCCCCCCGAGTTACCCTGGGTAAGTTAATTTTTCACCTGTTTCTTTGAAAAGTTCAACGAACCGTTTACATGAGGATCACCAACTCGTCTCGGGGAGGTGAGACAACTCGCCCCCCGAGTTGTCTCACCTCGGCAGGTAGGGTAACCCTGGCAGGCGGGAAAACTTTTTCTCATATAAACACTTTGTCTCGCCTACCCGGGACGACTTTTTGCTTGCCACGTATCACGTAAAACGACTAAACCAAAAAAAATGTAAACTGAAGGAGGAAAATTTAGACAAACAGAGGCTACAGAGATCAAATCAACGAAAAAATCTTAAGGAAAAAGGGCGTAGTGAGGTCATGAATATCAAAGTAAGATTTCGGAATAATTAAGTAGGGTCAACTTTATCTCGGTCAGCCGGGCCAACTTCTTATCATATAAACGCGCGGTAATGTTGTCTCGGGGGGAGGGTGGTCTCGGGTACCCGAGACCATATAAATGGGGCCCAAGTTGACTTGTGAGTTTATTTTTGTGACTTCCAACAACAACAGCAAATCAATCAATGCACATTTTTCTCCTGACGTTTGCTGTTTGTATCTATTTAGTTCTGCCAGTTTGTGAATTGCTCCAGTCATGTTACCCCTTACTTGTTACATTAGGGAATAAAATCTCACCTGAATGGCAACCATACAGCTCCATTCTCAGCGATATATCTTCATGGAATTTTAACGGGTGAATGCGAACAAAACGGGTCACAATGGGTGGGTTGAATGTGTTGAAGACAGCGTTATTTCGGTCCTTGTTACCTTGGAATACCTAAAAATAGTCAACCTCCTCAGTCTTTACTGCTAAGGAAATTGATACGGTGAAACTTGAAAGGAGAACTGAAGTCAAAAATCAAGTACTTTTTTTCTTAAAGCTTAGACCATAAATATTAATGTTTGAAACCTTTTTTCTGTCTACTGGCTTACTTTCGGTCTCAAAAAATAATTTTACTGCGAGTTTGGGTCAACAGCATTGCGGCGCAGAATGGGTGTGTCAGCGGTCATTTTGGTAGCCTATGACGTAAGTGGTGGGGAACGAATGCAAGATTTTACAAAGAGAAGAACCGATTTGACCCATGTAGAACTTGTACTTTGAGAGTATATTAGTACAAATGCGACGGAAACGCCGGAGAAATACCCGTTTGGAACGTTCTTCTCTTCTGCTATCTCTACTGGAATACTTCCACTTGTCCTTGAACGCGTAAGTTACATTTTCACCGCGGATCGATGGCGCGTCTTCAATAACAACACCCGCACAAATTTTCCGAAAATATCAACTCTGTTTATTTGGAGTTTGCTTCTCTTTCCGAAAAAAAATATACTAGGTTAAAGTAAGTTATGTCTTATTAACCGATTTGCCTGAATTTACCGATAGCCTTGCCTATTGAACGGCACTGGAGTTCACTAGAAACTTGATGACTGTAGTCAGTTCGTGTAAGTCTAAACAATCACAGATACTGGAACGCATCAGTATATCTTTGTGTTACAAGACTCTGCAGCCTACTCTACTACATAAACATGCATAATCTTTTACTCATTTATCGTAAACCTTGCCATTTTTTTTCTACTTCAATACTGGATTTCGGTTCGAACATTAACATTTAGCGCTCCGCTCATCGGGCATCAAATACCTGCCGTAATCCATAAAGCCCGCGCACCTTCAAATAATATTATATCCCTTTGTGTTGACATGTCGTGTTTTCATTACAGTGTGAATTACCTTCGCAATTTTTCAACTGAAAGCGGCATAATTTTTCGTTCTTGCGTCAGGTATTTGAACTGATAGGCTATATAACAGATTCATAAAAATAAAGCTACAACATGTACCTTGCTTTCGGCGCACTCACAGACTGTAATAATTATTTATCGGTTTTTATACTGTTTTGTCACACCACTTTTCTCCGTAACTGAGTTCGTTTCCAAATATCTTCACAGTCAACGCTGGAGTTATTCACCAGTTTATTCTACCCAGCACGAAGTTCTAAACGCTATATTGTAGAAAAGCTGGAAGCCAGGGGAAAATATCGCAATAACAGGGAAAAATTACGGAACGTGAAATGCAATACGCGATAAGCGGCTGTTGTATGACCTTGGTGTCAAAACAATGCCGGATCTGCTGGGATAGATTATTTATTTGCCGCACAGGAACGGTTCAGAAGAATTCTTAACTTAGCATACTCAGTGGTAGTTATACTGCTGCATGAAGGAGAAGAAATTCGCATGCAAACGTGAACATGTGCCCCGACTTTACTCACAACCGATAGCCGGGCGTATGGCTTGGAGCACGGGATCGATCCATTTTAAATCCAACTCACTCACTAACAAAAAAATAGAAATACCATACGAGTGGAAACAAACCTGATTGATCACACTTTTAATTGAGTTCCTCAACGTCTTGATAAATTAATTGTCAGCCCTCAACATAGCTTGAATTATCCTCGCCTACATGTTCTTCGCAATTGAGCGCAAATCGGCGCTAATTCAGCTTTCCCGATTCTCTCAAGCACGGGATCGATCGATTCTTAATCCAAATCACTCACTAACAAAATAATAGAAATACCACACGAATGGAAACAAACCTGATTGATCACACTTTTAATTAAGCTCCTCAACTTCTTGATAAATTAATTGTCAGCCCTCAACATAGCTTGAATTATCCTCGCCTACATGGTCTTCGCAATTGAGCGCAGATCGTTGCTAATTCAGCTTTCCCGATTCTCTCAAGATTTGGGTCACAGACTTCTTCTTCCGAGCCAATTAGTTATTCACAAGGGAAATATACTATTCCAAACTGGAAAGGGTGTACACAGTTCATGATGGGAAGTAATGTTTGTGAAATAACAAAGCCTTGGATTTGAAGCAGCTAGTAGCACTCTTTGGACAAACGGAAAATCTTTCCCCATCACTTACGTCACAACATACCGCTGACATCTGTAGCGAGCCCACAATACAAAGCCCCAAAAGCGGGAAAATTCCAATTTCAAACCCAATTTTTTCGAAAATAACAAGTCGCAAGTGAAAATAATTGACAAAACTTGATTTTATATGTCTAAAGCTTCCAAATAAATTAATAAAAACAAACATGATTTTTGGACTCCAGTTCTCCTTTGAAGAAATGGTTTGTGGTTCAAACATTCAAATAAGAGCGAAATGGTGAAACGTTTTTACGGTGCTGTTCAGTATGTTGCATGACAGTGTCAGTAACAAGATGACTCGGGGTAGAAGTGGAGGTATCTATTTTTTTATATATTTTTATACTTTTCTTTTTGCTTTTCTTTTTGTTTTTTGTTTGTTGCCGCTGTTGTTGTTTTCATCTTGTGTGCTGTCGTGGTGTCTTTTTTTTTACATTTGAAAACATAGCACAAACAAACCGAAAGAAACAACAACAACAACAAACAAAAACCAGAAAGGAGAAATTAATTAAAGAAAAAACACACAGCGACCCCGAGCCCGAGTCGGCGTTTGACTGACACCCGTTGTATAAGGTGGATCTTGCCTTGGGGTTTGTAAGGTCAGTCAACTCAGACGAAAACTTTCTTTTCTGTGCTTTGCTACGTTGCCTTTTTTTTTGACATAGTTAAAGGGCCCATACCAACCAAAATCCTTTGCGGGCGTGTGTTATTGTTATCATCCAGGCAACTCGATATCTCTCGCAACCAAGTGCTAGATATACGTGCTAGAACGCCTCAAGTGGACAATAGCGGCAAGTAGACTTTTGCACATTGGAATCTAAAGTAATGGCTTCAGCGCGCGTTAATGTGTATGGATCGCTCATGGAAGACGGAGATGAGATGCCACAACAAGATGCGTTGGAAGAAACCGGCCGAGGAACTGAAGGAACCAGCGAAAGAACAGTAAGCGTTTGCATTTTGCAAATTCACTGTGTGTGACACCCTCAAAGCCAAAGTCTACTTTTCTCTGACAACAGAGGTCATATGTTGACTCTTTCAATCTTATCCACGTGTTTTTTTCTGCAACACTAGGTCTTCCACGCTTCGGGGGTGAACGTGACATGGGGCTACAATTTCTCGGTCTGTGCGACGGAAAACCTCTGGAACCACTAGCTCTATAGGATGGTTACTTTCGGTGTTGTGAGAGGCAAGACCCAGTTCGACATGATGCCCGGTTTTTCATGCAAATGATTCTCGTAAACTACAAGATCCATGTTTCCCAATCCGATGTGTTTTTACATTAACAAATAAAGCAGAGTTCGCAGCAGGTACAGTACAATGTTGTGAAATTTTTCACACGAAACCTCACGCGTATCATCCATGAATCTCATTGCTTTTCAAAAGTTGTTTTACAACGCAAAATTACACGGCATTACACAACATTGCATCGTAAATGCTAAAACTATACTTACCTCCGAGAATACATCAGACTGATAACCCACCTTGACCGCAGTCCTGATCAATCTCTCACCTCGAAATGCCCGGGTCTGAAAGTATTTTGTCTTCCACAACGATCGTTGGCCGTTGAAAAACGAATCGGCAAAAAACTTCGCTCAGATCGCTAAATTTTGAATAACGTTAGCAAAAATGTATAATTCTTGCCAAAATGAAGTAGATACGTGTCCAAAATCACACAGAAAGTGAATTTTTTTCGCTAAAACCGTCTGGCAGCCATTTTCGGGTGCCGCGAAAATGGCCGCTTAAAGGGTCTGAGGAACGCAAAGGATTTTGGTTGGTATGGGCCCTTTAAACTTTTGAAAGTGACTTTAGACTTCCTAGTTCTAGTCTTACTGCATGTTTAAACTTATTGATAAAAAAAGATAAATAAATAAATAAAAAACTTCTTGTGGAACGTGTGATAGCAGAGGGATGAGTGACCCACGTAATTAAAAACCATATTATAATTATAATAGGAACCTTACCAGAATCTTTTTCACCAGAAAATTTTCCAATACCACATAACTTTTTGCCTGCGTTGCAGCCGGCCCACGCATCTAAACCATTTACGGTGTCGAGTGTCTGCGACGCAGGCTAAATAAAGTGAAGTTTAATTCCAGAAGGATGCCACACCATATGGTATTTAGTATTGCCGTAGAATATCTCTTATATCCATCTTAGTGTGATGACGTCATTAGTCACGTGACTATTTCAGAAAAAGACATTTTAGCTCACTGTGAGCACTGGACACAATCAGTTCGAAAGCACTAAACGAGGCCAAAAGCCTTATGGCAGGGGTCATTTGGAAATGGCCATTAATATTATGGGATATCAAAACTGTGTTAGCGATAAAGAGGAGCACGAAGTGAAATTGGGCACGAGCTTCTGTAGTTTGATTGCGTTGAAGCACAAAACGCCGAGATTTTGCATGATAATATACATTCTAATAATATTGATTGTCTTGACAACGTTGATGTTGTGACGCCATATAATTCACGTAACCAAAGCACATTGAACATTAAAAACTACATTAAGCTACATAAACTAGTAACTTTTTCCAGCCATTAAGTACACAATTATAAAATAGCCATTATTATTTTTTCTTTTAAAAGTAAGGATATGAAAAATAAAGTTAAAATTAGTTATTGTTTCCTGGTTAGTGACGTTTTAATACAGATACAAAAACGAAACTATCCTCTTTCTGACTGCATCAACAGTTCTTTTGAAAAACAATGTTTTCATCTAGCTTAGGGATTTGATTTTACCAGTACGTGGAGAACTGGACGCCACTGTTTCAGACTGTCGGAGAAGGGACTGATGCCCTTTTATGCGCAGATAATTTGGGAATCTGGGCCCCAGGTGGTTTCGCGCCTTTTATGGGCAGCCGCTCGCCGAGTCGAACACTTACTATACTTCGTCAACTAGTCACCATTTTCCTCTCTCCCCCGCAGAGGTTCGATGGGGCGTTATTAGTTGTCTAATTTTATCCCTGCCGTGTCGAAAATAATTACACCAGCAAAAAATACAAGGCAAAGCGAGAAAATCCTGAACTGAAAAACAAGAAACAACTACCTCATGTAATGTGCAATTAATGTGCAATTATATGGCCCCTACACTTGGTATGTGAAGGGTTAAAAAAAAGGATTTCACTGAACTGCTTTGAAACATAACTTTCCTACTAAAATACAACAGTGAAGCGTGCAAAAGAACACCTTTGTTCCTGTCGCACCTGTTACCATTTCTTAGGTGGGTATTCAACCCCCCCCCCTAAAAAGTAACAACAGCAGCAGAAATCGTACAGCTTATTCCTTCGAAAAGATTCCGGAAAAGTCTTCAAGGAAATCCTTAGATGTATTCCTTGTCTTTCTATTCCAGATCAGTTCAACCGAAACGACCGAACAATTTCTGTAGCATTATATTTGCCAAAGCCATGCTCGTTCCAGTTCGTTTTCGTGTGCTTTGAAAGAAGAAACTAGTAGCGCGGGCTCCCTGCTAGCAGAGGTCTCCCTCACCTGAGAAACCTCTGCTAGCACGGAGTGAATGCTCTTAAGAAATTTGAGAAATGACCATGGGTAAAAAGAGCTATTCTTAAGGTGGTAAAGAAATTGTTGAGTTGTATAATGTCAACAATTAAGGTTACACTGTGATACAAGTTTTTATGTTTTCATACTCTTCATATATATAATTATTATATTTTTTTTTCGGTCCATACAATTTGACGATGATGATGATGATGATGATGATAATGATGATGATGATGATGATGATGATGATGATGATGATGATGATGATGGTGATGATACCTCACTTGGCTCATGGGTCATGATAAAATTAGTCCTACCATTATATACTCGAGGCCTCACCTGGACAAAGCTTTTATTTGAGGTTTGCTGGTAAAACCTGAAATGGCCGCCATCCAAGCTATATGACACCATATACGCGGTCACCCACATGTCTTTATCATGATTCCCTTGGGTGGCAATCTTTGTGACCATGGTTATCTTACCCAGATCGACCTGAATCCACTGCCCCAAGTCTGCGAACGAAGGTAACCACGCCTCTGGTTTTCCATTTCCTGGTACCCAATTAAGCCTGGCTCCGTAAGGCGGTCCGCGCTAAAAAGCAAGAAATGTTTTTTATATTGAGGTCTTTATTAAGAAAATGTAAGTTAATGGGAGGCCAAGTATTGCCATGTTGGGCTGCGATCCTTAGGCAAGACACATTTCTTCCACCCAGTTGCAAAGAAGAACTAATGCGGGGTTCTTCTGTCTAACAACGTGACAGCGCACCATACATAACTAACGGGCTAAGTCCGGGTAGATATTTCGCACGAGTCTTGTAACTTCCGCTTTTTATGGTCAGAAACCCTATACAATATTTGAGTGTTACCTGAATGCCATTTATTATGACCTTTACCGCATACAGGCAATAACATATAACATCTATATACATAAGAGACAGTAATTTTAATATTTGGGTGTTGATTGTTAAAGCTACATTGATTATTACACCTTTTCCATAACACGTAAACTGCGAATTTCAATTCTCAATTCAAAAAGTAAGTTTTTAACGGTCTTCACCACTATGATCTCATTTTGCTAAAAGTCTCAAAAGACCCCCCCCCCCCCCCCCAAAAAAAAACAAAAAAAAAAACGGTACGATGAAGGCGTTGTCGTTAGTTGGGTCTTGAAGTTCATACAATGATATTAAAAATGTAATTCAGTAATATTAAACCCGGCTAACTTATTAGAGAAAAGCTCATACTTACTGCTGTGGTAGCTTTGAGAGCGGAGTCAGGGATCTTTTTGTTCTCCATTCCCAAAGGAGTAACACAACCTGGATATGTATCTACTGTGTATGAAATGTACGACAATGACAAGAACATTCTAAAGCTTGCAGAAAATAGTAAGGACATCCTTGCAGACCATCCAATTTTGTGCAAAATCACCCCCCCCCCCCAAATAAACAATAACAACAACAACACACACACAAAACAAACAAAACAAAAGTCATTTCCTACTCCTCTCGTAGGTGTTTTGAAATAAAACTATACTTTGTATTGTTTCTATAGGTGGTTCAAGAAACGAACCTGCAGGTGATCAAAATAAAGTACTACGGATTAATTCTACGTCGAGAGAACGGGAAACAAATGTACCAAAATGTGCACAATCACTGAGTTGCTAATAAGTACAGTATAATGAAGGAACTACACTGTCTGTGAGAAAAATTGGAAAGTGACGAGAATCTCAAGGCAAGGATCACCGTCTTGTCCCGAGTGGGTGTCCAAATACCATGTGTCTTACTCTTACGACGAAGTGTTTCTTTAAAGATTATCCCAATGTAGTTGTGGTAGCTTTGTTTGATTAGCTTTAGATCTAGAGGGTTAAGGCTTCTGTGAAGGGGAGTACTCCCCTATTTAACCCTTTAAGGGCGGTACGTCCTAATGCAGAGGTATTTTTATTTTTGCAAAGGTTATGAATATGGGGAAAAAGCAGATCTTAGCAAGACCTATTGGAATCTAAAAAGAAAAAGTTTTCAGAGATAATTAAGCAACCATAATTCTAAAAAAGGCTTCAACACAAAGAATTTCAGCTCAATGATCTCTGAAAAACGGGTGGCTACCCCCAATTTTCTTTTTGGATTCTGATAATCCTTGGTAAGATCTGCTTTTCCCACATAGATATGAACCGCGAAAAATACCGTTGAATTAGTAGGCAAATTCCTTAAGAAACCCTAAATTCTCTCGTACCAGACCCGAGATGAGCAAAACGTATGAGCAATGACAAAGGGAGGTGCCGTCCGTAAGGATTTCACAAGGCTCACCTGGACAAATTGTAAGGTTACATTCTTCTGTGTGGGTGCTGTTTCCTAAATAAGAGCAGTCCTTTCCATAAGGACCGGGTGGAGGATTTGTACAAGAACGAGTTCTGAAGCGCCTTCCAGACCCACATGTTACAGAGCAGCAGGACCAGTTAGTCCAGTGAGAGTAGTTGCCATTCTCTGAAATGAACAAACAAACAAAAAATGCAGTCAGCTAATCGATTCTTGCCTTTTGTTTCTTTGCCAGTTTAAAGTACTTCAAAGAAAACAAGCCCAGATTTTTTGTATGCTTGAATTTTTAAAGCTATTCCATGGAACACTTTCAAATCTCATGCACCAATGCATGTTCATCAACAGAAACCCAAAAACTAAAGTAGTCCAAGTTTATTAAAAGTCTCTAAGCCAGTGCGCTGAAATTAACTATGAATTTTGCATTTATGATTGTAATCAATGCTGGTACTCAGAAAGCACGGTGGTTCACAACTTCGAAATATACTAACTTCTCTTCAAACAGTTTCTTGTATCAGTCTGTCGGCATTTTTCCTTTAATTTCGCCTTTCGTAGTAGACGTTTTTGTTTTGGTGTCAGAAGTAGAATAAGAGATGTGAATTTCCCACCGATTAAAGTAAAGAAAAATTCCTTACCCAGACGACAGCCGTACAACTCCATCCTCAACGAAACCCATCCATGGAATTTTACCGGGTGAACACGAATAAAACGGGCCACAATGGGCAGCTTAAATTGGTTGATAACAGTACTATTTTGATCCACATTTCCTTGAAACATCTAAGAATATGAAAGAAAAGAAATTCTAATAAATATAAACTTGGAAACAACACAGAACATTCCGGTTGTAGTATATCGCCTGAATCGGATACAGTTTAGGTAAAAACTAGGTAAGGGTAATGCTGCATAGTTTCTCCGGAATTGAAAGATGCAATATTTTGACTGTACCCTCTCGATTACAAAATCGGTTGAAATAATAATAATAAATATCCAAAGAAACCAGGCTTTTGAGCCACCTAATTCAGGAATCTCTGATTGCGAAAATTGTATTCGATCCACGGTAAAAAGCAGACAGAACGAAAGGAGCTCCCTTTTTGCCACCTCAAACTTCAACCAAGAGAACCTCTAGGGACTTTAAGTAACGAGAACGTTCCCGAACGTCACAAATGGAAAATGGAAGTCGATTGTTTCGCTCTCTGCTTATACGGACATCAGCGTTTAAGGACACACTGATGTCAAAAGAACAGCTTTCCTTCGCAGAAGCGCACAGAAACACATGTGCGTTTAGTTTGGCCCTCACATCTCACCTTATCTAGGCTACTGTTTGGAGCTTGCTGATAAAAGTTAAAATCACGCCCATCCAAGCTGTGTGACACTTTGTACTGAGTCACCCATTCGAAGGCATCTTGTCGGCCTTGAGTTGAAATCTTTGTTATAATGGTATTCTCACCCAGATCCACCTGAATCCACTGGCCTAAGTCCACTGACGAAGGTGACCACGCCCCTGCTGTGCCATTTCCTGCCACGTGACCAAGTCTAGCGTTGGAGGCCCCATGAGACGAGTTAAACTGAAAAGCAGATTGCTTGTTAGAAAAAAATTACAGTTACATTAGTATTAACTCTTAAGGTGTTTCGATAGAGTTTTTTGGAACCATACCTAACTTTTTTAATCGGCTCTTAGACAGTCTTCGCCTTGTCAGATCAACGTGATCAACATCTATGTTCTCCTTACTCACCGCGCCATATTTCTTATTAAAACATCTTGTAGTTTCATTTCCTTCATTTTAGTGTAGTTTTAATCATGTGGTGATACTGTAAGGAGAAGCTAGACACTGTTCACTTCTGCTATTGAGAGTTTAAGGTGTTTCGATACAGTTTTTTGGGGACCATACCTCACTTTTAAAATCGGCTTTCAGCCAGTCTTCTCCTTGTCGGATGAAAGTGAAATTTCCAATACTTGTTGGTTTTAGATTGAACTTTAGTGTGGTTTACATTTTGTGAAAATCGATGTTTCCATGACAACGATAAACAAAAGTCCTAGAAAACAGTAAAATTGAAATTTTGAGCGATCCAGTTTTCACTTTGAAAAGCAAATACCAACAACTTAAACTGTGGTGTATGGCAAACGAAATATACAAGAACAAAACAATTGTGTATGTTTGTTTTGAAGTAAATCGCAAAAACATTTTCAACCTTACTTTCGGGGTAGTAATAGTAAATGCACTGAAAAATGATCAATGCTTTGATGAAATGGCTAGAAAATACTGTTAAAATGTGACTTTTACTTATTATTTTACGCCCAGAAAGTTTTGTTGAAACTGGTGTTCGCGATCTCGAGAACGAATTGTTTTTCTAAGATCATTTGCGTAATAATTTTGTGGTAATTTTTGAACTTGAGCCCTTTTATGGGGAGCCGAACCAGTCAATATTCCCTACATTTTTAGATGGTCTGTTGGACTTTTTATATGGTCAACTCGACTTTTTCTATGGTGAACTTCACTTTTTATCTGCTCAACTCGACTTTTTATATGGCCAACTAATCACTTTTTATGTGGCCAACTCCACTTTTTTTACGGCCAACTCTATTTTTTATATGGCCAAGTATCTATTTTAATTATGGTCAACTTTCGAATTTTTAAAGACGACCAGAATGCCATGCGCCCAAACTCAATCGTCTCTGTTTTTTTAGGAAGCAGCAAGAATTATGGCTCGAGACCCTGCAAGAGAACGCAACGAACACGGGTTGTTTTTATTCTTTGAGAATTTCAAATTACTGCTTTCGACAATATCCTCTTTCGAAGAAGCCGAAAGATGCAATAACTTGCTTTTTGAGGATATTGACCAGGCTGCGGAACGATTGATTACTGCTGCAGAGACCATTCAGTTACTCCTCTCAGATATTGAAAGTAACGACGATTTAACTGATGTCATGTCAATCCTGAACCTGACTCTGAGTAAAGTCAGGAACTTGAGTGATCAGCTACAGCAATGCAGAAGCGAAATGTCAGACTTTAGCTTTATTGGCGAAAGGGCATACAGTAGCCCAACTGATTCCAGAAAGGGTGGTCCCGGGCGCCCTCGTTATGTCATTGAGGAAGAACAAATACGTTTCTTAAGGGAAATGCATTTTCCATGGAAAAAGATAGCCAACTTACTTGGTGTAAGTGAGAGCACCCTTAGAAGGAGGAGATTGATGTATGGCATGACCGACCTCGAAGAGTCAAGTTGGACTCAGATTCTGATTTGGATAGAATTGTTCAAGAAATCCAAGAACTAACACCCAATATCGGACAGGCCAGACTGCTTGGTGCTCTGAGAAGTAGAGGACTAAACATTCAACAATGGCGAGTGACAAATTGTCTTCGGACCCTTGATCCTGTTGGTACCGTTTTACGATGGCGTTCAGCAATTTATAGAAGAAAGTACAATGTTCCAACTCCGAACGCCCTCTGGCACATTGATAGTAATCACAAACTTGTAAGGTGGAGGCTTATTACTCATGTGTGTGTCGATGGATATTCCCGAATTATAATTTATGCACACTGCTGCAATAACAATAAAGCAGATATAGTATTGGAACAATTTGTTGGAGGCGTCAACAGTTATGGATTACCCTCTAGAGTGAGAAGCGACTATGGTATGGAAAATTTCAAAGTGGCAGAATTTATGTTAGAACAGAGAGGTTGTGAAAGAGGTAGTATTATAACTGGTAGTTCTGTGCACAACTGTCGTGTGGAGAGGGCCCACAGAGATATTTACTCAGGGGTACTTTGCTTCTTTGCAAGAACATTTGCTCACTTGGAGGACAATGGCCTCCTCGATCCACTCAATGAGATGCACTTATTTGCACTACATTACACATTCATCCCAAGGATAAATAAGTGCTTACAGAAATTTAAAAGGCAGTGGGAAAACCACCCCCTATCTACCGAAGGGAATCGTTCTCCTCTTCAGCTATATACAGCTGGGATGCTTGAAAATGAACACTCTGGATATGCGGCAGTTGCAAGTGTGTTTGATGCTGGTAGCATGCATGATTACGGATTTGATCCCTCAGGCCCATTCCCCATGGAAGAAGAAGACTATCAGGTAGTAGTTCCAGCTACAACTGTCCAACTTTCTGATCAGCAGATTGCATTATTGGAAAATCAGTGCAACCCTTTGGTGAAAATACATACTTAGAATGTTTAAGAATTCTGTTTTCTTTCATTTAAAGGATAAAGACTGGGCTGAATGTCATTATGAACTTGTAGTTTGTGCAAGAAAGAAACAAGACTAGATACTTTAATCTGCCACAAAACAAAACAGCCTTTATTAGCAGATACTATATCACTATAACTTTGATGTTTACAATAGAGATTGTTTGTTCCAAAATCCCAACAAAAGATATGTAATGTTGTTTCAGTCTTGATTACATTATGACTGTGTTGACGTTCAGAAAAAAAGGATGTTTTTAATGATATCTCCTGTATTTCAAGCAAGAATGCTGTAACCATGATTTAACTCAACAGTTAACTCAACAGTACTACTCAACAGTAAACTAGCAGTCTGAGAAACGTAATCGATACAGACAGTAACTTTATGGCATGTGATAATTCTTCACACGATGTTCATCTCCCAACTATCTGAATTCAAAATGGCCATGAATTCTTCTCTAAGCTCACAAAAGCTCGCATATGTGCTAGGCACCTCCAGAGTGCAACCACAAGTGTGAGAAATTGGTCTTCTCTGAAGACCTTCAGTATCTGTGAACGATCTTGTCAAACTGTCAGTGACAATAACATCAGCTGCTGTAGTAAATCTCAAAAAAGTTGTAAGCTTTGCTTCATCAAGCCCTCTAATAAATCTCTTGAGGTGAGAAATAGTCTCACTCTCAGCTACTGTAGCTGGACTGGCTTTGAGTAGGGCAATTACTTTGACATTGGTTGGTATGATTGAGGAATACAATTGATCTAAAGAACTTACATCTGGAAAATAGATTTTAAGGCGGCTGAGAATTGGCTGCCAACAATCACTCACATATTGGGGTTTTTGCACAATCTCTTTGTGGGCAACCTCTCTAATGGTTGCTGCTATGTTGCTGGGTACGACTTTCCGTTTACAATCAAATGTTGACAAAAAGTCAAGCATCTCCACACTGTAACAAGCAATAGTATTAGCCAAACAGCCCTCTATGAGCTTGGTTTCAGATTGAGAAACATAACGCTTGAAAGAATCTTGCAACATTTCACAAGTGATACTCCCCTCCCCAAAAAGACAAACAGAAAGGAAAGCCTTGCTTATCTTATGTGGAAAATACTGACTCTCTATGTATCCCTTTACAAGTATCCTCCCTACTGCTTCCCACTTATTCCTGTCAAAGTCATGCCTGATATAGGGAACTCTTTCAGTCTCCCGATCCCCCAACATGTGTGATTCATAGAAATCTTTCCAAAACAATGAGAAAACTTCCCTCAAGACCCCAATACCTCGTCCAGCTTCTTCATGACCAAGCTGATTTATAATGATTGCACTTAAACTGAACTTAAATATGGATGGGTCTGAGAAGATCTCAAGCATATCAGCCCTTACATGCAATCTGTGCACTCTTATAACTTTACTTGGCACTTCACCATCATTTGATGGTGCAGTTTCACATTCATTTGATGGTGCAGTTTCACATTCATTTGATGGTGCAGTTTCACTATCATTTGATATTACAGTTTCACCATCATTTGATGGTACAAATGGTGAAAATACATCATTAACATTAACTACAGAATCATAATTATTGTCAATAGACTGACTGTCCCACATTTCTGGGAAATAGGGCATTGGATCTTCAAGTAGGAGTGGCTCTCCCAGATTTGTGGATACAGGTTCACTTTCTTGCTTCTTTGAAGTTGAAGAACCTGTTTCAGCTGGGTTTCTGTGAAGTCATCACTGCATAGATGATAGGCTGGTGTCATAAGCTGTTCTTCCTCTTCATCTTTATCCTCCTCTTCCAGGGGCTCTAAACATCTGATATACACACTCCCTTGTCCTGACAGCTTTATTATCCTTTCACCATCCATTCTCACTCCCTTTGCTAGTTTTGGAGTTACTAGGGTTCCATAGCAAGCCTATAAGGGATACATTTATGATCACAAAAAGCTAACAAGTCTCTTGAATGTGGTATGTTGTTTTCAGTTCACGTCAAATAGTTTCAAGTGGAAATGTTTTAGACAGTAGATTTAGAGCCTTCACTACAGCCAGAAGATAACAGCAATCCCTATCGCAAACTTTGAAGTTTGATTTTTAATGATAAAATAATAAGAAAAGCCCAGAATTGTTCAAAACAGTCAAATTTGCAAGGAATTATTTTTCAGTAACTGTCAATGAGAACAGCTGTTCTCAGAACCACCCTCACCTGGATGATCAAACTTCACGGCCTTGTGATTTTTTAAAAATCTGCTGAGTGGTTTTCGAAGGAGTTGATAATGAAAACACAAACTGCACACAGCTAACAAGCCTTAGCTGTAATTGGCCAAATGTTTGTCTAGCACCAAATGCTGTACTTTTAGTCAACCATTTCTGTTTTAGGCCAAGGTTTTATCTTCACTACTTTGTCTACATTTTGGTCTAAGAAAAGTTGTGGTTTCTAACTTGTTTCTAAAAATATCTAATTTCTATTATTTTCCTTGATAAAAAGAAAAACAAATACATGAAAACGTACCTTAAGGTATTCAAACATAATATCATCTCTTGGAAGTTGGCTTTCGATGTTTCTTTTCAAGTCTAGGTGGGTCCAATCTTTGTTAAAAGGCAACTGGTGGATAATTAGGCCCCTTTCCTCCAGCTTCACTTTGCTGACATGACTCGGTACTTGGCTGGTATTAGGGTTTGGAATTATCACCAGGTCTTTGTGGACGATGGTCTTACTGGGGCGCCCATTCTTCTTTCCACGAGCCATGGAATTGGAAGAATTACTCGTCAGTGGTCGTTTTCTACTCGATGTTCCCCCACGTGCGTTGTAACTGGGAAATCGCTTTGCAAGCTCTGCTGCAACCGACCCCAAGCCTGAAGACGGGATAGAGCTAGTCGAAGAGCTGTTTGTAGCCGTTAACGCTGCTACATTTCGAATGTCATTTCTTTGCAGGTTTCCAATGGCCTCGAGGGCCTGCTTAGCAATGGCACATGCCGAAGAAATTTGCTGCACGTCTTCTTCGTTACGGCTGGTAGCCATCTTTGATTGAGTTTGGGCGCATTGCATTCTGGTCATCATTAAAAATTAAAAAGTTGACCGTATAAATAAAATCAGGTTGCCATAAAAAAGGTCGAGTTGACCATATAAAACGTGATTAGTTGACCATATAAAAAGTCGCGTTGACCATATAAAAAGTCCAACAGACCATATAAAAATGTAGGGAATATTGACTGGTTCGGCGCCCCATACTATGCCGCTTTTGCGAAAATCTTAACAACGGCTCGATGGATTTTTTTTAAAACATTAGACACGCTTGCTTGACGATGTGACCAATTTGGTATTGAGTCTTATTAACATTCATTCACTGGAACACTTTTAGCTTTAACTGATTGCTTCGTGATTTTTATCTGGTTTCTTTGTTCTTTGTTGCACTGTAGATTACAACGAAAAGTAAAAAACACGGAGGAATGCATTGCGCATTACTTTGAATATATTAGCATTTACTTGCCAAATGTGAATATGTAAAGCAAGCTTTTCTGTCGGGTCACACGTCTTCTTTAACGTTAAATCTATTAAAAAGCGTTCCAGTGAATCAATTTTAATAAGACCCAATACTAAAATTGGTCACATCGTCAAGCACGTGTGTTTAATTTTTAAAAAATCCATTGAGCCGTTCTTAAGATTTTCGCAAAAGCGCTCAAATTCAAATATTACCACAAAATTATTACGCGAATGATCTTAGAAAAACAATCTTTACTGAGATCGCGAACACCAGTTTCAACAAAACTTTCTGGGCGTAAAATAATAAGTAAAAGACTCATTTTAACAGTATTTTCTAGCCATTTCATCAAAGCATTGATCATTTTTTGGTGCATTTACTATTACTACGCAAAAACTAAAGTTGAAAAAGTTTGTGCGATTTACTTCAAAACAAACATACATAATTGTTTTGTTCTCGTATATTTTGTTTGCCATACACCACAGTTTAAGACGCTGGTACTGGCTTTTCAAAGTGAAATCTAGATCGCGCAAAATTTCCAGTTTACTATGTTCGATGATTTTTGTTTATCGTTGTCATGGAAATATCGATTTTCACAAAATGTAAACCACGCTAAAGTTCAATCCAAAACCAACAAGTGTTGGAAATTTCACTTTCATCCGACAAGGAGAGGACTGTCTGAAAGCCGATTTTAAAAGTGAGGTATGGTCCCCAAAAAACTGTATCGAAACACCTTAAACACCCAATAGCAGAAGTGAACAGTGTCTACCTTCTCCTTACAGTATCACCACATAATTAAAACTACACTAAAATGAAGGAAATGAAACTATAAGATTTTTTAATAAGAAATATGGTGCGGTGAGTAAGGAGGACATAGATGTTGATCATTGTTGCGGATATAGATCGCTGCCGATTCGTGGCCTTTGCCATCATGTTAAGGCCCAATAATACGGGCAACATTTTCTTGCAACTTGTCGTGCAACAACGTTGCCGTTGCAAGTTGAGATTTTTTGTTGCGCGTATTACCACCTTCTCGCGCAGCAAATTTTCATGTTGCAGAAAGAAGATGTCGCTTTTACTTTCTGCAACGCAAAAATTTGTTGCGCGAGAAGGTGGTAATACGCGCAACAAACAATCTCAACTTGCAACGCAACATTGTTGCGCGACAAGTTGCACGAAAATGTTGCCCGTATTACTGGGCCTTTATTCCCTTAAGCAAGAATCATGTGCTCTTAATGTTCTTTACTTTAACGTTGAACCAGAGAATAGTTTGGAAACTTACTGCTGAAGGGTGACATTCGATCAGCTATCATCCCCTGTGCTTAATATTTTTTAAGCTCTAAGCCCTCTGCTTGTCCAGCTTTAGTAACTTTCATGGGAATATTGGTACAAAATTGATGCGTTTTTCGTTTTTTAGAGTCCTACCGGCCGTCACTAATTATATGTAACGCTATGCTTGTTATTCTAAAACGGCCTGTTCACGCGTCAAACTAATGTTGGCCAACTCGCGTTGGCAAACTCAAATTGGTGTGTGAACGAACCGTTGGCGAGAATTAGGGACAAGTTCTATTTGTCGTCGACAGTTTGCCGACATGTCGTTGTATCGTTGACGCACACTAACTTGAGGTCGCCAACACGAGTTGGCCAACATTATTTTGACGTGTGAAGGCCGCTAAAAAAGTCCGCATTCCAACATACTTACAGCTGTGGTAGCTTTAATTGCGGAATCAGGGATTGTTTTGCTCTCCATTCCGAGGGGAAAGTCGCAGTCTGAAAAAGACACAGTAACCAAGGTGGTTATTCAGCAGAAAACTATGTATAGCCCAGCAAAAGTCGCCTATTCACTAGAAAACAGCAACCCTGGAGCATAGAAAAAGAGATTGTAAACGTAATTTTCAGTTGAAACGTTGAACTGTACAAACGTTTACACCATCTCAACCCCAAAAGTTGCAGTATACGTAAATGTTGATATGTTTCTGTTCTGAATCGACATTACCGTATTCATTTTTTAGGTAACTCTAAGAAAGCTAGATGGTAGGCTATTCCAGATCTTACAGACGTTAAACTGTTGTATTAAACGACTGCTTTTCTTTTCTTTATATCATTTTGGTGTGTCCAGGGGACTAACCGTATATTCGCAACAGTCTCGGGTGCCGGAATTAGTACTCTTCAATGCTACTTCGATAACAATAACTTTACTCAGGCCTGTCACCATATTTACAAGGCTTTCGACTAAAATTGCTATTAAAACAGTTTGGAATTAACCCCTTTTTGTTCCAAGCCCGCCATTTAAGCTTTTTGTTTATGGCTTCCGTAGCCAAAAACTACAATCAGCGTTAATTTAGACAGACGTGTACCAGTGTAGCATAAATATTTAGATAAACGTAAATGCCATCATTTACATCTTTATACGCACCTTTAGTAGAAGTCCCTAAAATATGAAAAAAGAGCATCAATATAAAAAATGTCTATAGCTAAAAATGCTCACTCAACAATTTTTTATATGAAAATGCCTTATTCTGTACTATTCTGTTCACATCATGCAATATAGTTGCTTTAATGCATTTCAAGGCGTATTTCTGCGTTGCTGGAAAAAAATGTTTGTTCCTTTTTCACAGCATGGTGGTCAAACATTTATCATCTTTTCCCAGCCAGCATTTAAAAATATCATTATAGTGACTCAATAATACCACCCAATCCAGTATGCATAACGTCCAGATCAAGACCCAAACATGGTAAGGGTACTAGGCGGGACTTAAGGAGGCTCGCAACAGTTTTTTTGGCCTTGGAGTGTATCTTTTGAAGTCAAAATTTCGCATAGAAGATAAGCTTCGATTTCCTTGATACTACACCACCTTTTCATAATATGATCAAAGATTATTTTCTCACTGGTTTCCTAGCAACAGCTGTCACCATAGCAACGGTAATGGACAACCCCTCATTTTAAATAATGTCGAATATTTCGAAAACTAGTCAGACACTTTATGACGAAACTTGAACTATTTGAACTACTCAACCTACACAACTTGTATGCGAAATTAGAGAAAAATCTGTAAGAGCGTTTTCACGTAAATCGTGATTCATTTTTTACGGGCTGATTATGGCCATTCCTGTAATTTTCTCCAATATTTCAAGAAAGATAAGACTTAACACTTTCTCTTTTCAGTTGAAGGATCTTTTATGATATCAAAACATTCTTAATGTACATTGAGCTTCCTAGGTGGCTGCGATTTTACGATATTTATATTTAAAAACTGCTAAAATGCAGCGCAAATCAGCCAATAAGTCTGTAATTTGCATAAATAGAAATATTTCTAAACTGCCCCTACAGATTTTTCTCTTAAATTGATTGACGTTAGAATAATAATTCTTTTTGATGTTCCAGCAAGTTTTAGGCTGAATAAGCATTTCTGTTATTAGATAAGAAGGCTGAATCTTGGTCAAGTTTCAGTCGTTATTAACTTTCAACGAGTAACAGTTTTATTTCGTTTTTCCTGGTCTATTTCACGGTTATTCACGTGCAATGAATATTAATACACGCTGCGCTTGTGTCCTCTTGTGCTTTTATAATTCCTTCTCATAATAAAAAAAATATTCGTCTTCTGTGCTTGTTTCTCGTAATTTTTCGGCCCCAGTGTAATGCCATCGTGGGCGTTAACATGTATGCAATCCCTAATTTAAAAAAGCTAAAACGTCAGTCAGTATTTAAAGAATAATGGCAAAGAGTCTCCAGGAAGAAGCTCAGAAGGCGAAAATTTTTTATTATTATTAGAAGGAATTATAAATGCACGAGAGGACACAAGCGCAGCGTGTATAAATATTCATTGCACGTGAATAACCGTGAAATAGACCAGGAAAAACAAAATAATACTGTTGCTCGTTGAAAGTTAATAACGACTGAAACGTGACCGAGATTTAGCCTTCTTATCTAATAACAGAAATGTTTATTCAGCCTAAAACTTGCTGGAACATCAAAAAGAATTATTATTCTAACGTCAATCAATTCAAGAGAAAAATCTGTAAGGGCAGTTCAGAAATATTTCTATTTATGCAAATTAAGGACTTTTTGGCTGATTTGTGCTGCATTTTAGCAATTTTTTAATATAAATATCTAAAAATCGCAGCCACCTAGGAAGCTCAATGTACATTAAGAATGTTTTGATATCATAAAAGATCCTTCAACTGAAAAGAGAAAGTGTTAAGTTTTATCTTTCTTGAAATATTGGAGAAAATTGCAGGAATGACCAAAACTAGCCCGTAGAAAATAAATCATGATTTACGTGAAAACGCTCTTACAGATTTTTCCCTAATTTCGCATACAAGTTGTGTAGGTTAAGTAGTTCAAATAGTTCAAGTTTCGTCATAAAGTGTCTGACTAGTTTTCGAGATATTCGACATTATTTAAAATGAGGGGTTGTCCATTACCGTTGCTATGGTGACAGCTGTTGCTAGGAAACCAGTGAGAAAATAATCTTTGATCATTTTGTTGAAAAGGTGGTGTAGTATCAAGAAAATCGAAGTTTATCTTCTATGCGAAATTTTGACTTCAAAAGATACACTCCAAGGCCAAAAAAACTGTTGCGAGCCTCCTTAAGGCCTACATGGGGCGTTTACCAAGCAACCCACATAAATTATCTTAAAAAAATACAATTTTACCAGGCTTGAAACCCTACATTGTAAATATTTCCAAGCGAAAAGCCTAAATGAAAATAATTAGCCTGCCAGGAACAGATTTATTAAGTAACCCTCTCTCTTGAATGCCGTTAAAAATTAAGAGTGCCAAATTTCACTTTGCAGAAATATGTTTAAAAGATTTTACTGAATGATCACGCTTACTTAGGATTTTATCTCCAGACACATTACCTGTAGTGCATGCTATTACATTCTATTACGTATGATGTCCAAGAGCCCAATACCCATAGCGTCTAGCTCCCGTGTATTCCTGCGCCGAAGTTTTGACAAATTGGGTTATTTTTTGATTATCTGAAGGCCTCCGAACTGTTTCCGAGGATGATCCGAAGAAAAATGCATAAGCCATTGATAGTGCAACCAAGTGGTTTTTTAGCAAGTGGGAAAACTTTCTTCTATTTTTGGGCATCCCTGCACTTTTATAAAGACAAGCCCGATTACTGAATCTACGCTTTAAAAACTCCTTACGAATAAAACTACCTTGAAAATCGATAAAAGAATCTAGGTAACAAGTTCGCTAGCACCAACTTCCCAGAATCCTATATGCTGTGTTGCATTGTATATGGTTCAGTTAAATGGTCTTGAACCTGATAACTCATTTTTTTCTATCAAATGTATTTTTTTACATAGTTGGGTTAATATTCTATCGATCTAGGGACCATCGTTGATCAATTGGCCGCGAAAATTTAATGTTCCTAAAGCAAATATTAGCCTTGAGGGCTTTTAATTACTGCATGCTAGTTTGTTTGGTTGAAACTAGCACTGCAAGGGATGCCAATGGCCACTTTGTTTTCCTCCTTGTCTTTTACTTGCAAAATATTTGGATTAAATTAATGGGATGCTTATTGTCGACCAGAATGTTTCAGCGTTGCTCACCAAACATCCTGCTTAAAAGGCATATACCCCCTATGCATTAGAAAACAATGAGATTCATGAACTGACCTAGGTCTAACTGCTCAGCTTTGTTCCTGATTTTAACGAGTACAACTTCTTCAGAGGTATTTTTCTATTTGGGTGAAGAGGATACTAGCCAAAACGTTCTAAAGCCTTTGCTAAGGATTTGGTGTTAAACAATAAAGCCCTCGGGTTGACCCAGTTGATTTAAAAGTGATGTTGCTCGGGGAGAATTGTAAAATGCAAGTGTATACGAAATAATTAATTCAAGCAGTTTTGCTTTCTTTTCGCTGTTCGTAATACTTACTTGCATCAGACCTACGGGTTTATCTTAACTCTTGTTCTTATTTCTTGCTTATAGAGTGTGTTCGCAGGGGCCATGCTGGAGGAGAAAACAATAGAATTCCTTTCCATTGGGAAAAAAATTATTTTTATGCAAATAGCTTTCATTGTTTTGCTCCTCCAACATGGCCGCCATGCAGGAACACACTCTATGAATCAGTCGTTGAATCAGTGATCTTATCCAGTTTTCACAATTCGACTGACGAGCATGTTTTTCTGTTGTCACAATGTGTTATTACCACTGATGCATGATAAATGTTTAAGACATTTACACTGACGCATTTCACAATCATTTAATCGTTCTATTTAAGTACTTTCGACAGTCTATGTATGTATGTATGTAAACTATGTAGTCTTGAGTAAAAGCGTTTTAGTGGTTTGGGCGAAAAATCAGTTCACATCGTTTTGTGTTAACTCAAGGTTTCTCCAAATACACATGCAACAGTAATTGCGAACCAAGTGATATTTGACTTAACAGGGTAAATTCAAAATCCGTATATCCATGTCAAGAAAAGAGAATTTTCCATGGAAAACTTTAAATTGTTTATGTGGTGCTAACCATTTACCAACCATTTACTTCTACTCACCAATCCTCAGTGAAAGCTGCCAAAGCAATAAATTTTTTACTAAAGCCCTCATAATTGTACAGCCGCGAGAAAACTGGCCCTTTTTGTTTAAGCGATGATGCTGCCCTTTATAATGGCTGCTCCATTCTGACAATGTCATAACTAAATGATAAAAATATGACACGGGAAGAACATTTTTTAAGTTTTAGGGACGGTACCATGGAAATGTCACGATACCGATTGTAATTAAAGAAAAAATAAAAACAAACAAAAAGCAAACAAAAACATTCAAACGATCAAAAGACAAAGGAGGAAATAATTTTTTCCTTTCACCTTTTTTCCTTACCATGCAGGGCCATCCTGTTAAAAAAGTTCAATGTTCAAACGATGGTAAGTCCTGCAGAAACATTGTTGGCTCACGGTGTAAGGGCTAACAAAGGAGAGCGACATTTGGCTAAACACCAAAAGAACAAAGAAATGTCTTCAGTTGAATAAATGCCCCTGATGTTTATTGGAAACTATTAGTTTGCATCAATTTTATTCCAAATATTTAGGTTTCTGGCTCTTTTTTCGTTGTACATCTTATCTTGTAGCGAACTCGGATAATGAATTGAATCAAGCGCCCAAGGTTACTGAAATTGTCGATTCAAGATAAACAGCTGAAGCAGAAACAAAATACTACATTTCATAGACATTTGTTGGAACACTTTCTCTGTCCGTCCCCCAGTGTTGGTAACAATGACTTGTTGCACGACCAAAATTCGTTCACTCAGTATTGAGGGGAAGGGAGAGCCGCAGATTTCAACCTGTGATTTGTGACATTGTGAGAGAAGTGTTCCAACACATTGTGACCGAAGCTGTTCGATCAGCTTTGCATCTTTGGAGTTGTTTTATTTCGTCCACTTCTGATCCTGATCGAAACGAGGAGCCAGCTTTTTTAAAATTCAGTTTCAAAACAATTTCAAAACTGTTCCGGTTTGTAGAAGTGGTCCTTGCTTAGTTTACAGACGTCATTGTTTTCCTGCGGTAGCCTGGCATCTCATCTGGGGGCGGGGACCTTTAGAGATGGTCTGCACAATCTCCGACAAAATTGAGACACGTGTTTAATACACGCTCCTCTGTTGCACGCTCCTCTGACTGGGTAAACTTCCATTTTTTCTATGTTGTTTGACTGGTTGCAGCGTGAAAAAAAAAATTTGCAAAACGACTTGGAAACGATAAAAAGAACTGAAATGATCCGCGAAGCGTGAAGAATATGCATAACTCAAAAATAAAAATACATCATTACGTGCTTATAATTCGCACCAGTGAGTAAGAATCATTTGAATTTGCAAATTTTAATGCATCACAAACACGTCGTTTGTGTTGAAGAAACTGAAGTTTCTGCAAGGAGTTTATGAGAAAAAACCATTGGATGCATGTTTCTCATGGCCACGAACTGCACTGTCATTAAGTGGGCAAAACCTCCAAGAAGGAGGAGCATTTTAGTACCTCTAGTTTCCTTAATCCTTGGGGCATTGATCAAAGAGTCTATACAACTTCGTGCACAACAAGCCGAATGTCTTCGAAAATGCCGTCTGGATCAAAGAGAAGTGTTTAAAACAGGAGAAAAGGTACTTAACTAGGGTACATGATTCTACTGAAAAACGTTAAAATGTGATCGGCATCTAAAATCTATGTTATCTAGTACGACCTGTCTTGCGTAACGTAACATTGAGCGCAGAAGCGTTGATGGAAAAATGATAATAATAAAATACTGCAGATTCTTTCCGGTTTCGATGCTAAAGATGCCTTTTATCAGTTTAAGACAACTAAACAAGTTGAAAAATTTCCGGAACAAATTTGGCGATATTGCGGGAGTCATGGACAAGAAACCCATATAGCGATATAACTGGTTTAAAATAGGCAAAATTGATTTCTATCCTCTGTCGCTTAGTAATACAGTTACGCGTTTAACTGAATTACCTTATTTTCTCTCTACATTATATCTCAGTCGTTCTTTCTCGTTTGCTCCATTCAATTTCGCGTAGGGTACATTGAATTTATTGGCTCCAAACTACAGAAATAATTTCTAAAGTTAGGGTTTAATTATAATGTTTTTATTTGCTGATGAGATAAGTTACAAGCGCCCGTTATCACGGTCACAAAACGGTCATTTTGCGTCTCTCGTTTCAGCTCAAAAAAGTAGCTAGATTAATTTAAAGTTAACGCCATTAATTGGACAATCGCCAGTTTTTTGTCGTTAAATAAAGTGGAGTGAGGAAAGGGTAGTGATTATCTCGCAAACATAAATGTGTTTATTCATGATGGTCCCTGCTGATAAAAATCTCGAATCAAATAGCAATACCGCTATACTAAGGTAAGACTGCGTCAAGGGCAAATTTCGCATCGATGACATTGCTTCAATTTCCCTTTTGTTTCTATTAAATCATTCCCAGTTTTCTTCATCCAGCGCGATGAAAGAAATCTTCAGAAATATTTGACGCCATCAGTGTAGTTCAATGCCCTGAAGCGGATCACTGCTAAACAACACTATACACTGGATTTTCGTGTCCCTTCGTGCTACGCTGTTTGTTTGGGAATGAGTGCCTGCTGTGTTCGGGAACGCATGAATGACTTCTCTATGTGTGGTTATCAATTATTTTCCATCTAGAAGCGTTAGGCATCACTTGTGTTGCTATTTTAATTGAGCCTGTATATGAAATCGTAAAATGTGATCGAACAAATGGCAGCTGTTTAATCTCATGGGGGACTGTCCGAAATATTCCCGCGAAATCACGATGAAATAGTTTTAGATAGACTTTGACTCCACTACACCTCAGTGGTTATCGGGCTCTGCCTCGACTCATCGCTTGAAGCCATTTGTTTTGTTTTGTTTTTGGTTTTTCGTGTGCTTTGACTGCGGTTTTGCAGCATGCGAAGTTCGAGACCTGGTTGACATTATAAATGTTATCCAAAAAAAAGGCACGCTTTTTTAGATAACTTGCAAACACAACATGCACAGAACACACCAATTTATGATAACGGTGATGATAACGGTACATGTCAAGCTAAGCGCCTAATAGGTATTATTTTGCTACAACTTTTAATGATTTGATAAGCTCTTATAAATCAAGGGAAGATTGTTGGACACAGAAAACCCATCAGATTATTGGAGACCTTTGACATATCATGGGAAGAATAATTTAAGATTATTCAGGAGCCTTTGGAATACCTGCAACCTTGTTTACATTCCTGAGAAAAACGTTAGAATGACAACACTTTATATGTCGTTTCTGCATTTCTTAAGGTACCAATGGTGCAAACTTATCCATTATATGTACGCAAAGAAATTTAATTCCAACTTTCAGATCGTTCCCTCGCATTGAGGTGTATGCATGGTGAAAAGTATGCGCTTTACGTCCAGTCGCTCTTGATCGCTTTTGACTAATTTCAAGCGACGCTAATATTAAACCTGACCTTCTCAAGAGTGCTCAAGTTGAAAAATAAGCTTTTTAGAAACAAAGAGCTCTACATCACATTCATCTCCCGTAGCTTTTATTTGAATGGCCACACTGCTCATATCAGGGGCACCCAACGAGAAAATTTTAGCAAAATACTTGAAATATCATTTTCTGCTTTCTTAGATTGTTTCAGACGTTTTAAAGGTATATTTGTGTAAGCTAATACAGATTGATCTGTTCGGCGTTTTTAGCTGATAATTTAGGCCGCAGAAAATTTTAGGAAACAGAATCCTATACCTTTCCGAGCTGCTGATGGTTCTCCGAGAATGCTAGCTGACCTTATTTTGCACTCTAAACGACATATTTGGCCCTTTGAAAACAATAGGAACAAATAAGTCCTCTTGTTACGAATCCGAAAATCTCAGGCGATTTAAGACCTTCCGAACAGATATTCCCCGAACCGAACCTTTGGGTGCCCCTGACTGCAGAATAGCATCATTGAAATTCGTTAACACCCACGTTGACTCTACACTGGAAGCATAGTCTACTGATAAATATTATTAGTTCATCACTTTTATTCAGGTTCCTTTTCCTTTCATTGTTTGATAGTGATTTACTCAGCTCGTTTGCACTGAACTATCTTCCTGGAAGTTACGTTAGTCATTTTCGCTTTTTAATAACTGTTGTTTGTCGGTTAAACACCGAATGATTTCATATGTTTGTTATCTTGTGGTTAACCATCGACTGGCGAAGGTATGCCAACAATGCACCTCTGTGATCTCACTAACAACAATTGCCACAATTTACCCAAGTTCATGTGGAAAACAAACCTTTAATAGATTTGATTTCGTAGAATATAATATAAAGACGTATACAAAAAGTATGACAAAGAAGAACAGCCGAAAGAATTCGCAATTGAATGGTAAGACCACAGTAAACGCCAGTGAAGCAAAAGGGAAAAATAATTGTTTATAAATAACAAAGAATTTACGCCTCACGTACACAAGCAAATGATGATGATTTTACTTAAAAAAGAGATTCTAGAATATGCTAGCTGCTATGTATTTGCATTTTGTATTTTGGAGCAAAAATATGCTTCCGTTTTCCAGTATCTTATCGCTACTATCATGTAAACACTCAATATAACCTAAATACTTATTATAATTAAGTTCAGTCGAGCGAGGAACAGACACTTGCGCAGTACAAAAGTTGACGCTTGATAATGATCTAATTTCTGTGAGTAAAGTTTCTACTTTCTTGGAAACTGAGGGGTCAGAGGAAGTTGTAATTTTAAGCTGACACCGTATGCTGACACATGATCAGTTATGCTGGGTGACCGTAACGTCTTAATCCCAATCGGTTTCTCCGAGCTTAGTTTTGGTCAATGTTGCTGTATGCGTTCCCCCGGGGGGGGGGGACTCCCATATGAAAGTGACGGGGATGCTCGTCGTCTTGCTTAGGGTTGTGATTTGCAGATTTTGGTCTCACTTAGGGTGTTGCGGACGGAAAGCCAGTATTTGTACCCACACAGGTATCGCTTAGGGTTGTGTGTGAAGAAATATCTATATTATACTGTGTTAGTGGTCTGGAGCAGCACAGAAATCACCGTTGTTAAAATTTACTCATAGAAGACAGCATTCGATTGCAACATCTTTAGCGCAATTAACATCCCTATAGCTCTTATTTAGTTGTCTGTTTTTGCATGGTCTCCCTTAGGGGTTAAATAAAGCCAGAGCCACGCCCAGATTGGTCTCCTTTAGGGTGTTAATTCTATTTTCCGACGAGCATCCCCGTCACTTTCATATGGGAGTCCCCCCCCCCGGGATGCGTTCTCCCATCATCTAGCGTCGTCCTTCTTCGTGTTATGCTTAGGTATGCTTGTCTGTGCTTGACGTGTTATGCTTGGCTATCCCCTATTTTCGGGAATAATTAGCAACAATTTTTTTTCTTCTTCTTTTAGAATGTCGTTACTTCCTGAACTATGTGATGTAACTGAGTTTACTAACAAGGTTTTGTTTTTCGCTCTTCAGGAATCATTTAGTTTGCCCTCTTGTCATCAGTGCCTACTCAGGAGTAAAGGTACATGTACTTCAGTCAAGTTGAACAAATTACTTTTTGAATGCTTGCAATACTTCTTGACAAGCCAAATATAATGAACACTGATCAAACAACTTATGGAAATGTCCTCTTCAATTTTGTGCAAAATTTCGACTGGGCAGAACTAACCTTCATCAAAGGCTACAGTTCTTGTAACTTTTTGCACAGCCTTCCATTTATCCTAATCTGCACGAAGATCCAGCTACAAACTGGTCCTTTTTTTCCGAAAGAGATCATCGCATGGTAAAAAGAGGTTCTTGGATCAGGCCTGGTCAAGTCGGCCTCTTACTGTAATTACGTTAATGAAGACAAATTATCCGGATCCAGTCAAAACTCATTACTAAAATCTTGTTAATTTTATATTCGTTTATAGCCATCGATTCGACATTATATTGGTTGGAATCTTTTTGTACTCTTGTTGTTGCAATTGAAATCCAAGCCAATACAAACATGGGTAAATTCGACGTTCAATGTCTAATATGCTATCTTCTGAAAATTTTGCGGCTGTCAAATGGCACAGTCTCTCATTTTACATGATATTATTTCTCTATTTTCCATAATTTGCTCAACGGAAATCATGTCAACATTGTCTAGAGCAGTCAAAGCCGTTTCGCGTGCTTGTGTCGAAGCAGTTTTCGTGCTGGACATTACAGGTTGTGCAGTCAATACAGTTACTAAAATAACCTCGTTGCTTTTTCGTTTCACAGTTCAGGGTGCATTAAATGTGCAGACCATCAAACAACGCAGACGAAAGTCACTCCCACAAGACACCAGTAAGCTCATATCCATATAGGCTCAGTCTTCAGCTGTGAGTGTCTCGATGCACCCGCGATTCTCGCCACTTTCACGGCTGGGCGCACGGGTTTGGTTGCATGTCCGTGACGTCATTACAATTTTAATAATTATGCAGACAATCCACACCTCGATTGCATAAATTTTATCGGCTCTTGTTTTTGTATTGTCTTGAGAAAAAGCGAAATGCGAAAAGTATTTCCTGAAACGCCTCCTAAAAGTCTGAAATTTCAAAAGAAAGACGAAATCCTGCTAAATTATGCCGCGCATTCTGCCCCGCAAATTTCAGGGGGCTTGTCTCTGATTGGTCAGTCTAAACAATAACCAAACCCGTGCGCCCAGCCGTGAAGGTGGCGAGAATCGCGGGCGCATCGAGACACTCACTCCTGGAGACTGAGCCTAATATCCATAATGTGGCTTTTGTTTCATTTTGTAAACAAGAAAACCTGTGGTTTATCAAAGACGGACACTTACAAGCTGGAGTTAATTTGTGAGCCAAATTAGAGTTACTGATTTCTTAACATTTTTCTGTTTTTCAAGTAGCAAAACATGCATAGAGCAAAACTGAAAACCCGCAATAACTTCAAACCAAAGCGTAGTTGCTAGAATTATACCTCTTAATTCTCCTACAGCCCTTGCATTTTCAGTATTTTACGATACAGTAAGAAATGCCATGCTTTTTTTAAAATTGCGTTACCTGTATATTTGCGTCACTTAACTTGTCGAAAGATGTTCCCCAGCTAAACGCGAATATAAGCGTGGTGGAGGCATTGCAAAAACCTAGCCCTGTCCCCAAGAAAACCATGGTCAAAACATGGGCCTTCTTCCGTCCTTACCCCAAAAGGACATCATAAAGCAACCAATCAATCACCCAGTGGCCTTGAACAGTCTACTACGACGCCGAAAATTACGTATTACTAGAAGACGGTCCCTGCAGGCCCGTCTTAATACGGGAAAATACGGAATATATAATATAACTTACTTATGTGATAGATACTTTTGAGGAAGCAATTCTTTTGTTCATATAAGGCCATCCCAATAAAATATTATACCCTCTCCATAAGAAAAAAAGACTAATATCAATGAATAAACGCATAAAGAATTCCAAGTGTGCAAACTTTAATTTTGTGCTCAATACGACGAAACTTTGCAACAAGACACCATAAGGTGTCTACAATGGCAATGAGGAGAACTGAGTCACGTGACCTGTTAAAGAAAAGTATTGAGGTAAAGTAAAGAAGTCTGGAAGGTTTATAGCTTTGGCTGATTCAGCTGTTAAGATTACCAATTTTTGTGAATGTATTTCAGGTTGCCCAGGCCCATCGCCAGTATCATTTGGAGAGTGGACTCCATCAGACGTCAAAGTAACCTTTGGTCAATATATAAATACCAGTAACTGGCATATGAATGCATCATGGACTTCTATGAACGGTACGTAAATTATAAGGGCAGTGCCGGGCTTAAATATTGAAAAATTTTGCTTACCTAATTTCCAAGTTAACGATTACTTAAAGCCACCACATGTACAACTAAATTGGACATAAGAAAGGCGATTCTAACAGAGAAAACAAAACAAGTAATTTGCGGATAGAGTGGAAGGGTAACGGTGTTTTGGAGTCCGTTGAATTTGTTTTCATGACAGGCTGTCGAGATATCAAAATTGCGATTTGGATGGAGCTTTGATTTTTTTAGCCCTAATTTTGTCTTGCAAGTTTATTATTCCTTGCCTGCATCGTCTTTGGTGATTTTTTTCTTCCTATCTCAATATAAGTAAGCAAAGTTACAGCTTGTTCTTTGCCATATAAGAAATGTCGATGCATCATCCGGGATACTGTGTTTTAATGTAACTATTAAACTAAATCCAAATAAAGGGAGCAACATGGACTTAAGAGAAATCCTAAACAGAAATCTTAGGGATACGTGCTAGTTCACGAGTTAATCGATGCATTCTTAATGTTCCCAAAGTATAAATGAGCAGGCTTTTATTGGCTTAGTCAATCTACAGCAGTCAGTGTATTTGTTGAATTTCAAGTTTTCGTACCACAATATTCTTTCATGGTGTTGACAAGAACAACGTAAAGGAATATCTTCTATGTAATCCCTGCCCTCTTAATTTAGTTTTTTGTGACAAAGAGAAACTTGTAACTCGTCTGACTTCAATGACACCGGTCCTTATTCCTTTTCTTTTTCTTTCTTTCCTTTTTTTTTCAGTTGGGGAGGGGTGGAAATGGGAAAAAGTTCATTCACGAACATCGTGAAACCCTGGATGGGGGGAGTTGCTCCCTTCGTAAACATCTGAAATGCATCTGTGAAATATCCCTAAAAGTCCCTAATCTATTATTAATCAGCCGTTAAATTTTGTTGTCTTGCAGATTCGAATGGAAAATTGAATGGTATCTTGGTTCGCCTTGTGATCGAAAAAGCGAATTCTTGGATTGACCCAGTGTACTGCTTCATTCTGCGGAAGGTAAGTACACTGAAGTTTCTCTATTTCGCATATTTCCTGACTCTGCTTAACTATATTACGCGCTCCGTGCCCTTTCAATGATCGTGTATTTAAGCGAAATCGACTAAACTGCATTTTGATGTCATTTGTAGTTGGTTCGGAAGGAAACTGCATCAGTGCGAAGGCTGTTTCTTCTAGAGTCTAGTTTCCAATAACAACAACAATGCAATGACGATTGCATAGAAACAGCCTGAAGAAATGGCCTTAACGGCTTAAGCAAATCCTTTTAAGCCGACACAACAGGACATTTTGTCGATTGATTTATAGCTAATTTCATGTCCTTTTCGTTGCAGAACCAGACGTTTCTCAGCGTTAATATTTCTTTATATGATTATTACTGTCCTGAACCTATTTACCTAAAGGTAAGTTTAACTCCTTGTAGCTTCACACGCCCCTTGTTTTGGTCTTACAGGTAAAGTCAACAAATTTTCACCGCTGAAATGATGCAACTAGAACAAACAACTCGTTTTCGTTCCGGCAACAGCGGGATTAGTCGTGACTTGAGTTAATGG
Source organism: Siderastrea radians (assembly GCA_964017195.1). Lineage (NCBI taxonomy): Eukaryota > Metazoa > Cnidaria > Anthozoa > Scleractinia > Rhizangiidae > Siderastrea > Siderastrea radians. Next base: position 12,264,703 of record OZ024891.1, on the reverse strand, counting down.
GAAGCTAGCTTTGTGATGTTTTACGTAGATTTTTAATTCCTACTGACCTGTTTTGTAATTGTGTTCCTAGGTTGTTGGACTTCCCTTCCCAAACGCTGTTTCAGGAATAAAGCGATATGCACCAGATTGTCGTACGTTTTTAACCCCGTTTTAGCGTCAGTCCGTACTAAAACAGGTTTTGGTGTCTCTGTCAACAACAAATTTCCCTTCTGTTACGGATGAAGTTTTTCCAGACCCGTCCCCCGTGAAAGGTCTCACTCACAAATTCCACTATTAACTCTCTCTTTACAGTAGGGGTACTATAACGTGTGTTCTTGTCGCCATTTTGTTTCTCTGCTGCTGGTATAAAATGAATGCGTATGAGATCTTAGACCGACAGCGCGTCTTATTAGCCAATCAAATTTAAAGAATTCAAATTTCCAGTCGCTGAGGTTGAAATTCGAAAAGAACTATTTATAATTGTGAGCCCGGTAAATGCATAATGAGTTAAGATTTGAACCGAGAGCGCACGTTATTAGAAACTCGAATCCAAGGAATTTCGATTCTGGATTGCTGAGTTCCTTCATAGAAAAAAAAATGCGGCATTCACGGGCGCTGTTGATACATAGGTGTGGCTATCGATAATTCGTGTTTATTCTTTGCCGGAATCAATTAAATCAATTTGTTCAACGTTGATGTTTGCTTTCTCGTTGGTCTTGATACTCATAATGCACAGTTTAGTAAAGAACATTAAAGAACCAGCATACATGCAACACTGCCGTATATTATACTATCGTGCTCCATCAGCGGTTATGGAAGACAGATAAAGTAGAAGAGTTGGAAGAGCAGAAGAGAAGCAAAAAACCGCTTGCATGCTTCCAACCTCGTCCCCAGGGCCTTCTCCTCGTTAAAAAGGACGGTCGGAAAAACCCCTGGCTAAGACTGCCAAAATGGCTCCAAAAATTCGTTAGAATTTTGTCACGTAAACACGATGAAATGTCTTCTTTTCGTTGGAACAACGGTTTCAGATTGCAAAAAAACAGACAGGCCCGCCAGACGCTGGAAACAACCTCCGAAAAAGCCATTTCATCATGTGTCACGTGACAAAATACTCCGCGAGTTCTTGGAGTATTTCAGCAGCCTTGGCCAGGGGTTTTTTCTGACCGCCATTTTGAACGAGGAGAAAGCCCTGGGGACGAGGTTGGCATGCTTCTTTAAAGATAATGACGTTTTTTTCTCCAGTGAAAGAACTCCTTGTGAAATTTACTTAACAACTTTAACTGCCAAAAGAAATCCAGGCTTGAAAGCATTTCGAAGCAATCACACCTAGTAGTACCTGTACAATACTCTAGATATCCGTGCTGGTGGATTTGGTGTTTATACTTGTATATAAGAATCAAATGAATACAAAGTGTATAAAACGGTCACGTGTGAGCTGTGGATGAGTTTTTTTGTTTTTATCTTCTAGCGACTTCTACACCTTCTACTTTAGTGTCGACAGCAGGTACGTTTGAATACTATTTTAATAACTAGTAGTAGAAGAAATAACTATTTTTGCAATAACTGAGCGAATTCCCACGCGCTGATTGGCTAATTTTTAATGTCAATAAGAGAGTACAGACGGATGAAACACGAAAAGCTGACGCAATCGGCAAAAGTTTTGTCAAACTTTTCGGCGCAGCATTCTCGGTGCTGCGAGAATTGTACCTTAAATCTAGTACTCTTCAACGAGGAAATCATCTAAAATGTATGGGGTGAAACTGAGGAAGCCATAAGATTGCAACCTTAGAGCGAAAAGATGAAGACGTTTGTTGAAGATTCAGCCTGAAAATCGGCGTTGAGTGGGAATTTGAGCTGTTTTAGCGGATTATTCTGTGAACAGTTTCCACTGGAATAAAGGTTAGTTTCGCAATTCGAATTTTTCCTTTTATTTATGGTCTATTCTTAGTGAACTTTTAATTTACGAAACTGTGATTCTCCGAAATACAGTGATGAAATTCAGGTTCTGGGGCGATCGCATCTTCCATTGACTCTTGCATATGCATTTCTCTCCTTCGTTTGAAAATTAGTTCTGGCTTTTTGTTATTGTAAAAAACAAATTGACGTCAGTTTTTTTATGCGTCTGTTCTCTTATTGACGATACATTTCGTTAAACATTGTCAAAGCTTGCTTTAGATGCACTCGCCTTCGGCTCGTGGATCCACAACACTTTGACAAGTTTGAGTTTGAGTTTTGTCGTGAAATAGGAGAAATGTAATATTCTCAGCTTCTCACAAGCGTGGGCAAAGAAGAAAATAGGCCAAATAAAAGCAGTGAAAATGTTTTTTGCTCAATTTAATGGTTTCTTTTTATTTATTTATTTTGGCAAAAATTCACCGACTCTTCTTTTGTGGGCTTTATTTTTGTAATTTCATTTAAACAAAAAAATTCAGGCTTGAAGGGACGATAAGCCATCACGCCTTGTAGGATACTCTAGATAGCTGAGCTATCATGCTAAACGGGAGCTGGTCGATTTGGAGTTTAAACCTGTGTACAAAAACGACATAAAATACGAAGTATATTAAACGGTCATATCATGAACTATGGCTGAAATATTTTCTGAGCTTTATATGCTTTTTTCTTATCTTATAGTGACTTCTGGACCTACTACTGTACTGTTGACAACAGGTACGTTGAATACTATTCTAATAACCAGTAGTAGAAGAAATAACTATGTAGACTGAGGCAGAAAGATAGTTAATTTTTTAGCTTTGTCATTAAATAGGAGAGATGTACAATATACAATATAATATACTCAGCATCTCACAAGTGTGGGGCAAAGAAGAAAATAGGCCAAATAAAACCAGTAAAAAGTTTTTTTTTGCTCGATTTAATTGTTTCTTTTTATTTACTTAATTCGGCAAAAATTGACGAACTCTTCTTTCGCAGGATTTTATTTTTGTAATGGCATGTAAACAAAGGTTAGAGGGTTCAACTTCTGCAAAATAAATGAATACTAATTATTTATTTTCGCTTTTTTGTTATGTTTCTTCATCCGGGACTTGAAAATTAAGATTCGGGAAAATATGTGACAGCTGGGTTAAAATGTTTTTTATTTTTATTTTTTTTATATAAACAGATTTTGATTTGTTGTTGAGTGAAAGACTCTCATTGTAATGTTAGCACTTGAAGATGCTGAAAAACCCCAAGGTGGAAAGGGACTCACAGGCCATCACACCTTGTTGTATCTATACAATACTCTAGATATCTGAGCTATCATGCTAACCGGGAGCTGGTCAGTTTGGAGTTTACACCCAATATAGGAATGAAGTGAAGACAAAGTATATGCGAACTGCAGATGAAATATTAATATAGAATATATTATATTAATATAGAACTATATTAATATAGAATATATTAATATTTAGTATAAATCTACTAGCGTTCTATCATAAATGCTGCAATCTGATTGGCTACCCTACTCGCTATCTATTCCGTGATAGATAGTGAGTAGCGAAAAGGTGAGTGGCAGGCACAGTCTTATACTTCAAAATAACAGTGCAATGATGTAAAACTTTTCACTTTAGTGGAATGTTAATCGAGATTTATACTAAAACAATTAGATTATTCGCTCTCGATTTCTATGCGTGATAGTTGATTCGGCCTTCGGCCTCATCAACTATCACGCGATAGAAAACTCGAGCTCATCATCTAATTGTTAAATAGAATATTTTTGAGTTTTGTGTGGTTTTTCTTTCTTATAACGACTTCTGGATCTACTACTACAGCGTCGACAACAGGTATGTTTGAATACTATTTTAAGGTGATTCCATGGAAATAGAGGGAATATGGTAATTAATTACGTTTAGATCATTTCAAAAATGCAATTAAAAAATATAGGAGTCACCGAGCTTGTTTTGGCACGACATGGATAGCCATTGATAGAAACTACACGACCCGCAAGGTTTTCCTGAGAAACCCTAGTAATCAGAAATAAGAACTATAATTGCCTTAAAAAATCATTGTTTGTATTGAAATATTAGAGTAGCTCAACAAAATAGACATTCATCTTGCATTGTATACTATTTTAGTTGAACAGAAATTAAGGATAAGAAAAAAGAAATTGAAGAACTTGCCACGTGCGTACATACCCTGCTGTGCCTAAAGACGTGTTCTTTTCGGCATTTAAATAAAAATATCTCAAAGCAGAATTTTAAACTTTTCTTGAAATCACGATATATTGCACTCGATCGTGTGCCATTTGAATTTATGTATTAAAACATGGGGATCACCGAGCTTGCTTAGCAGAAAACGACCAGTTATTTCTCTGAACTGCTCAGCTTTCATAGAAAACCTATCAAGTTCCGAAGTGCGCGCGCGCGCGCGCGCTAATCACGCAAAAAATGATGTGCAGCTAGGATGCGCAATGCAATTAAAGGGAATCACCTTAAATACCTACAAAGTAGATTGAAGGGGCTGTCTCATCAATTTTTAGTATCACTATGAAAAGCCAAAAGACACATTTTTGTCTATGGAAGCCTAAAAATAATGGTCCAGTAGTATTAAAATGGGTATTTCAGTACATGGAAACTATAATGAATATGTCTGGATAGGGATGGCCAGGATGGAAATGGCGTCCGACTTGAAAACTTCTGGCAGAATTTTTCAAGTTTCTGCCCTTGTGTCTCAGATAAAATCTCTAAAAACTAATTTTGGCTTGTTTTTGTTTTGAAAATTCATTTAATATTGTCCCCTTCGAGTGGTCTAAAAGCAATTCGTGTGTGAACAAGGTACTTTGATATAAGTTAATCAAAATTGTGACAAAGAAGATAGGAAAATCGCCATGAGACTGGCCCTTTAAGAAAAAAAAAGATCGTAAATTGTGAGCTCGCTCATGAAATAAAAGGAAAAAACCTATCCTCAGCACGCCACAAGCATGAGACAAAGACGAAAGGTGCAAATAAAACCAAAAATAACTTTTTTGTCCACTATAACGTGTTTTATCCATTTTTATCAGTTCACCAGAAAACTACAAGTCCTCCAAGTGCAAATATTGCTGCAACAGGTAAGTTTAAGGACAGTGACCGACTCTTCTTTCGTGAGCTTTAATTGTGATGTCACAGAAATAAGGGCTGGAATTCGGGTTAAACCTCTGCAAACATATAACTTTTTTAGCCTCCTTTTAATTCCCTACTTCTCGGAAATATCAAAAAAATAAGTGAACTTGGCAAAATCAGTGACAGATTTAACATCATTGTTCGGATTCAACTCATTTAGAATAAAAACAACGTGGTACTTTGTATTTCGGCTCGGACAAAAAAAATGAATGCCGCTTTATCACACTAAAAGATAATGCTTAAATTAAAAGGAGTCTGTTTTCATTGAGTGTCCTTTCCAGTAACATTAATGGGCTTCCTTTCCGAGCTTTAACACAACATTAAGTGAAAATTCCAGTTGGTATATTTACCAGCACAACCCCAGGCGGGACTGAGACTCCATATATACTTGTGCTGCATGGTTCTCGGGATAAAGAGTTACAACTGGTGTCGTGGCAGCTTTTAAACAAGACGTTTACGGAACAAAGGGGCCCTGGAGACACCGGTAGTTGTTTCTTTGTCTTGTGAATTGTTGAGAAAGGAGCCCTTAAAAGTCATCTCTTCTTTTATGTCACAAGTTAACAGACAATTGCAACCACCTCAAGCATGTTAAGGCATAGCTTGTTTCCTTGACTTAGACCCCCCGCGAAGTGAATTATTTTTCTTTATGGAAGCAATGTTTTTGATGTCTAGGTTCTAATCGGACAACGACCTACGTGGCCATATCGATTGGCATCCTGGTTGGACTAGCTTTGGTTTTTGGTTCATTGACGTTTCTTTTCCGCCGAAAGAGGTCAAAGAAAGGCAGCTCTCCTTTACCTTCAGGTCGGTATTGGCTATAAAGTTAGGATGAGTTTTTTAGAGAGCACTGTGATTATAAACCAATTTATAGGCACTGAAGATTAATGTCGTAAAATGATGGCATTTGTTCATCGTGGTAAATACAGTAACAATAAAGTGTAAATCGTTTTTCTCACGATGTGGTCACTTGAGTTGTAGATTGCGACTTTTGGACTGCTTACTGCTAGTCTTCATCAGGCAATGAGGTCGAATGGTTACGCATAACCCTATCTCTCACGATGGTCAGCAATGGTTGGTGGGTTTCGATCCTTATTGTCTCAGCTAGAAGTTGTTTCCTGAGAGAGTCTGCGACAGAGTTTAAGTCCACCGTGGTTAATTGCCGTATTTAACTGAGTTTTTGCCAACGTACAGAGATGGGGTCATGGCTGTGCTGTATACTTTCATAGGGCAAGCTCAATTTCAATGTTTTATGAACGCATGTTCGGGTAATAGATGCCAGTGTTATTATTACCTATATTGGCGCATGGAAATTTGTTAGCTAACCAGACATAAGGTTGCCTCCAAGTGCGCGTGATTTTTCAATTTCCACTTTCTCGTCCACAGATTATAAATACCACGCTTTCATAATATACAGCAACGAAGACAGACTATGGATGAAAACAAAGCTTCTTTCTCTTCTAGAAGAAAAACATCATTTGACGTGTTGTGTACACTACAGGGACTTTTTCCTTGGGAGGCCTTTCAGAGACAACATGGCAGACAGTGTGTACAAAAGTTACAAAGTCATCGCGCTGTTTTCGAGCAATTTTTTGAAGAGCGATTATTGCAAATACGAAATGGACATTGCGATAAATCGGCTTATAGAGAAACAAGATAACAGTTTGGTTGCTATAAGAATTGATAGAGTAGATCTTAAAGAGCTGCCTTGCGAGATAAAGAATAATAGTTGCATCGACTGCATTGATGGTTTCGAAAGACGTCTGTGGAGACGAAGGCTTCTTAATTTTCTTGATGTACCAGAAGATTCCCAAAACGTTACTGGGGAGCAGAACAGCGACAATAACAACATTAATGGTTATAAGTTGATTACAAATGACATAACTAGAGGAAGACCTGGATTTGCAAGGCTTAACAGCACCACTAGCAATGATTCAGAGATATCCTATGTTTAATTATTCGGTATAATACGAACTTCAGTTTCTGCTAAATAACTGTTTGAAGTTTAAAAAAAAGCGTGAGTTGTTCAAGAAGGAGAAGTGCTAGATGGTTGCCTTGGTCTGTTGCTTTCGAAGTTTTCCGTCGACGTCCGTGCTTTAGTGAGCTTCGTGTCCTTCCTTCGAGCCAGTGAGAAGAAAAAACAAACAAACGACTGTTTTACAGTCCACCAGATTTGGGTGTAATAGTTGCCCAGGACCTAACCTCGAGAAAATAATAAAATAAGAAGCATTCCTAGAAGCTGCTTGGTAGAATCCGCTGGAATAACCAATATAGCAAGGAAGGTAAAATGTATGCCTTAATAGGCTTTTATTTTCCTTGAAGTGTGCGTTTCATTTATAATTATTACATCCTAGATTTGTTGTACGACGTGGTATTTATTATAAATGACGAATACGAAAGCAGTAGACTAGTGCGAATATTGATGTAAGAGCGTCTCTACTCGTCTTAGTTCGTCTGACTGCGCGCAAGGATACAGGCGTACAAAAAACAGCTAGTTTCTCCAGGGAAAAGTTATTGGATACAACAAGCCTAAGAAATTACCTATAAAAAGTATATCCACGGCAAGCTATTTAAATCACCTTATTTTTGTTCAAGTGTTCTTTTTAGAAAAATGTAATAGTCGTTCAGGTGGGTAAAGATAATTAAAAAAAATGATAATAAATACACGATTGAGTTACTTCAAACCCTATATGTAAAATGAAAATAAGCTCGAACTTGCTGCTTACAATGTTTGCCCATTTTCGCGTGTAGTCAACATTTGCTTCTTGAGGTATTTGTGTTTTTTTTCTTTGTTATCGGTAGCATTCTCCGCTTCCCCGATAACTGTTGCGTGATGCGTAAACAGGAAAGCATTTTGGGAAACATTGAAATGGACAAATAATGCTGCAAAATGTTTCTTCCCTTGCGTGGGATTTACGGTTTTGACCTGTGCTACAGAATTTAGCGCGTCCGAATATCTATCAGAGTTTTGATAGGACAAACGGATTCAACATTTCCATTCAACAACGTTTAACATTGTTGAACATGTTAAGCCACCCTGGTGAATGGTGTTGGATGCATGATGCTGAATGATATGTTCAATGGTGTTGAACGAAATTTAATTGTCATCAAATATTTGGCTCAACATTGTCCAACAATTTTTTTTTTGTTCTCAGGTGCAAAAATGACGTAGGGTGGATTCATTTGCTGGATGCGCGTATAACAAAAAATGCGACAACCTGTTTGTTTGCATCGCAATTAGGTTACGCGTATGGGGTAGCCAATAAATCAACGGCGCGTTAGAGTGTGCAGTCGTACTTCATCGCCTATTTTGATGCTCCCAAAGAGGCAATTGCGTACTCAAATACTTGCAAAAGGATTGCATTTTCCTGTGTGGCTAAATTGCAAACATACTGTATCTTCACTGAATGCGATAAATCGATACGCCATTGGTTAATCGCATAACCTATACGCGTATCCCGAATGCGATGCAAATAAACAGGCTGTCGAATTTCCCACCCTTCCAGCATTTAAATTATCGCGGTTTTGCAGATAACCTTAATACGTTTCAGGTACCACACTTTCAGTTGAACCTATCAGTTGAATATTTCCACTTAGAAAAATAGAAAAAAAAGTACATCGTCATCTTTACTTTCTACCGTTATTCCATCTTCCCCGCCTGCCATGTTCTAATTTCTACTTCCACATGACAACTAACTAAATTATAATAGGGTATCACGCTCCAAAGCATTGAAAGCCAAGTTAACCACCCAAGAAATAGAAATCTTGACGCTTTTTACTTTTCGCCTTGACGTCGAACGTAATTGTTTTCAAGCTAAAGACAACAGATGCTTCTCACAGGTAGTTTTCTGGGGTTTATCGACACGTTTATTTACAACAGGGTACGCGTTAAGAATGCGACAAGCGTACGCGTATGCTGCAAATGAATCCACCCGTGGAATTTGTTTGGCCGGCACCTGCTATAATCGTGAGCATATTCACGTGCAGAAAGATTAACTTACGTCATTCAACAACACTGAGCATGATTCAACACTGGCCAAACGCGTACAACTAGTAGAAATTCAACAATGCTTAACGATGTCGCATCGAGATATACAATTCATTTGGCTTCCTCGTACGACAAGGATAAATTCATTAATGTTGTCCGCGGCCTTATTCCACATTGTCTCTGTGTACATACAGCTGTAGATGTAAAAAACCTTCGACATATACTAAGTTATACTCCTAGTTTATTCATGCTACAGAAACCAAAGTTGAGCCGTGTGCGCTCTTGCAGCCTGCATGCAACTTAGCCTATAAACAACAATCCCCATTTGAGTGAAATATATGCAACAGTTATTTGCCTCGCGGACAAATGTGTCCCACCTATGACGCGAGTGATACCTATCGTATTTACATGTATTATCCATGTCTTTCAGGGACACGACAGTTACTTATTGCACCTGTTACACCGCAAAATGTAATAGTCGCCGCAAAATGTAATACTAACGCAAAATGTAATAAGAATCGCCGCAAAATGTAATACTAACGCAAAATGTAATAAGAATTGCCGCAAAATGTAATACTAACGCAAAATGGAATTATATCGACACAAAATGCAATAAAGCATTCAACGCAAAATGTAATGACTATTTAAACGCAAATACAATTCGGTATGAGAAGTCAAAGTACATATCAGAGGTCTACAGTATAAATGTGCATACATGGAATGTGTATTCAAGTGTATTCAAGCAGATTATTGGTGGGGATGGGCTGGGTCTGCAGAGGAGAGGGTCATCACTAAAAAAAAATAAAACATTTGGGGCGGGCTGAACCTTTCTCTATTTTTTTTCGTAAGCAGGGAGAAGGTCTTTTGTTAAGCGTCCAAGTTAGAGTTTTTGTTAACATGTAATAGGAATTTTATCTCCGTGAAGGAGACGAGTAGTCAGCTAAGACTTAATATCTATTAAACTATCGTTTGAACTTACTGAAATCTGTAATCCAGTAACCCAATAATCTCCGTGAGACAACAATCACGTTACCTGGTTTTAAGATGGAAGCTGGGAAAGTGATTTTCTCGTGACATTTTTATGTTTAAGAGTTAGAAGAGTCACCATAACTACATTATTCAAAGACGAGGTAGTATTAATTCATACGTGGTAGATCACAGAGAGGTGGAGGGGGGGGGAGGGGGGGGAGTCAGGAGACGGCGGTTGTCTATCATCCCGGTAAAGATGTTTACATTTTAATCTGAGTCTGCGATAACTTCAACCTAAATTTTGACTTCTGTAGCTTTAGACACCTAACAAGAAATGTGCAATAATTGAATCAAAGTAGAAATATGCTACTGGTTTGCGACCAGTATTACATTTGATAAGGGATACCGCCAACTGCTCGAAACCTAACCCTGTTTAAGTTTAAGACAAATTTTCAATTTCGTCTGCTATAGATGATTACATTCCCCTATTTCAACTGTTAATTTTTTTTCAGACCAAAGAGGTTAATAAGTTTACCCTATTTTTAACTAGACTAACGTGGTCACAATTTTTACCCTATTTCAGGTTGAAGAATTTTTATCTTCATTTATTTAATTTTTTATAATTACATTTTAGTCCTGATATTAGACTATAGACTCTAGATTTTAGACTTGAGATTTTAAATATAACCTTTTTGTAGGTTTTTATGTTGCAGGACCCCATTAATAACAATGCTCTTGCAATGAAGGGTTATCCTGTTTAAATATTCGCTTATTACTATAATTATTATTATTATTATTGTTGTTGTTGTTATTGTTATTATTATTATTATTATTATTATTATTATTATTATTACCAGAAAGGCTAAAAAAAAACATACTCTTTGGTGTGGCACACACCCATATATTTCAGTCATATACCTTATTTACTCGAAAAATAAGCTCCACCCGCGAACAAGCCCCGCACCCCTCAATAACAACGCAGCGTTTATTCGAAGCAAATGAGCTCTAGAGCGGAAGATTGTGGAAGTATGATGGAGGTTACACTCCGATGTACGACCTGATTCTGATCTACACAGTTTTTTAAGTGAGTCTCTTTATTCCTGTTACCTGAAAAAAGCAGTTATTTTTTATCCAAAAATGATTGTTTTTAATGAATGAGCAGCATTTAAGTATAGGTTTTTGAAAAAAGCTGATGCTCCGGTGTAAGAAAATATAAACTAATAGTTTTCAATAAACGCCTGAGGCATCTTTTCAAGATAAATTAGTTATTTTTTATGATCGTATAGCTTTTACCAAAATTGTGCCTTCCTTTGTCAACCCTTGCACTCCCAAAGTCGATTGGTTGGTCATAATGTTGCGTTTTTAAGTCTGTTTTTGAGTTTGTGTGTGGCAATTCAAATGAAAGCTACTGAACATCACTTTCTTGTTACAAAGGAAGAGAAAAAACGAGATATTTCCGGACATCTTGTAGTAACGTCTCCATGGTTCCGTTCCTATAACTTAAAAAATGTTCCTCCCGTGGCATATTTTATCCGCTCTTACTGACATGATAACGATAGTGCAGTCATTACTAAGGATAGCTCGCAGAAACAAAGAGGGCCAGTTTGATCGTGGCTGTCTCAATAATGAAGGCTTCAGTGAAATTTTTATTGCTTTTGCAGCTTTTATTGAGGATTGGTGAGTACAACTGTAAATGGTTCGCTCTACAGAAACATTTTGAAGTCATAAAACTCTTTAAAACATGGTACTATTGATTTTGATATACCTTGCTTAAAACTGGTCAGGATTCTGTTAAGTTCAATATCATTTAGTTTACATCGTTGCATTTGGCGGCTTGAGTTAACTCAATACGATGCGTACTAAAAATTAACCCAAAATGCTAAAACGCGTTTACTAAAGCTCTTCTAAGCTGTTGAAATAACGAGGATTAATTTAAAAAGATGTGTTAACATAAATGTCTTCAAAACTAATGATTCATCAAAGTAACTCATTGGTATAGCAGAAAAACGTGTTCGTCGAATTCAAATCCTGGGACCCATCACGATGGGCAAGCTGAGTCACATAGTAGCTAGAGAATGATTTAAACTTATACGTCCGATGCCACATAACAAATTATGTAAACATGGCAGAAAAGAAAGCAACCTCCTTGAATAATTTTGTGGAACTTAAATTTTATGATTCTTCTTGAGCAAAAAACACAGCTTGGATCTGACTTCGTAATGGCCATTCTACATCATAGGAGATCGTAAGATGTTTGATACCAAGATGGCAGCCACATGTTTTGCAGCTCCGCCGGCCTATATTGCTTCTCTGTGTGCTCGAATTGCACTGCAAACCTGGCAAAGTCAATATTTTAGATCCTGACATTGATCGAAATCACTCAATGGCGTGGTCTCGGGGATCACCACCATTTAAAAGACAAAGCTTTGCTCGCTAGTGTTTCTCACACTCGTGTGAAGTCGAAATCCAGACCGTGGGACAATTTATTTTGCTTCAAGGATAAACCATAATCCAAACTCTGTTCCTAGCTTCCAGCTTACATGACTAGCAATTAATTAGTGGGGATATCTGCCTGAATCCTGGCCTCTATAAGCATTCCGTTAATTTCAAAATCCCGGACTATCTAAGGGCTTTTTATGTTAACGCAACAATTGGCAGTTTAAACGAAACAGAAAAAGCAGAATCCAGAGGCACTGTTAAATGAAGCCTTGGCCAAGTAGCCTGAGTATCAGGGTTTCAGCGGGGGGTGGGGGTGGGAGGGGAGATGGGAGAAGGAAAGCCTGACACAACAGCCCGGTTTTGAGCCTTCCGCCTCCTTGAAATACCATACGCTTCTCTTAGATAAGCAGCCAATCAGAATTACTTCCGGTCGCACGCCATGTCAATAAACTGTCATGTGTGTGCTTCCGCGAAATGAAGGTTTAACGGCCAAGATTGGTATGTTTTCTGTCGAGTTGTTTGCATGGGTTCTGAGCGAAAATTCTGCAGAATTTGCCAAGAAAACTTACTCACTAGATTCGGCTCTTGTGGGGCTTCCATATCCCTATTTTCAGAGACATTAAAACGAAACTTTTTCACGTGCGTTAGGTGAAAAACAAGTCATATTGGAAAAGTTGTTGCAGAGTATTGGAGTATTTGCTGTCCACGGGTTATCGTGAATCTGTTTGCAAGAAATACGCTCGAATGGTTGCAAACTGTTAGTACAAGTTGTTCCAGGAACTGCGGTAAACGGTCGTTTCGCCTACGAGTCGTTTCGACTACGGTGTTTTTTTCATTCTTAATGTCCTAAATGTTGAAAGAAAATGCAATGAATATCATTTCTCGTTTTTAAAGCGTGTTGCTTAAGCGGAACTGCGAGTTGTCTTTGTGGAGACCTCGGTTAACTCGGAGGAAAATCCTTCTGCCGTCCCCAAAACTCCTGAGAAGACTGTGACTGTACAACTCATGAGAATCGTAAGATTCGAAACCGCGGTCTTTCTTGTAAACGTATGTTTAGCTTAGTGGCACAAAGAAGCCAGTCGCTTGATTGGTAAACAAACTATATGCTAATGTATTTAAAATATCGGGGTTTTCTATACTCTCCAGTTGTCAATAACGGCTAAATTAAGCGATGAAGGTACATTAACCTACATCAAAACGAACTGCATATCGTATCAGAAACTCATAAGGGGGTTTTATCCACGCTTCTACCAAAGGCGTGATACATACCAAAAAAAAAAAACAGTAAAAAAAAAACAGTGTCGAGACTGGATATATTTACAGAATGCATGCTGTGTGAAGCAAAACATTGTACTCTGAAATCGCCCATATTACAATTGTACGGAGTTTTTAAAGCAGATACCAGAGATCACAGCGGATATGGAAAATTACTATTGCTTTTACTAGCCCAAAAGGGCAGGTATTTTAGGCAGACATACCTTACAAAACTGACGAGAAATTCTACAGGACACGCTGAAATAAAATTGTCTGTTGCATAAGGTGCTAAACTTACACATATTTTTTCCTCCGCTGAATACAAACTGTACCGAGCCGTTTTTTGCCCGCTACAAATAAGCTATAACAACGAGAATATAACCACCTTTTATACATTTTAAAAGTGTAAAATCGCTGAAGAGAACTACTCTCAAGAGTAATATGTTAAAGGCTGCGCGGCTTTCAAAGGGTTCACAAAGAGAAAATTTAAATTGTGTCTAAATTTCCTGACTCTGGCGTGACACACGTGACGCGCTCTTTGTATCTTGGCCAATCAGCGTAACGTCCAGATTCTGGACATTGAACATGAGCCAATCAATGGCTTTGTGTCAGGCACTCTTCCCCTTTCCCCCTCCCCCTTCCGAGGGCCTGATACTCAGGCTATGGCTAAGCTTTCAGATCGCTTTGACTATCCCCTTCACTAAAGTAGGCCAACAACTTTGAACGAAAGCCGTATTCACGGAAATTAGCACAAGCTAAGAAGTTAGACCTGGATAAAAAGCACTTAGAAGAGACCGAGACCTAAACTTGTTTAATTATAAGTTGGTCAGTCAAGGTAGCCCGTCTTCTTCTAGCTTGCGTCATGCGCCTTCTAGATAACACGTTCGGTTTAACTTAACAACAGTAAAAACATTCTGGTCGACGATAAACATTCTAAATATTTGTAGAAGCAGCTATTATTTTACAAATACAACATCAAGAGAAAAACAAAGTTGTCCCCATGCGAAATACACATTTTCAGTTAAATTTAATTTATTATTTTTCTTTGGTTTTGTTTATGTGTTCGCATGTTTCCTCGTAAAATTAGGGATTAATATCACTCATCGCTTCGCGACTCGGGCATTTTCTGCAGCTTCTCAAAACACGCGTGATATTAATCCTTAATTTTACGAGGAAACAAGCGATTACTTGTTTAGAACATAGAGGGCAAAATTTTGGTTCTTATTCGGGAAACCATTTTTAAACTAATCAACCGCACGTGACTGAACGGGCCAACTGGGAGCTGGTCATTAAATTGGTTCGTAATATACCCGGGAAAGATGAAGATGAAATTATGAATATACGAAATTCACATATTTGAACTGCGGAATGAAGAAATTAATGTAAAGAAGATCCTCGCAGTTATTAACGCAACTTATGCAGTTGCGAAAAGAAAGCCTGAAAAAAAATGAGGCTTGCCGGCAACTGCATAAGTTGCGTCAATAACTGCAAGTTTTCTTTACATTAATTTCATATATTCATAATTTCATCTTCATCTTTCCCGGGTATATTACGAACCAATTTAATGACCAGCTCCCAGTTGGCTTGTTAGCTCAATTGGTTAGAGCGCTGCACCGGTATCGCAGAGGTCAGGGTTCGAATCCCGGCAAGCCTGATTTTTTTCAGGCTTTCTTTTCGCAACTGCATAAGTTGCGTTAATAACTGCGAGGATCTTCTTTACATTAATTTCTTCATTCTGCAGTTCAAATATATGAATTTCATATATTCATAATTTCATCTTCACCTTTCCCGGGTATATTACGAACCAATTTAATAACCAGCTCCCAGTTGGCTTGTTAGCTCAATAGCCCTTTTCACAGTTACCTTTTCTCATTTGCATGACAATGTAATTGAACGTGGATGTGAGGCAATTTCGGGCAAAAAGTGCCAAATTGCCCGAAATTGCCTCACATTCACGTTCAAATACATTGTCATGCAAATGAGAAAAGGTAACTGTGAAAAGGGCTATTGGTTAGAGCGCTGCACCGGTATCGCAGAGGTCAGGCTTTCTTTTCGCAACTGCATAAGTTGCGTTAATAACTGCGAGGATCTTCTTTACATTAATTTAAGAAAAAATAGCTAATATTTTAAGCTTAAGAAAAAAACAGCTAATATCTATACTGTAAAAGTGGAAGGCGACAAGTTTAAGTTACGAACAGAAATTTGTCTTTGAGGACTTTCTCTTTCTTGAGTTCTGCTACGAACTCGGTCCGCACATCGCTTGAATTCGCAGCATTTCGCTGCAGTCCCGACCTCAAACATAACAGAGCCAGTGCCTTCTAGATCTGGTTTTTGCTGTCCACAACCACGGTTTTTGCGGTGGTCCGAACACATTTTCCCAGAAAAACACCCGCCTGTTTAAAATTAGTCGATCGAGCTGCGATCAATAAACAGTTGTTTAAGTATTAAAATGAAGACTTCATTTAGCCACAATGAATAAGTTCCAGCAATAGAAAGAAAAAAGTGGAGCTTTGCTTTTAGTCTTGGCTAAATCTATATATTATGCAGTAAATGATTTTGTGGTGAATGGAAGGACTGAGAAAGGTAAATTTCTTAACAACCGAAATGGTAAAAAAGCAAAACAAAACAAAACAAACTATCCTGAGGTCCTAATAATAATTTACGTTATTTTTACAGTGCAACAAGTCTCTGCTTTTGGTGGTGGAGGAGGAGGAGGAGGAGGCAATTCTCAATGTAAGACGTCGATTTACAGTCATCTTGTAATAATTTTAATTCTTTTTAATATACCACTAATTAGAAATGACATGCTGAAATATGTTATACGTGAAATATCTGCTGAATACGTCTGTTCAAAAACTGCTACTGTACATGAGTTGAGTTACAAGGTAGAAGTTACGATAAATGAGTATGCATGAGTTACAAAGTTATCAGAGAGTATCAGCGTAGAGAGGGTGGCTAAGTCAACCCATATATCGGATGGTGATGGTCATGCCTGTTAGTCTCAGAAATATATTGACTGTACAGGTCCCTCCTCCCAATGTCACGTCTGTTCCTTCGCAGTAATGACAATTTTGAGAGATATAGTAGTCTAAAACTGTGTCCTGAGTGAATACTTAACAAGTTAAAGTCGTTTGTTTGGAAGTTAGCGAAACTGAAATCACCTTGGTGTTTTTAAAAGGCAAGTACCTTGAAAGGCGTTTCAGACGTAGATTTAAAAATCGTTCACCTTAATCTTGTCCTCCTTATCCTTCAGTCCGAAGCCAAATCATGAGCCATCACGCGTAGTAATTCTAGCCTCCCACGCAGACGCTCTTAGGGTTTCGTCACGCGTTCCACTCGTGGGGGAGGAACGCGTCACGAAACCCTAAGAGCGTCTGCGTGGGAGGCTAGTGTAATTCATAAGTGTTTTGACTTTTGTGCCTGTGATATAAAGTGTAACCGAAAGCTCTAGAGCAGTACTTGGATTCTTAAGTCAAGGCATTCTTCCATATTGACACTCCTTTTTTCATTTTTTTCAGGGAATTCCACTAAAGGTACGTACACAGATGTAAGTCTTCAGATGATGTTACGCTGACAAAAGTCTCAGCATCAACCGATAGAAGTTTTTTGGCAATCAACAAAGATTTTAAGTGACGGGCTTGGAAGGGAAATGATTAAAGAATACATTGCAAAGGCAATTTTTGATGAAAGCTCTACAAATTTAGTTGGAGGTCCGAGTCTATAATGTATTATACGAAATAGCATCTTAAGAGCGCAAAAACAAATCCCTCTGTCGTCTTTTAAACACTCAATTTTACTTTTGCAATCTCTCAAGAGCTTCAAAACTGATTTTGGTAGAACCTGCGTTGTTCTTTGTGTTTGAAATAATTTAATTTTGAAAGTATACATTTATCAACAGGAAAAGTACTTTATGATTTGAATTATTTTTCACCATGTGCTAAACCTTCAAATCGATTCAGCTTCTGGCTGTTGAACTAAGAAAAGATGTTCTCAGGATTGCTGCAAAAATTTATTTGGGCAAATGATTGAGAGCGACGCCAGAGCTTTTCAAAGTTCGTTAAAATGCAGGTTATTTGACCCTTCTTGGCAACATTCCATTCGCGAGTCACGCACATGTTTTAATGTGTTTCGACCCATATGAGATCGAAAACCTGGAAAACGTCAAGCAGAAAAACAGTTCGAAATGCTCTTACCTCATTTGCTGTAGAGGACAGGTCCAGAGGCCATTTCCGAGTGATTCTCTTGCCGTTCGACGTATTTTGGTCCTGCTGATGACGTCCAATGAACACCGCCAACTGGGTCAGTGTATTGTAAACGGTCAAACAGCTCAACAACAACCTTTCTTGCAAAACGTTGGACATCTTTCTACACTGTGGCATCTTACTCAACGGTTCAGTTGCTGGTCAGTGTTGCTTAGTTGGCAATACAAAAAAGGTTTTTATCACTACATGTCGCCGCTAACGTGGCCAGAGTTCTATCTAGAGCCGTGTCACGCAATGCAAATCATTGGAATGGACATTTTACTAGAGGGTAGGGGAAGGGCAAAATCTGCTCTGATTCTTTTTAAACGGCTCAGGTTTCGAGAAATGGGAGGAACTAGTAATGGACCAAAAATACGAAACAAAATTAGCGCTCCATTTAGGCACCTCAACCTCCTGTGCCAGAATGCAGAAAAAGTAGTCACCCCTCGGCGTGAGTTTTAGGCATGCAAATAACAACTGAATGTTCGAACACGAAAATTAGCTAAAAAGGGTACGTGTACTAGCTTAAGTTAAAAACCTCTTCAAAACGTCAAGTCCAGAACATTAAAATCGTTTTTATCAGGGAAATTGCGATGTGACTAACTAGTTTGTGCTTATTGTTTTGGCTTAGAGAGGGGACCTCGGACTTTTTTTTCACAAATCATACATATATTTACATACGTGAATTGCTTCATTACACAGAAGACGGTTGTTGTTGGTTCCATTTTCTTGTTGTCGGAGTTTGTGGTAACAACACCAGACGAATCAAAAGCTTGAAAACAATTGCTCCTTTCCTTTCATGCACCAAGAATACATAGCCCCGTAGAAGGGAGAGGGGCGGGGGGGGGGGGGGGGGCTGAGAGCCCCAGAAGCCTTGGAGGTTGAAAAAACATTACAATAAATGAGCCAAAATATATATAATTAAAACGAACTAATGTGCAACGAATGCTAAAAGTTTCTTTTATAATTTTACAACCTTTAACAGGGTTGACATCTGTTGAGTCACTAGCCACCGGGCAAGTGGGCTTCAAAAATCTACCAGCCCACCGCACATTTCAGTCGCCCAGGTTCCTTACCAATGTCTTTCTTCACCCGTATCACCTTGACCCTGGCAGTATAGCTTTACTGTGAAGGACCTTAATGCCTTTAATAGCTACGCGACTGCTGTGTATTTGCTGCAAGCTTTAAGCTCATCATGTTGTTTCAAAACAAGTCTAAGAAACAAAACTGCAACAATTGACAATTGAGTGATTAAAGTTACGTAAACGTTTGCGAGAGTTAGGTACAACGGGTCCGAAATTCGGAGCTTGGCTGTCGAAATGTTTGGATTTTAACAAACCTTGTAACTTTAAGGGTACTTTTTTAAAACTGATGCTATCAATCTGGTGGATGTTGCCAACAACTTTGTCGGCGAAAAAGCAAACAGGAAGCAGCTTTTTGGCAAATTGTCAACGAACGATGTCCAAAAAAAGGCGTCGTTTTTGATGAAGTCAACACAAACTGTGGCATTGTGAACAGAGTTAGTATCTATGTGAGTGTGTATTTTGCAGGGGGGGGGGTTGACTAGCCCAATTTGCTCGCAGCAATTATGTCACCCTTGGTACGGGCCTGATACCACAAGTTACAAGTCAGTTTTTACAACGAACGCTTGAATACAATGACGATATGTCCCAGCCATCGTGCAAAACTTGGAATAGTGTGGAGCAGAAGCTGCAGCACAAGAGGCCGGGTCCCGGGTCACGGTAAGGAAAAGGAGAGTGGCCAAAAAGTGAAAGAGGACTGGGGAAAAAGGGATCTAAAGTTGTCTTAGGCGAGACTGGTTCGCTTGTAAGAGTTGGACCAGGTGAGTTTTATATTCGTTTGTGGTCTATCCGAATATTAGCCAGGTTATCGATGGAAGCCTCACTCTTCTCTTCGTCCTCATTAATTAAGGTGTATGTAGAACGTGAAAGAGGTAACAGACGTTTAAGGGCAAGATGCGTGACGTATTTCTGTTATGATATCCTCATATCCATTATGATAAGTATGCTGGCTGCTGTGAGAGATCTCGCTCACTGGGAACCTGTCTCAGCAAGATTCGTAAACAGAAATTCAGGAACAGAACCTCATTTTTGTTACCATGGTTACGTGCCATATTTCACAGTCTTCAAACGGCACTGGCGTGCTGTTAGAAGCCCCACTCATTATTCAGGACACCAATGTAGAATGTAGAATGTCAAACAGCTGACAAGAGAGCACAGTTAAAAACTTCGATCGCACCCATTTGTTATAAAGAGAGTACCCTTCCTGTCCAAAACTTCCAACCCTTTAACAGCGAGCTGACTTTCACTCCTGATATAACTGTGCCTTGTACCGGTCCTGTGCCAGCTGAGAACCAGCAGACTGACACCAATGATCATAGGTAGAATACCCGCTCGTCAATCAACAAAAGGGAGCCCCTTGTAGTTATAGGTTTTCCCCGTATTAAAGTTGGGTCTAGTTAATAATAGCGCCACTTCTGTTCCACCGCTCAGCTGTAAGCTTGTACAACGGTTGGAATTGCGTTTCAGACTACTAGGGTAGCAATTATACCATTTTTAATGTAAGAAAGACACACAACGCCATTAGAACCACGAATAATCCCTGCAATTAACACTGTATGTTATTTTACTTCACCTCAAAGGTTTTGCCCTTCCCCTACACCCTAAAATGCCTTTGATACGCATTACGTGACAAACCAAATACGCACGCGGCGCCATCCCCGTTTGTTCCCAATTTAGCAGTCAAATCTGATAATGCTTTTGTGTACTGAAAACTGAGCAACACTCGTATTAAATCAACTGAACCGTTGAGTAAGATGCCGTAGTGCAGAAAGACGTCCAACGTTTTACAAGAAAAGATGGTGTCGTTGAGCTGTTCGACCGTTTGCCATTAAGTTGACCCAGTTGGCGGTGTTCATTCGGTTCAGTCGGACGTCATCAGCAGGACCAAAATACGACGAACGGCAAGAGAATCACACGAAAATGGCCTCTGGACCTGTCCTCTACAGCAAATGAGGTTAGAGCGTTTCGAAGTGTTTTCTGTTTGACGTTTTCGATCTCATATGGGTCGAAACACATTAAAACATGTGCGTGACTAGCGAATGGAATGTTGCCGTGAAGGGCAAAAAAACCTGCATTTTAACGAACTTTGAAAAGCTCTCGCGTCGTTCTCAATCATTTGCCCAAAGAAATTTTTGCAGCAATCCTGAGAACATCTTTTCTTAGTTCAACAGCCAGAAGCTGAATTGATTTGAAGGTTTAGCACATGGTGAAAAATAATTTAAATCACAAAGTACTTTTCCTGATGAGAAATGTATACTTTCAAAATTAAATTATTTCAAACACAAAGAACAACGCAGTTTCTACCAAAATCATTTTTGAAGCTCTTGAGCAATTGCAAAAGTAGATTTGGGTGTTTTAAAGACGACAGAGGGATTTGTTTTTGCACGCGAACCCCTCAAATTGTTGTCATAATTTACTGCTTCAAATGGCGCTTTTAACGGAAGTTCGTTATTTGCATTTTTCTTTGAAATAAAAGGATATTTTGCCAAAAAAAGTATCCAGTGATTTTAGTTATACCCTAACCTATCTAACATTAAAATATGAAAGAAATCGAATTTTCCACCCTTGCCGCGTTATGTTTGATTTTTACAGACAAGCGCTCTTAAAGGGGCATAGTCACGAGGATTTCGCAGATTTCTGGTCAAAAACTGCGCTAAAATTATCGGTAGCTAACTTTATCCATGCCCAACAGTGTGTTTGGACATTTAAGGGAACATGTTCACTTAATTTCATCAAGAAAAAACAAACTATGACCATTTAATATCGATTTAATGTCAACACACTGAAAGAATTTGAAAAATTTAGCCTAATTTTTTCAAATTGCAACCATTTCCATCCATGTCATGTGTAGCAACAGACGACAGAAAATAGTTTCAGTGAATTAATATAGTCTTTGGTCACAAAAATAGAACATTATTTGTGGGCGTTCATCGATGTGAGGAAATATTTTTTTATTTTTAAAGTGAACTAAAATAGCGTGACTTTGCCTCTTAAATCCTATTTAACCTGGGGGGGGGGGGGGCATTGTGCCCGCGCGGACTTTAACCAACTATAACTTTTAGACGGCTGGACGAATAATCACCAAATCTCGTGACTTTTCCTAAAGTTTATCAGAGAAAATTTTTCTGTCTCAATGACGTGTCCATGATGATTGACGTTTCCATAGCAACCGTCTACTCAGAAGTGTATTTTGACTATTTTCTGTTTTTCAGAATTTTTTTCAGTTTTTTTCCCGTTTGTTTGCAAGAAGAAGAGAATCCTTCCCTTTTGTGTGCTTGTTTTGATTAAGTATGTTTCTTAGGACAAATTCATATGTTTTTCGATGTCGTCATTGTCAGTTGTATGACTGCAGGCTCGGGATTCAAGATGGTGGCCCATTTTTCAAAAGGGCTGGTTTTTGACGTCATTGTGACTTCATCATAAGCCCAATCTATTAAGCTAACGACGTGTTACAAACGTGCCACGTTTCATCACAAGAGCGTTAGTACTTTTCGAGATCTATAGGGGAGACACTTTGTGCCCACCCTCCAGGCTCAGAATTGCGAAACTCAAATAAAGCCCAGGCGAAATAGGGTTAAGACCGCAAATTCGCTCAAGATTTATCACACCTCAGGCAAAGTGCTCGAAGTGTCTTTGAATACTCGCTGATTACATACTGGTGAAAAATGGCGGACTTAACCATCGAGCTAGCGCTTTAAGTGTAAACCCAAAAACGGATGTACTTTCATGGATTTTTTTTAACGTCGCTTAAGACGGATGTTAACGGGATAAAGAGCAATAAGCCTTCACTGAACACTGACAAAAGCAGAATTCGGATGGCCTGTTATCACGGGAGAAATTTGAGTTGAACTCAACAATATGGCCGCTGGTTTCTGGTACGCTCGATTTTCAATACGCGGTAATTTTACTTGCTTGAGTAAAAGACATTCCATTGAATAGCTCTACATAAAAAGGAAAAGAGCTGAAGGATTTTTAACTCGACGGCGTGTATAGAAGACATTCGAGAGCTTGAAGGGGAGAAATCCTTGTTCCAGGATATAAGTAACTTGTTTTTCACTGGGAGATATCTGGAAAGCGCCCATCCGCAAATGACCACTTTCCTTTAAATTTCAGAGTACTTCTATTTCACTTCAACAGTAAAGTAAGTTACACATTTGATCGTGGATTTGCATCGCAATAATAGTTTAATTGAACGAGGTTACATGGTTACGATAATTTTCTTGGAATGTTCGAAAAACTTCACTCGAGTCGAAAATTGAATGCATTTTGCATATCATAATTTTTAGCACAGTTTTGTCACAGCCCTAGATAAATCCATGTGACGTAGTCTCTTTTACATGCAATAATAACTCGAGGTAAAACGTTTGTTTGTTTGTTTTTTTTTTTTGTTTTAGTGACGAACAAGCCAACGTCTCCGCATATCTGTCTTCAGAAGACAACGTCTGGTGAATGCTGTAGCATTCCTTTCCATTTCACAGGAGTGACATACAATGAATGCGCAAGAGGTGTTTTCCACAAACCTTGGTGTTCCTTGGATCCTTTTTGTAAAGGAAGATGGGGAGAATGCCGTGAGTATTTATCTGGAATTACTAGAAAAAATGTTTTGTCGTAAAGGGTGTCTGTCTCTTTGCTTTAACAGATTGTTTCAGATTTGTCACTACAGTTGAAAGTATGAAATGAAAGGACCTTTCTTTGACTATTCAAAGGAACATGGAAACATCTTTCCCCCGAGAAGTTAAAAGGACTATGGCAGCTATTTTAGTAACACTTTGAAAAACCAGAAGTAATATTTACATTAACTGAACACTACAGTCATTATTCCCGTTATTGTGGACACCTTCTGGACAGCGATTTGGCGAGTCCGTAATAGCAAGAGTCCGTAAAAGCGGGGTGCGAGAAAATAATTCTTAGAAAACGCATTATTTACGGTAGGGGAATTACATTTATTTACATTTACATTGACTGCAGTACCAATTCCAGAGCCGCTTTTGTATGTAATGTGGATAAAAGAGCAGAAATTTTATACGCTTTTTTTATAATAATAATAATAATAATAATAATAATAATAATAATAATAATAATAATAATAAAATATTTATATAGCGCCAATATCCTAAAAGTTCAACCAACATTGCTAAATTCCAATTCGATCTGGACGCAGTGGGCGAACAGCACCTTGTGGATGTGCCACTGCATCATGTGCCACTGCATCATGTGAAGTTTTATGGTAGTATACTGGAGAATCTATATCCTTAACGGATCCTTATGGTTTTCTAGATTGAGTACTTTCATTTCTTAAGGATTCATTTTCATGGAGGAACCTGAAATCTTACCAAAAATCAAATGTTGTGACACCGTTTTTAAATAGGGAGAGCTACAACGCGAAGGCAGAAATTTGTGGAAAAGCCATCAACCGCGGATATTACAAAGGGCTAGACTGATTGCAGTCAGTTACTTAAGGAATTTACGGCGGAAAGTATATATTTGGACAGACTAGAAGAATTTATTCCTGGGAGTGACACTGCAAAGCTGGCCTTGCGAGGAAGAGAAGAAGGAATTTTTTATGGCAACAAGAAGAAGATTAAATCCGTACAAAAAGAAAAAGAACCAAAGCTTAATACACGACACAGGCCATACTCTAGGAGAAAACCTAATTTAAAAAAAACCTACTTTAGAAAAACCTAAATTAGCAGTGGCACATCCACAAGGTGGCTGTTCGCCCACTGCGTCCAGATCGAATTGGAATTTAGCAATGTTGGTTCAGTTTTGAGGAGAGGGGAAAACCGGAGTACCCGGAAGAAAAAAACCTCTCGGAGCAAGGACGAGAACCAACAACAAACTCAACCCACATCTGACGCCCAGTCAGACTCGAACCCGGGCCACAGTGGTGGGAGACGAGCGCTCTCGCCACTGCGCCATCCCTGCTCCCCCCTGCTTTAATTTAAGCAAAAGTTTGGCACAACTCCAGAAAAATCCGTGTGACATGCAATAATAACGCTATGTACATCGTTTGTTTGTTTGTTCGTTTTTTTTTCCTTAGTGACGATAGCAAAGCCAACGACTCCACAGATCTGCGTTCAGAAAACAACATCTGGTCAATGCTGTAGCATTCCTTTCAGGTACAAAGGAGTGACATACAATGAATGCACAAGAATTGATCACTTCAGACCTTGGTGTTCCTTGGATCCTATATATCATAGTAATAGATGGGACCATTGTGGTCGTGAGTATTTATCTGGAATTACTAGAAAAAAATGTTTTGTCGTAATGGGTATCTAACCTTCTCTTTATTTCAACAGATTGTTTGAGAGTTGTCATTCTAGTTAAACGTTTCAAATGAAAAGATTTTTCTTTGACTGTTGAAGGAACATGGAAACATTTTCCCTCCGAGAAAAATTTTATCGCCAAAATATTTACATTAACTGAAATCTTCAGTCAACTCCCGTTATTGTGAACACCTTCGGGACAGCGATTTGGTGTCCGTAATAGCGAGAATCCGTAAAAGCGGCGTGTGAGAAAAAGAAATTCTTTGAAAACGCATTACGGTAGGGGAATTACATGTATTTCAATTACATTGACTGCAGTGCCAATTCCAGAACCGCTTTAGCATGTAAAAGTGCGTAAAAGTGCAAAAATTTCATACGCTTTTTGTATAGTACTAAGAAAACTGGAGAATTCATCCTTTACTGATCCTTATGGTTTTCTGCAATGAGTTTTTTACATTTCTTAAGGATTCATCTACAAGGAGGAACCTGAACATTGTCTCAATTCCGATAGGTTGTGTAATCGTTTTTGAATAGGCATTGCCACGAAGCGACGGCAGAAATTTGTGGAAAAGCCATCAACCGCGGAGATAGCAAAGGGCTAGACATTGCAGTCAGTTATTTAAGAATTTATGGCGGAAGAAAATACTTGGACAGACTGCAAAGCTGACCCTGCAAGGAAGAGAAGAGGGAATATTTTGATGGCCACCAAAAGAAGCATAAATCTATCCAAAAGACAAAGGCGATATCGATAAACGGAAGAAGCAGAAAAATTCGTTGTTAGAAGTTGCTCAAAGACGCAAGTCCGTAATAGCGAGAGTTTGTTTCCGTCTGCAACTTTTGGCGGAGTTTCAGCAGCTGCTGTCCGTATATTAGCGGTGTGCGAAAAGCGAAAGTTGTCTGTATATTGCGAATAATATGCGGTTAGTCCTCTGAATACGGGTAATAGAGACATGGTATATACAAAAGCGGTCGTTTAATTCAAAGTCAGGAAGCGGGTCTATTTAGAAAATGAAAGCCAGCTTCGAGGCAAAACAGCAACAAATTAAAGAAATCCAACTTTGGGTTTGACCATGCTATCAGTGTTTGTATGATTCAACATTTCCTACTTGGAATTGTGATGAAATTCTCTATTTGAACGCTGTAGTATAATTGTTTCTTTAATGGATAGGTAGCCCTGAATGTTACAGTAACCGCAAAAAAGGCGCGTTATAACCACACTGTACTGTCGTGAAAATTGATTTTGCTGGGCTTTATATAGCTTTCCGCTGAATAATCGTCTTCTTCTGCATCATTTTCAGCTTGCGAGTTTCCTCTGGGAATGGAGAATAAAACAATCCCTGACTCCGCTATCAAAGCTAGCACAATTTTAAGTATGTTTTACATCACGGTATTTTTTGAGGATAACTGAAGAAATTAAATTATGCAAAACATTGTCAGCTTTTAAAAACAGCTAAAGATGTAAATTAATAGAAGAACTTTATCATAAACGTGACAATTTTTTTATAATTGCTCAAAATCCTTTGTCTTATAATTCTGGGTAAGTTTTGTGATATAAAATGTCTCAACAAGTTGTATACAAAGTCTTATTGTTTTTGTAACTTTGCCACATGGTATAAACATATAATAAAATGACACACGCAGGAAATAACAAGTCGGTGACAGAAGTATGATCGTCCCGGTGAGTGTAGTCCTGAGAAGGACTGTTTTTCATACATCGATTGAAGTCACCTTCAGAGTCAAGTGAATTGCGAATCGTCAGTAAATGTTATAAGTCTCTGGTTGCTGACCAATCTGGTCAACAGCCTGAATGACCAACCTCAGAAAACCATAAGGCTTGCAAGGAGAAGGCCTCTTCGACATACCGGCCATAATAAATTTGTCGGATGGAGAGTGTTAAAGCGCAACGTAATACAACGTCAAACAATGTTACGTAGTATTACAAGTACATAGTTTTAAATTTATTATCGTATTCTCATTTTACCCCACTTCTGCACATTGTTATCGTTTCGTTTTGTAAATTATATTTCTATTGCCATAATTGAAAAGCCCTTTTAAGGGGGCCTCAATAACCACTGACCACTGACAATGCTAACCCATCCCATGTTAACCCCCAGCATTTTGTAAGGTTTTCATAACTTTGTGCTGGTGCCCATTTATACATCTGGATAAAGAAACAATGTTGAGAATGATTCTTGCCTAAGGACAAAATACGGTAGCTAGACCAAGACTCAATCCAATGACCTTTACGTCGAAGTCCGACGCACTAACCACAGACCATTGCGCTTCCATCAACTTGAGTTCAGTTGGTTGGAGGGAAGGGGTGGAAGGGTTAAGAATGTCGGGCTTTCGATGGGACGTTCGATCGGAAGACAGGAGGACCGATGGCCCGAGGTCAGGTTGATCTGTGCAAGGTCGTGTTGTATCTTTAGACAAGAGACTTCACTCCAAATTATCTATCTGTTAGGTAGGTCGGAAACTACGTAAAAATATTGAAGTTAAAAACCCAGACACAGGTCCATATTTTATTTCTTTCAATGTATCAAGTCAGGTCGGATTCAAACGTCCAGTTCAACTTGCCAGGTTCGACCAATGTAGAGAACGAAATCCACAAAGATAAATATATAGTCCTGAGACAGTACCGACTGCTTCGGGGTAAAGAAAGAAATATCAGATATAAAATGATCCAAGATGCTTCAAATCGGGATCAATTGTGGACATTACACAGTTCATAGTTAGTCGAGGGACGGGTTATGAAACCTTGCAAGTTTCACAGGCCATAACAAAGGTGCTGCAATTTATGTTGAAAGTTGTACGAAAGTGTACAATCTTTTGTTTTACGATCGCACACTATGGCTGAATAACTTAACAGTGACATTTTTATTGGTTCGTTGCTCATGCAAAATTCAAAACCTATTCTTGTTTGTGCACGGTCAAGGCTAAAAACGGTAAAAAAAACATAAAACAAAGGACCTTGCAATTGCTGAGCTTCATAACCAGATTCTTTTATTAACTATACACAGTTCAAAACCTACATGTTCAAATCCAAAAATCCAAATTGGCGAGTCAACAAGTATGAGCCAGCACACGCTCTGTCCTTTCATGTCAAATCGTTTTTTCTCTTGAACTGAAATCAATTTTTCCTCGAGCTATCCCTCCTCTAATCCACCTACTTGCTGTCTATCCTTTCGCGAGTGGATATTTAAAGTTACGGCTACTCAGATCACGAAGTTCTTAAGCAATTAAACGAGTGCTCCGCTGCGCAGAGCTCTCGCTATTGTTAAGTAGCCTCTTGTTAGCTTGTGAAAAATGGCTTCATATAAAATGTAGATTTTACACCATTTTGCTGAGTAAATTTCGGAACTTTGGCACAATTATATGCTAACTTCGTTTAGTTAATGTAAGAGATCTCTTTCTTATACAGATAGAACTGCCTTTTTTTAATGAGTAAGCTTTCTTTTCAGTTTAACTCATCTCATGGGGCCTCAAACGCTAGGCTTGGTCACGTGGCAGAACATGGCACAGCAGGGGCATGGTCACCTTCGTCGGTGGACCTTGGCCAGTGGATTCAGGTAGATTTGGGTAACTTCACCAGCGTATCTAAGATTGCAACACAGGGCCGACAGGACGCGGCCCAATGGGTGACGCAGTACAAGGTGTCATACGGGATCAACAGTCATCATTTTAAGTTTTATCGGCAACCTTCAAACAACAGTGTGGACAAGGTGAGTTGTAGAAGAAAACTAAAGGAACGTTGATTGTCATTGGAGTTTCTCGTACCATATTACTGAGCTTAATAAAGAGCCTCTTTCATTCTTACAGCCAGCGGTATATGCATATGGAAATCTCTATTTCGATATTCTTTTCATTTTCCAAATTTCCATTTCCATTTTCCTTTTCATTTTGTTGTTATGATTAAACAAAACTTTGGCACAGTGTTACTCAGAGGTAATCGTGTTTTAAATCAGCCCTGTACTGACAAGCTTTATCCAATTACTACCTAAACAGGTATAGTCAAGGCCATTACCATTGCTGATGGAACGTTTTTCCGTTGCATTTTAGATATTTAAAGGTAATACGGATCAAAATAGCATTGCTATCAACAAACTGAACCCACCTATTAAATGGGCCCGCTTTATTCGAATTCATCCGCTAAGCTTTCATGGATGGATATCGTTGAGGATGGAGATGTATGGCTGTGTTATGGGTAAGGAATTTCTTATGTTGAGTTCGAGGGTAAGTTAAGTGTCTTTCGTGCATTTAGCATAATAACATTTACCGTACCCAAATTGTGAATTAGCCAATCAGATCAACCCTTGTTTACTGTCACGATTTCCTACGATATCAAGTCACTGACCTGATATCCTACGATATCATGGACAGTTTGTGAAACTCGCATTTTTTTGCGGACTTTAGAGGCGAAAATTACAACAGAAATACAACGAAACATAAAACTATTACATTTGTTAAACGAGAAAGTAATTTGTTTCACGTTAAGAGAGGAAAAAAATACAATTTCCCGCCAAAATTGGAAGCGGCTACACTGGCGGGCGCTCGCGTGAACTTTGTGGACAGCGCTGAAACTTTTTTGGTTTCAAAATGGAGCCGGATTTTCCACATTTCTTTCTTAACTTGGACTTCCAAGATTCAGAAAATGAAACTCCAAACAAAAGAATTAAATAAAATGGCAGATGAGGAGTTGGAGAAGAGTATTGACGACCAGAAAAGTGTAAATACGTGTCGCTCTACAACGCCTGACTGATCACGGTAACCGAAAAAAAAAAACGCGGGGTTTCAGGACGAATTTGGGTACGGTAAATACCCAATCGCACCTTTTTTGGTACGCTTCGGCAGCATATCTAGCTCGTTTGGTCTCACCATGGGTATTTTGGCTCGACTGCGTCTCGCCAAAATACGAACCATGGCTCGACCAAACTCGCCTGATATGCCGCCGAAGCGTACCAAAAAGGTACGATTAGGTATAAATACAATTACAGAAAAGTAGAGGAAGACGCGAGCAGAAAGGTAGTGTCTCTATAGGGTACTTCTTTGAAAAACGCAGGCCTTACTGATAATCTCTCTCTCTCTCTCTCTCTCTCTCTCTCTCTCTCTCTCTCTCTCTCTCTCTCTCTCTCCCTCTCTCTCTCTCTCTCTCTTTAGATTGTTGTCTGCTTATATTTGCTACCTTTTCTCCTTTTCCCTTTTTAAATGATTCAAACAACCTTAAAATGTGTTTTGTTGATGTCAAGCTTAAGTTTACACTTTCTTTTTCACGGCAATACTGAAATGAAGAGAATGCCGAGCACCGTGAAGGTAATAGTGCACGTTTTATCCGACAAACGTAGCAAATACGCAATCGTAGGTACAAAGACCAAAAAAACCCAATAAATTTTCAGATTTGGCAAATTCCGAAGGTCACTTACGAAACAATAGTATCCTCCCAAGCCCCCGTCAATCTGAATATTTTTTTATTCCTTCAAGAGTCAATTTTTTAACAAAATACTGTCTTAGGCTATGAAGTAAACTCAACCTTAAAGTTCAAGATTTTTTTGAAGGTGCGGGAATCTTTTTTTCCTCATAAAACTCCTTCTTTTCTTTTCAATAAAATAACTTTTCCACAAATGGTTTGCGCTTTGAAAGAAGAACTGCCTCCATTTTCGAATAATTTAATTTAGGACTTTTTTCACGATTAAATTAGGAAAACGTACTTCGTAGCAAATACGCATTCTGGTAGCAAATACGCACTTTCAGTTTTCGGTGACAAAGTGTGATTTTTTTACAAAATACGATGGATGGATGACATTTAAGCACAGAAGAGGATAGATCTGACAGGTAACATGCCCTAAACGAACAAAAAATTAAATATCTTTCTCTGATTTTGTTATTTTTAGACTCATTTTAAACCTTTCGTCTTGTGAACTAAGGTTAAGGTTTGCGTTGTTTCATTGAGTCTTTCGTCGTTTTTTGTTACTTTTTGAGCTTAAATACTTTGATGAGTAATGCCCTTTAATGCTTTTATATTCTCAAATATCCGTGTTTCTTGAAACTGAAGTTATAAAACACGGGATCTACCCTCTGAGTAAGAGATCATAAAAACTTGATGTAACTGGTTAGAATACAAGCATTCCTTTTTTTCCCAGTGAATGAAAAGGTGAAAAAGTTATTGGACCACTCGAAAGTGGCTAAGGCAGAGAAGGCATACCTCGGGCACTCTTTACACAGACAGGGTTTATTTGTAACCGCATAGCTTTCGATGACGTTACGCCTTTCGTTTTGACGGCGCCGATGGAGACCACTAGTGAAACCGACTCGTTTTGAAAACGTTATCAAGCGAAGAACATTTTCAAAACGATTCGGTTCCGTTCGTCGTTTAAACGGCGAGACCGCATCGTTTTGAAAACGGTCACGTCTTTTGGCACAAATTGGCTGGTTGGGGAAGAGTAAACATGATGAACCACTATGGAGTGCAGCGCTTGCTTAAACAATCACATTGCAAAGCACCGGGAAAACGGTTGAATACGTCCCGTGTAAAAACTTGGAAACCGCGCGTCGTTTTCGATTCCGTGTCGTGGTCATGAAACCGGGTTGATTGATAAATGCGTCAGTATAGACGACGCATCATTCACCCCAAGTATTGACGCACCGCGTTAGGTTCTTGCTCGATTGCTTGATGCGGGACTGCCTCCTTTTCTCATTCATTCTTAAGGGACCACTTGAGCTACAAGAACTACACTCGCAACATAATAGTTTGTTTTTAGATATTTGCACGTGTTATAGTTATAGTTAGTATAGTTGTAGTTTATACTTACTACTCAGCTACTTAAATCGAATTTGTCAGTTTCGCCGGCGAGCACTATACTTTGTCGCACTTACAAGAAAAAGAAAAGAAAAGCACATTATTCAGTGTAAAGTACATTCATTTTAATGAAATTTCCCCTGGAAGAAGTTTGCAAAGTGATTTAAGTAAAACAACACTATATGTTCTTCGCCAACAAAAGCCGACATTTTTTGTTTAAATTTCGTTTAACAATAGCTCTTTGCGCAACGCACGAATTACAGCATGTCATTTAACAATAGCACCAAATATACAAGAAATGGGGATAGGATTAATGTTATAGGGACGCGTGGAACAAATACAGTTTCCGTTCCCGATAACGGCTCCAGTCAATAAGGAAAGGAGAAAATGTCCAGACATTTTTTTTAATTCTTCCAGCTAAATTAAACGTTTGTAACTATTAAGTACATACTTGATGTGATCCGTTTTCAACTAAATCAATAGGTCATAGAGTGGATGTTTTACACCCAAAGACAATAAAATAGGAAATGATGTGCTTGATGTAACAGGCAAAGTAATGTCTTTTCAGACAGAGAAATCGTTCGAATGGGAATAAGGAGAGGGGAATGATCATGATTAATTAGGTCTTCTATCAGGCAGATGTAAGATAGAAGTAAACTATCATGAAACAAAGAATCATCCAATAACAACGTTTGCTATTTATTCCCAAAATTTTTTTTAGCATAAGCCTTAAAAAAGAACAGCAAGGCCAGACGGTAAGAAGGTGTACAATAAACATGTTCGATATCTGGACCAAAACGTATTAAAGGTTGACTATGTACTTAAGGCTGACCTTTGACAAAAACGTACTAAAAAGTTAACCATGGCTAGCTACAACTTTTTAAACATAAAGTTCGGCAAACACGGAGGGACTAGTCATGCTTATTACCATGCAACCAGGAACAGGGATAAGTCCCATGTAGTGTTTACACGAAGGAACTAGTCGCAGTGACCGACTGCTTTGGTTTTTGATCGGTTGACTTTTATTTTGGTCGTAGGGACTAGTCGCACAAACAGTTCACACGACGGGACAATCAAAATTTCAGAGGACTAGTCCCTGAGACTAGTATTATGATTTAAAACTAGTTTGACTAGTCGCAGGGACAAAAATTTGGCTGCGGTGATTTTGTGAAGAAAATGGGTAGTTCACATGTAAGGACCTCGTCCCCGGGACTTGTCACACGGACTAATCCTCTCGTGTGTGCCGAATTTAAACCTTGCAAAGAACACCAAGGCCAGTGAGATTATTCGAGCCTAACGATAGCGTAAAAGTTACACTCGTTTTAACAACTCTAAAGTGCGTTTCAGTGATCGTTAATAGTGTAGGCGATCTGTTGCGCATTCACTGAACGACGCTTTCAGGTAGCTATAGAAAGGAAGTTTAAATTGACTGAATACAACAGGTCAATAAAAGCCGAAGCGATCTACGACGCAGGTCTATTAAACTGCGCACGCCTTTACTCTAGTTCTGGAGATCATAGTTTTTCTTATCTATTACTCAAGGTTACACCAGTTATTAATTCTAGGTATAATAAGTCAAATGCGTGCTTTGGTGATCGATAATCGTGTGGGAGATATGGTGCGCATTTATTGACGTTGTTGTTAGGGAACTAAACAGGTCTTTAAACTCAATGTTAACGATCGACATATTGGTCAATTACGGCCGAATTAACCCACGTTGTAGGTCTTTAACTAGTTGCCAAGAACATAGTTTTTGATCTATTGCGCGGTCTTTATAAAAGTGTCAGGATTAAGACCGTCATTTAGCTGCGTTTGGTTCTAATAAGTGTAAAGTACCCTTTATTGATAGACATTCGTGTAGATGATAACGTGCGCAATCATTACCGACGCTTTCAGGTAACAATTAAAAATGACTCTTTAACTCACTGTTAATGATTTCTCAATCAAAGCCGAAATAGCCTACAATAAAGGGCTATTTTACTGTGCACGCCTTTACTCTTATTGTATTACTATCAGGGTACACCCATTATTGAGTTGCGTCTGGGTATAATAAGTCTAAACCACGTTATAATGATCGATAATCGTGTGGGAGATATAGTGCGATTCATTAACGGCGTTATCAGAAAACTATATTCTTGCCTAACTATAGAAAAGGGGTTACAATCGTTATTTAGTTTCGTTCTTATTCAGCGCATTTCAGTGATCGACAATCGATGCGCATTCATCAATGACGCTTTTAGGTAACTAGAGAAAGGACTTTATTTTAACTCACGGTTAACTATAAGCCAATAAAAGAAGACCTAAAATACGAAAAACTCCCTGTACACTTTGTTTAGAACGAAACATTACTATATAACGAGTGTTACTCTGATACTATCACACATTCTTTGCAACTATAGATAAAGCTTGTGCAATAAAATCGTTAAATCGCCCTGGTATTTAGTTATCGATTTACTTCCTCTTTACTTTCATGTCCCGCGCCATTTACACAAGTACTTCACGATAGAACTTTCACTACACACTAGTGATTCAAGGAGTGGTAAAATAAAGAATAGGCAACAGAGAAAATGAGAAAAAGATAGAAAAGTTGAAAATACACACATATTTAATTGTAAAAAGAATGTTGAGTTATAGAAAAAAACTAGTTAATATTTCGTCGCTTAAGACATTTTACAAGCATATGTTTGTTGTCATGTACGATATTTGTTACGTGAAGGAAATACTCGATATTAGTAGCAAAATTACACTTCTGGTATTCTCAACGGAAGCATATATTTAGTTGTGTTGCAAAACATTGACCGTGAATATTTGCTACGGTAGCACATACGCATTTGTGGTAGCAAATACTCACTGTGAGTATTTGCTACGGTAGCAAATACGCATTTGTGGTAGCAAATACGCACTCTGCGTATTTGTTACGGTAGCAAATACGCATTGAGTATTTGCTACGGTAGCAAATACGCACTTATGGTAGCAAATACGCACAGCAATCTAACTCTCTCTCTCTCTCTCTCTCTCTCTCTCTCTCTCTCTCTCTCTCTCTCTCTCCTCTCTCTCTCTCTCTCTCTCGCTCTCTCTCTCTCTCTCCTTTCTCTCTCCTTTTCTTTTCTTTTTTGTGTAAAATCGGCAAAATTCACATTGGCATCTTTTCTTTTTAGTTTACCAAAAAACCAACACCTCCAGTTTGTGAGGAAGGTTTAGGATTGAGAAACTATGACATTCCCGACTCCTCAGTGACCGCTTCCAGTACTTTTGGCTTACAAAAACCGGGAAATGGAAGGCTTAACTTAACGGCAAAGCCCGGAATTGCAGGAGGCTGGGTAGCTGGCAATCGGAGCAATGACAGCTGGTTCCAGGTGAAGTTTGGAGGCTGGACAACGGTGACAAAGATCTCGACTCAGGGAAGAGAAGATGCTCCTCAGTGGGTCACTAAGTACCGTGTATCTTATTCTTCCGATGGGATATTTTTTACGGATTATCCTAAGGTAATTATATCCTCTTGAATTTGATTTCAGGCCCGTACAAGAATACTGAGGCAGTTACTTCGGTTTGCTCGTCTTTCCATTTGTATTTAATTTCCAAATAGAAAGTAAATAAAATGTTTGTTTACTGTTGAAGCGGTTAATGCCCTGTCAGCTCGACCAATTTGAAATGCCAGTGCGTATCTTCAAATTGATAAAACCGTGTCAAATGCGAACTTTTGCACATATTTTTATTACAAAGTTACTCTACAATACTTAACAAAACCTATCAGTACCGATACACAGCGTATGCATTGCTACACTACACCAAAGAAACAGTCAATTTGCGTCTGAAATCGTTACTTTCGGAATCCCCACTTTCGGGTTTACTTAACACTGTCAACATTTATTGCTAATTTTGGAATTTAGTCTTTGTTTTCGGAAGTCTTTAATCCTAGCTAGCGGACTGGATTAGGTCAAAAGGGTTGATGAGTTAAGATACAAGGCAAAGACTATTTTTACGCTCGTGTCGTCATGACGACACGATGTGCATATGGGACGAATAGCGCATTCCTGTGTAAACCATTCTTAGAAGGTAGAAATATGAATGTAATGCGCTATTTTCTTCTGTTAGCAGTAAACAGTAGTCAACGAGTAAGACAACAGGAACACGTTTATGGTGCGAGTAAGTCGAGTTTATAACAACAGGGAGAAAAATAATGTTTAACACAAATGTCATATTTGTGTTACTGAGCGCGTGAAGTATTTGAAGATTTTTACATGTGGGAGATAAGGTTTTAAAATATGTTTGAATTGCTCTTTCAAGATTACGTAAGTGTATATGGTGTTTTTAAAATAAGTTGACGAGAGGGCGGTTTTAGTAATGAAAGTATTTTTGAGAGGTCACTAACAATTATAGTGATACGTCATGTTGGTATGTTAGCGAGAATCCGTGCTCAATTTTGAGTGATAAAGGGTGAGTAATAATTTTTATTTATGGTATTGAATGCGACAATTGTGAAATTTTTTTAAAAACGGCTTGATTCTAAGGAGAAGGTTTTTTTAAATTACGCTTTGTTGTGGCTCGTACGAAAGTGTGTGTGATAAAGCCTTATTCAGGCTTAACTCTAGCCTGATTTAGTGAACTGAGACCTTAAACAAACGTAACAAAGTCTAATGTCGAATTTGTTGGGTTAACGAAGTGAAAGGTTAAATTAATGAGGTTTTGTTAGGTTTAAAGTTAGGCTTAAGATACCTTGACATGGCGTATTTTATTTCAGGTCAATAGAGCATTGTTTAGGTAAAAATTGGCCTGACATTTGGCCAGACATTTATTTCGTCATCAAAATGATTTGGATTGAGCAAATTATCCAGCCTTACAATAAGCTTACAAAATCCAAAACATGATACATACTCTTGGAAAGCAACAAATTCAAGCAGTCGGAGTATCACTATCAGTATATCTTTTAAAGTGTATATGACACGAAATTTTTTTCTTCGGTTTTTGAGAGTCTGATGTGTATAATAAAAAAACGATTCTAAACTTAACTGAAACCTGCCTAAAAATTTTCAAAACCTCTTTTTTTCGCGAGCAAAAGACCCTATTTTTCACTTCAAACTGTCCCGGGGACCTGGACCAAATTTACCGCATAGTGACCCGCGAATGCAGTGTTTTTGTTCCAAATTGCCCTAAAATGTTGACATTGTTCAGCAGTGTCGCGGATCTTTTCGAAACTTCTAAGACCTACAGTGAGAAAGAACAAGTAGGAGAAAAAATAGAGCTGTTTTGGGTCTTATCAAACCAAACAACGACGAACATTTGCGATGTCTTCCCTTCTTTTGTACTGTGGGGAGGATGTTGATCTCAAAGTCGATGATTTATCCTGACTGTACATCAGTGGAAGCACCTCAGTCGTGAGATTTCTTCGTTGAGCGGTTTCTTTTAGGATTTATTAAGAACATCAAAGCCTTTGTATTCACATAAACAGCTTACTGTTTCCATCAACCTAAAGAGAACCGAAAGTGCCGACTGTTTTGTTGTTCTAATACGGCAAGAATGTCGTCGTTCTTGTAGAGAGTGCGCAGGATTTTCGATTTATTTCGATTTAAGTATGAATTCCCACAGTTTATTCCCAGTTTGGCCTTGGTTTCAGTGGTTTCTACAACAAGGAAAAGTGTTTTTACAGAGTGTAGAGAAAAGCCAATGACGAAATCTTTTTGTTGATAACACGGCCGTGCACAAGGCACTTCCAGGCCAGAAAAGACATTTATTTCTATATTACGCTTTACTTTTAAAGTGGCACTGAAACTGACTTCGGCTCGCATGCTACTTGCCATATCACTGGCTGAAACAGTAAATATAGCAGCTTAAGACTGTCGCTATCTAGAGTATCAATATTAGGGTATCAACACTAATCTTGGCTCAGTGCTTTTTTAAACATGTCACTACCAGGAAGGCAATGTCACATTTCGCATTAAAATACAGTTCATTTTGTTTTGTTTTGCAGTGGGTATGGTTTCCCAATATTGTAGAAGAACACTTATTGAATCTTAACCAAGTTCATTAGCTTTTAAAATAACCGGTGTGCTTGAGCTTCTTATTATAATAAATAGCCAATAGCTTTTGGTGTTTCTAATACCACAAGAGGGGAGCGCAGCACACCAATCTCTTTTAGAACTAACAGGTAATAAATCAAGCAACAGAAATTGACAATCGACGAGTAAATTTGCAAATCAACAGTGGTTCTCCATATTGACTCCTTCTCAAACAATTTTCCTATGAACAGTGGAAATCAACATAGATCTTGATCGATAATAATCATTATCTTCATCAATACTAATCATTATTGGTCAATTACCAAAGTAATCACTCTGACACAGTGATGAGGATCCATACATCCCTTGTAGACATTATTTTTTACATTAATCAATTTCCTCATGTTTTGACATGAATATAAAATCGGGCAAATTGTCAACAAACAAATTCTCCTAACTGG
The DNA here is from genome assembly GCA_964017195.1 of Siderastrea radians. Classification (NCBI taxonomy): domain Eukaryota; kingdom Metazoa; phylum Cnidaria; class Anthozoa; order Scleractinia; family Rhizangiidae; genus Siderastrea; species Siderastrea radians. The sequence goes on along the minus strand of OZ024891.1, from coordinate 12,226,142 downwards.
TCCCATACCTTTCTTTTGGTAAGGTTGGGAGAAGTTACACTTGGAGGTAATTTTCTTGTTTCAACCCTTTAAGCCCTGAATATCAACAAGCAAATTCTCCTATCTGGTCACTACATAATTTAGTGGTAAGGCTGGGAGAAGAGAACAAGAGGTCATAAATGATTCTTTATTTAATGGCAGTTCACGGTTCGCCAGGGTTGGCAGTAATGAGGTCTGCTTATCAATATCAGGGCCCAAAGGGGGTGATTATTGCATAACTATAACAAAACAACAACAACAACTAAGTGTGGCTGAAAATGGGGAAGTGGGTGACAAAGTGCTCCACTAAAAATATGTCAGCCCCTTGTACTCCTGGAGTGTCAAGCTAACAAAAAACCTACAGCCCAGGGAGAGGCACACGCCGGATGGAGAGGAGGGAGTAGGGCCTCCTCTCAGGGCCGACAGTGAGCATTCCTGGGTAGAGAAGAGGAAGTAGGGCCTCATCTCTGATTGGAGGAAGTTGGGCCTCCACTAACCTAAATCCAGGGAGTACAGAATAAAGGGAGTTTGGGCTCCCAAAAAATATCGAGTCTATGGGGGCAAAAGTGTGACAAGAGAAGCACTTTATCCCCACAAAATGCAAAGCATTCCCCCATCGACGAGCCACAACAGTAGAATAAACAAAAGTAATTAACTCCCAAAAGAAATTACAAAGAGTCCACTAGTGTTTGGGAAACTTGTGCCAGAACTGAGGGCGGGGTTTTGATATATCTCTCAAAACAGTCGGAAGACCATCTACCCAGAACCTTAATAAGCCATGGGGGCAAATTGGCTGAAGCAGCTGTGGTGGCTGCACCTATTCTAAAACTATGCCCAGCATATTCTTTGGAATCCAGCCCCCCCTTAGAAAGAAGGAGCCTTGTTTCTTTTGTAAGGTTTTCCCGGGTAAGAAAGGAGCCAGATTCATAGGTGAAAAGGGGCCCAGTGTTAGCAAATGGGGTCCTAGAATTCAGGTATGCTAACATAGCAGAAATAGGGCATAGATTTGAATTAGTTCTCCCAATTACTATAGACTGCCCTGTTCTAAAGGGGTCTGTCTTTGAAACCTTTAAACGAACGAGCATGTACTTAGGGGAAGAGGAGGGCATAAAGGTCACATCGGAAAAAATTAGATGGCATTTTGGATCAAAATTAGAGTTACATGTCAGTTCACCAATACGAAGGAAACCAAAGAAGGCCAGAGTCATAGCTGCCCAAATCATGAGGGAGTCCCTGTTGTCAGTATATTTGACATTAAGAAGCTGATAGAATAAATTTAGTAAGCCCAATGTGATTGGTCTGCGAACCCTAGTATGCACACCCTGGGAACGTTTGATTCCCCGAAGAACAAGCTGCAGGCGAAAAAATTTGGAGAGGTTCAATTCAAGACCATTGCTAGAGTGGTGGTGTTTTACTGCAGATAGATAATTTTTAATAGTACTATGTTGAACTGAACGGGCCATGCAGACCGAAAAGTTTATTAAGGTATCCTCATCGAGGGGGAGCTTAGGAGAAACTCTTGTTTGTGAGCAAAAGGCATAGAATTGTCGCACACCAGAACTATATGCTTTCTTAGTGTTATGAGAAAGCGCCATACCCAGGTAATACTTAGCTTCCCTATTCAAAGACTGTGCAGGGGGGCAGGGATGGGGTCTGGAGCTGCATTGGACTGAGGGGCTAGCTGACGAAAACGCTCCATCTGAAAACGAGAAAGAGAGTCCGCGATATTGTTATCTCTCCCAGGGACATGTACTGCACGAAAAAAGAAATTATGTTGGAGGGTACAGAGAGTTAGGTCCCTAACTAGGTCCATAATGCGGGGAATTTTTGATTTTTTGGAATTAATGACCTCCACCACACCCTGATTGTCACAAAAGAACTTTATGCGCTTAGAGGTCCACTGGGGCCCCCACAAATGGCAAGCAATGTTGATGGCAAATAATTCCTGCCAGAGGATACTTATGCCAGGTTGACCTAACTGTTGGTGGGGTAACCACTTTCCCTGGAACCAGCTATTTTGGAAAACGCCCCCATAACCCACTGAGCCCGAGGCATCTGTAAACAAGGAGAGCATCTCAGAAGTGTCCCACGAGGATGACAGGAACAACCCAACTCCATTCCACTGATTAATGAATAAGCTCCACATTTGAATATCCCTATAAAACCCAGTAGTAAGCTTAATGTGGTGGTGGGGTTTTTTGACACCTCTGGTAAGGCCAATAATTCTTTGGAGAAAAGGCCGCCCCGGTGGAATGACCTTGCATGCAAAATTTAGTGTACCAATCAAGGATTGAAGTTCTTGAAGGGTTGTGGAACGCTTGGACTGGAACTCCTGGAGAGCAATTTTGATACGCTCAACTTTGTCCACAGGCAGCCTTGCTTCCATTTTTGTGGAATCCAGAATTATTCCCATAAACTGTATAACAGTGCAAGGACCCTCAGTTTTGGGCACTGAAATGGGGATGTTAAGGTTCCTGAAGGTAAGGATCATGCTGGAAAGACTGGCCTGACAAAGAGAGTCAAAGGGCATGGTAGAGGCGGGGGGTTCAATTATGAGGAAGTCATCCAAGATGTGACATACAAAGGAGATTGAGCAATTATTAAGTAAAATCCACTCAATGGCATCGGATAATTGATTGAAAAGAAATGGGGCTGAGCGTAACCCGAAAGGGAGTACTTTGTCGAAATAATAAAACCCCTCCCAGAACATCCCTAACAATTCCCAATCATCTGGATGGACGGGGAAAAGCCGAAAAGCAGACTCGATGTCAGTTTTTGCCATGAAACAGCTGGGACCAAACTCCTGAATAGCGGCAACTGCATTATCTATGGTAATATATTGCAGGGAAAAATCATCTTGTTCAATAAAATAGTTAATGCTGGATGTCCCAGATTTTGGAAAGGACAGATGAAAAATTGTTCGAAACTTTTGGGTGTGCTTTTTGGGGACAAGGCCAATGGGGGAAACTTGAAAATTCTTAAAAGGAGGGGAAGGGAAGGGACCCACAGTACGCCCTTTTGAGACTTCGTCTGCTAAATTTGCAGAAACTACCCCAGGGTTCAGAGAGGCAGTAGGCAAGTTTTTTGAGAATCGAGGACCTCTAGGACCGGAATAGCCAATCCTAGCCCCCTCCCTCAGTTCTGAGCACAATTTTTGAACAAATTCCCTTTTAGGATGGCGTGATAAGGCCTGATGTAAAATATGGACATTAACTGGGGTAACTACACCCCCAAAACTACCTGTCCCGGTGGCGGGCACTGTGATGCTGGGGATGGGATTTGTCAGCCCGTGGGGGTGGGGCTTTGGATGCCCCAGAGAGACTGGGGCAGTTGACCCCAATGTGATCCCCTCCACACCCTGGGCGGTTACACTTGTGTAAATAGGGGCAGGGGTTTCTTGAGCAAGTGAAACCCTTGTTAAAGTTGTGGCACGTACCGACGTTACCTCCTTTTGTACTATGCCTTTCCTGTGAGGGTCCTGATTGGAAAACACCAATCTCCTCCTTCATGAGAGAAGGGGCGACAGTAAATGTTTTAAGCCATAGCTGGCTGTCAATGGCCGACCATACGAGGGACTTATTGGATGCAGCCTTTTGGCGGAACTTAATATCGTAGACACACCACCCCAGCCCCTTATGATATTTTGCCGCATAGCGGATTAATGATAGATATTCAAGTAGTTCTGCAGAACGGGATGGGAACTTGTTTATAATTACACTCATATATGCTGTAAAGGCGGTTGTCCACTCCTCTATGTCAGTGATTGAGGTTGCTCTGGTCTTATTTACCCTGATTACAGAGTTTTCTAGGGTTAGGGTGAGAGGCTCGTCATGTAGAGGCTTCAGGGAGTTATAATTCTTCGGTAATAATTTCGAAAGTTCCATGAACTCACCAGTCAGAATTTCCTTTGCCAGTTTAGCTGGAAGTTCGTGCACTGAATCCGTGGTACTTGTGGATGGGTTTGGACCTTGCTCTTCGCCGGACTGAGGGGTCACTGTCACATCAGCGGACGCGGCATTTGTCTGAATGGCAGCGGGAGGCGAAGGTCCACGAAACGCGTTCACGGCCGCCTGAGCTGCTGCGATGGCCTCATTCATACTTGATTGTATCAAGGACTGGACTTGGGTAAGCTGGCCCGGTGAAAGTAGCTGCTCGTTCGAAGGTTCCCGGTCTAGCAAGGCCTGTACCTGTTGCTTCAGACTGTCGAATTGTTGTTGGAGGCGGTGATCGCCGTCCACGAGGTCGTCGCCGCCATTTTGGTTGGCGTTTGAGGTCGCTACATTGGCGGAGTTTTGCCGGGCTTCCTCCAGGCGTTTTACCAGTGCAGCTCGATTGCCGGTTGCAGAGAGGCGAAGGCGGCCGCACATCGCTCGCAGATCTTTAAGGTACAGTCCGCTTAGGTCGAGGTCGGCTGGGATTGCGTTGACCTGGTCGTTCGCAGTGGCGTGTCTTCTCTGAGTCCTTCGAGTAGGAGGCATAATTCGCCGTAATTACGCATTCAAAGATGCGATGAACAGGTTCGAGAGCGCTTCACAGCGACGGACGGCGAGAGATTAGAGAACTCTTGATGTGATTTCGGGCACAAAACAAAAACAAAATAGACGACTAACTTCTTGAAAACAGTTCTGACTACAGTGTTGCTCGTGTTAAAACTGAACGAAGACAATATGAGCATTGAATATACTCTTACAAAAGGCCTGATGCTATTGGTCAACTGACGGTGGGTTTCCTGGGGTACTCACGTGAAAAGATGACATAAGGTAGATTACTGGACAAAGTTCGAGGCTCAAACAAGAGTTATTGATTAACTGAAATTTATTTCTTATGATCAATAAATTGTGATGCAGCCCAGGAGGGCTCTCACAAGCAATGTCCCATGCTGGGATATTGTCAGATGCCCTGAAATCCCCCCCCCCCCACCCAAAACACAATACGGGTTCCCGCAAGCTTAATCTGCTTAAGTCTGATTCTAATGGAGAGAGGTGGAAACCCTGTATGGAGCACCAAAATCAATACCATAATTCCTAACAACTGGAGACAGAGTTAAAACTTCGGGCATTTGTGGCATCCTCTTAAACGCCATTGTAAATTACCAGTCAATTTTTATTCAGGAATAATTATTGTGTTTGAGACATCATGTCATAGAGTACCTGTTTGGTCACAGCCAACAACGAGTGGCAGTACAACAAAACCAATAACAATTTAACTAAGCATTCCTACATGGGAAGTTTCTAAATTAATTAAATACAATGTAATGTATCATTCTTGTTGACAATAGGTCACAGTCAATGAAACAGAAGGAATGTCCTTCTGTCGTCATCACTTGATCTTCAATTCGGTGATACTGATGGTTGATATTTATTGGTTTATCAGAACCACCACCAGACATAAAGTAACAAGAGGTAATGAATCCATGTTTACTTTATCTGACAAAAAAGCCAGGAGGGGTCTGAATGCCCTATGTCAGTTTCAACAACCACCCAATCTAAATCACTCGAGGCCTGGATGGGTCTAGCTTAGTTACAACTGTTGGTATTAACAGGGATTTTGTTTTTGGCAAGCTGATGTAAAATTTTTTGGCTTTACCGCAAAAGGATTCATCATCCATGGTCAGTGAAAAGGCAGGGAATTTATTTCAGCCTGCCTGGTAACAACTTTGATATGTTAACATGGGATTAAACAAACTCCTAGAAAATGTTTGTCTTCAAAAACAAATATAACCGAGTCGAACATTCTCCTGGAATTCTTTCAGCAACCTCTTGATTTTCTTTCTAATTTTACTCTCTAACAACGAGGCATTTACAGCCTCCTCACAGGAGGAGTCAAACAAAATCCTGAACTCTCGTCTTGCTAAAAATATATTTCTTTTAGTTGTTGATTACATCGTTTGGTATGGGTCGCACTGGGACACAATTAGACCTTTTAAGCCACTCCTTGTGAATACCACACCACTTGACGCCGACCATTTTACTCGAGGCTACTTTTTACGGCCACTTGTTAGGGTTCATATATTTAAAACCTTATGTTTCTATTACATCGTTTTCATCGACTCCGGTTACATTGTATTTTTTGTTCAGCTTATCTTATTAGTGCTTATGCTATGACTTATATTTAGCTTATTTCAGTGCTTATCTGTAACTTTAAATCGCCTAATAATAAACTCGATAACTGGCTGCTCCCTTTATCAGTTGTTGTGTTATTTGTGTTTATACTTATAATAGAAATATTTTCTATTCGGCTGAGCGAAGCGAAAGAGAATAGGAAGGTGATTTATTTAAGTTAAAATCCTTTATCCAATGTAATCAGGTTAAGATGATGTATGCACAGTCCAGTGTAAAAATGTTATGTCAGTAGGCAGTCGTCCTTAAAATTATATTGACATCATAATGTCTTACTGAAGTCCGGAAAAGAATAAAAACAAATTTCATTGACGACCGAACTGCGCTAGTAGCTGTGCTCACCTGTACAATCGAAAGTCAGATCACGCTATCGTACCTGCCCTGTTTTGCGAATGACAAGAGTCTCTGGGCTTTGCAGTAGAACTTCTTTGCTTATCGAGACAGATCCTCATACAACAATGCTCGTTCGTAACCATATCTTTAAGTTGAAAACAAAGCAAACATCAAAATCTCGAGTAGCCTGATTGCTTCGACCTTGCATCCCCTTAAACACAATTATTTCGATTCACTTGTCCCAAAATGCTGGATCTGAGGAACACTGAGTACTTTCCCTCCATTTCATCAAAAGGAATACGCAAACCACTGCTTCTTAGGCACTTCAGCTACGAGAAACCTCTGCCAACTCTGCCAAGTTCCTTCCACTTTGACGCCATGTTCGTTTTGTTATCAAGTCGATTGACATCACATTAGCTAATCACGTGATTTTTGAAGTCAAATTTGCGCTATTTTCACCGCGAAAAAAGTCCGTTTAAAAAGTTTGATAACGGTTTAAAGCCTTAAAATCGTTTTTTATACACATAAAACTATCAAAAACCGAAGAAAAAATTCTCGTGTCATATGCACTTTAATACAACATGTAATCAGACTGAACATGAGCCAAAACTCACCACGAATTAGATTTTGCAGTTATCCGACTAATCTGGAACAATTCAGTCTAACTGGTTTCATGGTCCGGTGTTGTCCCAAAGGCTATCCTTTACAAATGTGTTTTATTTTTTTTCCATTCAGCAATTCCTTGGTGCAGTTAGCAGTGTAAGCGATATCTTACACCCAGCTCATCTACCACATATGAAAACCTTCAAATTCTTTACGCTCTCAGTAACAAATAAAATATGACATAAAAATAGTTTTCTGACAAGTTTCCCGTTGTAGCATGGTCATATTTCCGGTGCAAGTTTCTGGTTTGAGCATTGTTACAGTTCACATTTTCACGGACAAAAACACCTCTTGCACAGTAAATGATTTTATCATACCTTAATTCAAACATGCATACTTACAAATCGTCTTTAACTGATATTACACATCAGAATTCTATAACAGTTCAAACTGCACATCCATGACTTATTCAATGACAAGCTATTTATACCTTATTAATATTCATTAGACTTCGCGCATACTATATAAGCATGTGTTAATTATTCATAGTTGTCATTTTGACTAACTTTGGTTGGAGTCGCTTCGATAATAACAGCGCGTCCGTCCCAGCCGAGGTCCAACAAGTTATAAAGAGCCTCTTCTGGGTTTTACTCAGCAAACCTTTCCATCAACGTCGTCGACAGCACAGGCTGTTGCGAATTTAGAGGCAACCGAAAATTCGTCCCAAGGTTATGCCACTGTGACTCGGCGAATAAGCCGAACTCGACAGAGAACCTTGAGGTATTTTTACTTTCGGTGTTTCACTTTTGTATACGGTTGGGGTTTGGTGGTTATTTTTGTTGGATGTTATATTTCTCGTTTATGTCTTTTCTTGGACCAAGGGAATCCGTTTTTGAATTTCGCGCTTGGAGCACGTGCTCGGTAATTTATTCGTTTTGCTCCTCACAGACGTGTTGCGAATCTTGTGTGATAATTAGTTGCTTTAGCTTTGTTATGGTTATGCTTTTTTTTTCTTGGCTGTTTGGTCAATTAAATCGTTTGAGGAGTTGTTTGTTTCGGTCGAGGACCGATTGCATAATTTAGGCAGCTTATGAACCTTTTGCTTTGTGCCATGAAGTGGCGTAAATTTCCATTAAAAAAAGGTTTCCGTCTCGAACCGATGGAGTGGTGAGTCACAGACTTTTGCTGTGCCACGAAGTGGCGTGGAAAAGACAAAAATTCGGTCGAGGACCGGTAGAGCAGTGTGTTGATGACTTTTGCTCTTTGTCATGAGGTGGCGTGAGAAAAAAAAATTCGGTCGACGACCGACAGAGCAGTGTGTCGGGGACTTTTGCTCTGTGCCACGTGGTGGCAGGAAAGAAAAAAGAAAAATTGGTCGCGGACCGTGGTGCATTGAGATAAAAGGACTGAGAGAGCAGTGTGTCGATGACTTTTTCCCTGTGCCATGCGGTGGCTGTGACAGGAAGGCGGAGAGAGCATGTGTATGAGAATTGGGTTGAATAACGATTAAGTTATCGTAGGTCAAGGATCTGGTTGCTCTGTACCACGAGGTGATGTGAAAGACAATAAAGAGCATTATGATAATGCATTTATGTATATACAAACCTTAAGAGAGGTACAAGGTATCTCATTTGAGATTGGAAGTTGGGTTTCTATGGAAACGATAACAGAAGCACAATGTGAAAGTGGGCGTTTGAAATAAGGAGTTGTATAGTATTTTCTTTGTTAGGTCCCGGCCGGCGGCGGTCGGAGTGCTCAAGAAGGAAATGGACGATTGGAAAAGGAAAATTGATTCATCGGCAGTTGAATCTGCTCTATCGTCCCTCCAGATGGTGATTTCGCGCCCAGCGGCCTCGTTCGACCCTTATGCTGCGATTGCTACGCTCGATGAGGTGGTTAACGTTAGAAGGGACAAGAAGGGTGACAGCACCACTTGTTTTGAGATAGCGCTAAGGCAGTGCCGCCCGTTGATAAATAACCCAGCCTTTTGGCAGATCCTTATTAAGTTGGTTGCTTCGAAAGAGGAGGATGAGGTGGCAGAAGTCATAGCTGAACTGAACAAAAGGGCCCGTCCCCGTGAACCAAGGGCCGTTCGTGAGACGGACGCTGAGAGCTCCATACTCCAGACGTAGCAATCGGAGCTCTAGGCCACCGTCGGATAAAAATGTTGGGTATGTGGTGATCCGGACCACATTTCCCGTACCTGCCCGGATAAACGCATGACCTAAAAGGAGCCAGTTACAGTGATTTGTTAAAATGTAATTGAGGGTTGTCCTTGGATTAAAGAAATTAAACTCTTAGAATAAAGAGTTAAGGCACTATATTGGATACGCACGGCTATCTGTTTTCTTTTTATTTTTGTAACTCTGTAGTCTCGGGGTTGGAGAAGTGACCCCACAAGCGTTTTGCCCATAGGCTTGCCCTTGAGCCCGATTACTCGGGCTACGGTGGTTATTTTCTCCGAACTCGGGTTTGCAGCCCCTATTAAAAGGGCATAATCTTTTGATCGTTTTCCTTTCGGTATTTTTTGGTTTTAGCCTAAAAAAAAAGGCTCAGGGAAGAAACAATGACCGTTGTGCCCCTAGAAGCTGAGGAGAGGGCTAAGCAGAGAGAAATACGCTGGATATCCCTGAATGGAAACCCGACTTCGGAGAAAATGACCACAAGTGATAATTGTCTGGCACATATTCATGGCATTGTTCGGTGAGAAACCGCTAATCTGGGTGACCTGTTTGTTTTTTTTCGCGATCCGGAGACTTTTAAGTCTGGTGAACTCCGCAACCCCATTGATCTCTGGGGAAAAAATTTGAAAGGGCTTGAAATGTCAAAGGACGTGCTCAAGTGGTTAGAGCATGGTGTGGACATTAAAATTCATAAAACCTTCTAAGGGATCTTATATGGGCATTAAGTATGCGAGCGCAGAACCTCCGACCAGGGTTCAAAAACTACCATTCATGTCAACAATTTTCGCAGTTTGTCACGGACGCAATATTACAACGCATTGAGACGAGAGCAATCCGTGTCTGGGGTAGAGTGGGAGAAGTTAGGCCGCCCCACCTTGTCCTCCCGTTAATGATCGAGTGGCAGAAGCCAAGGTTATGTATTGATGCCAGGTTCGTAAATCTATGGATGATCGATACCCCGGTCTCACTGGAAAGGCTTGTGGGAGTTCCTCGCTTCGTGTATTCTAACTCTCACATGAGTAAAATTGATGACACCTCTGGCTATGACAACATTTTGCTTTCCCATCATTCACAACAGTATTTCTGTATTGAGTGGCAAGGGTAGTGGATGGTTGGAGTTACTCTCCCTTTCGGCTGGAAGAATTCTCCCATGTATGTCAAACTGTTGGACTGGGTCCCACGAACTTTTTTCAGGAGTTTAGGGGTAGCATGTTCTCTTTATATCGACGATCACTTAAACGGGGAGCTGTTTTCTTCGGAAAGTTTTGGTCGCACCCATTATCACAGAGAACTCCTTCATACAGTTATCAATCGGCGGGGGAGGAAATGTACATAGTTTGTACAGTTCTTGTGAACTTGGGCTATTTTCTGGACATCTCCAAATGCGCTCTGCCCCTGTAACCCGGATCCAACATGTGGGAATGATTGTGGAATTTATAGCTCAGGCCTTTCGCATACCCGAGGATAAGATTAAGATTGCCCCATTACGAGAACAGATACTTTGCGTCAATCCACTGCGTCCTTAAAGTCTTTTCAGAGGTTGATGGAGGAAATGTATTTCCTTCTCGCTGGCCTTTCCGGCGGCAAACTTCTACATTTCTACATTAGGGAAATGGCGATGGAAATAGCGATGGCTTCCAAAGGTGGCGAGGTGAATTTCTCCCCGGTTTTGGGGCTGGGACGAAGTGATTCGGTGGAGAAGTGAACGTCACTTAGATATCTCCTTTACCTCGGACGCGTCGTCCTTCCAGTGGGCAGCGGTGACTTGTCTCCCCTCTGGAACCATTTCTGTTGGTGACTACTGGGATGAAGACATAAGGGACTAGCACATAAACGTGAAGGGAAGGTGGGCTGTTCTCGAGGGATTATAGTCCCTTCTCGAAAGCTTCTCCCATTTCAGGATCGATGCGCAAGTAGAAAGCATGGTGGTTTTCCATGCTTGGTCAAGATGTGGGCCACGTTCTAGAAAGTTAACGCAGATTTGGCAGCTCATTTTCCAGTTCCAGGTAGACAGAAATCTTTCCCTAAACATGTTTTTGTTCTTCACGCTTGAATCGAGCGGATTGGTTTTCCAGACGACTGTCTCGTTCTGATGCTATGCTTTCCCCTTAATTGTGGGAAATTGTGCAGCGCTATTTTGGGGGCACTAACTGTCATGATCTTGACTTCTGATGTCGTTAGATTCGAACGCTCAACGTGACAAGCAAGGGAACCCGTTGAGGCATTTTACGCCCTACCCTACTCCTTCAATCAGGACCTCTCTGTTTGCGATGGTAACCGTGTTAACGCCTACGTTTTTCTACTATTCTCATTGGTTGGCCTGCTTTTGCGCTTCATTGCGTCAGAGAATGCAGTTGTTGTAATGGTGGTACCGAAGATGTCCCCCTTGCCCGGATGGTGGCCGTTATTGAACGTGTTGGCACCTCAAAAGAGTCTTGGTGTCCAAGAAAGGGTCAGGCGGCTATCGACCTGTCTTGTATAATGGAGCGTAAGCAAGGTTTGGTTGCTAGGCAACAATCCACTCCGTATCAGAAGCAAAAGAGTGCATTAGAAATGGAATTTAAGAGATTTTTAGAATCTACTTCACAAAGAGACATGTGCACGGCAGTACCAGATGATGTTGTGGATTTATTGATTTGTAAGACGGCACATTAAACCTTTTTGCCCTTAAGCGTCATGCAGACTCATCTGTATGCCCAGTCACTGCAGTGGAGGTCTACATTAATTTGTGCAGTTTATTGAAGATCCCTATTGGGCCCCCCTTAAGCCCACCGGGGGAGGATATTCAGGTCCCTTTTGAGAAGGCCGCAGCACAAGCGCGACTCTCGATGTACGCTAGTCAGATACCAGCCTTTGCTAATCGGAGCGTCGCCCTACACGGCTTACGAAGTGGCTGTGAAATTTCTCTGGCAATCGCTGGAACAAAGCTTGATGCAATCATGGATCACGTGGGTTGGAAGTCCCCGTCCACTGCTTGACCCTGGTGGAGCTGCTGACGCCTTGTCTTCGTTAAAAATAGATTTAGCGGATTTTTACAAGGAGCACAATAATTTGCATGGTTTTACTAAAGCATTCTAGTAGATTCAGTTGTCTCTTGGTTGCTCTTAGTGACAATTCTTGTTTGAAGGCGTTTTGAAGATCAGTTAGGGTTGGGGAAATTAATTTAGTTAAGGATTGGGTAGGATAACGGGACTATTTGGTATATCTATCTGGATTAACTAGGGGATTCTACGGCGACAGGCGTAGTCTGGGGTGACCTTCCCAGAACTAAATGCTAATGAGTATGCAAGAAGGATAATGGACTATTTATACCTACAATATTATTGTAGGTATAAATTAGGCTTCGCGCATACTATATAAGCATGTGTTAATTATTCATAGTTGTCAGTTTGACTAACTTTGGTGTGAGTCGCCCCACTCACCCACCCCTTCTGCTTACTCTATTAGCACTTTCGTGTCTTTCCCAGCGAGCTTGCTCGTCTGGGGTGACCTTCCCATAACTAAATGCTAATGAGTATGCAAGAAGGATAATAGAATATTCCAATCTTCAAACAACAAAGGTTAAAACTTGTCCTGTACTATACATTTCTTTCTGATTGTCCTGACAAGCATTTTTTTGAGAAACCTTTTAAAATATATTCGGAGCCAATCCAACAGAGCAGTCTGTTGTTCAAAAAACGAAATCAGACCTTCGCTCCAGAAAACAAAACATAAAAATCGTTTCCCAAACTGCATAATCATTTAACGCCAAAACTGTCGACGCTCTTCTAAGTCCAATTACCAACGGTAAAGAAAATAAGCAGTAAAGTTTGATATCTGGAGTGTGTTGTTTTAATGATCAAATATCTTCGTTGTTTGATACATCAGTTGCCTATTTGCGGCTTATCTCTGTTCTCAGTTAATTAACTTAAATAGAAAACTGTATGAGAAAACATGTTTGGTTTTTAAAAACATTTTCGATACTTTATGGAAAATGTTTGATTTGTCTGTGTATTAACAACGTAATTTCTTGTTTCAATCAAAGAAAGTGTGAAGATTCTTAAAGTTGAAATGCGTGGAATATGTAACAGAATGTTGTTAAGTATATTGATTTCAAGTGTTTAAATTGCTGACAAGTTTTTGCCTGTGTAGATTAGGTTACGGGGTAAATCAAAGCATGCTTTAGAAAGTACGATTTATCTATCTGAGTCTACCTGTTATGGACCAATCGCTACGTTACAAAACGACAGGGTTGCGATAACTTTTTAAGCGCCAAAAAGATTTATTTGTATTGGAAAGGTCACTTCGAATTTTATTTTTCGTCTGCCGTGTGTGAAGTTGAAATTTTTTGGTGCGGTGCTACTCTGACAAATTGCCAGAATTGAGGTGGTTAGCGTTTGACGTGTTATCTGGGACGATGAAAAAGAATTGTAGGGTGAAAATGTCTGAAGTGTGTGAAAGCTTTTTTGTATGAACTTGATATGTACCAATGTGACATCGCCGGTAGTTAACAATTATGTGAGATGTTAGATTTATGTTTCCTTATATGGAGCTGTTTTAGGTTAATGTGGTTGCAGTTTCCATGTATGGAATCAGTAACCATTATGCTGTCATGTTGTGTAAGTAAGTGAGTAAGTGTGAGTAAAGAGAGTGTAATTCGGAAAGCCGACGGAACGCCGAAGTTTCACTCGATGCTTCATCGATGATTCCGACGTTTCGTCTTGACGGGCAGTTTTGCTGGGAACGACAACCGATATTTCTTCGATTGGTCTCACGTCGCACCTAGAGGTGTCGTTTGAGTTTTTTCGTAGTCTTTTCGTGTGGTCCTCATCTGTGACGTCTTTGTTTTATTTATTTTAGTGCTATCAAAAGCAGAAATTTGCATTGGGTGTTACAACTACATTTTGCTACAAATCCGGTGTACAGTTTGACTCAGTTTGTAAATAAGGTGAAGCAGTTTCAAAACTCGATATGTCTAAACATTTTACATGTGTTTTACCTGACCGTTCGAGTTATCAGGATTATACTGTAGTACATACAAAAAGCTTCAAAGGGCAATCTTGACAAGTCACGTTTTCTTCTTGCGTGACTGGTTCGTCGTGCATGTCAAATGTGCATTTGACCACGCTTTTCCAGAAAACGTCACTGCTTCTGCATTACGTCATGGAGTCAAAACAAAACGTGTTTGAAAAGCGTGCACTTTCGCTGGTTTAGCAAATGTACGTAAGACGAAGCGTGACGTTCTCACATTACTCGCGTGCTGACGCATATATCTATATATATATATATCTATCTATCTATCTATCTATATATATATATATATATATATATAGATATATACAAAGGAGGCTTATTGGAGTGCACAGCTGTTCTCTTTGGCACCCCATGGTTTAAATAAAAGAAAAGAATTTCATTCTAGGAATAGAATTTGTTACAATTAATTTTTTTTTTTTTTTGCGATTCTTTGTTTGCGATATATGGCCGTTCAAAGGCCCTTTTCTTGGATTTTGTCAGCCTCTTAGGTGTTGGGTATACTCAAAGGCCCTGCCCGGGGAACTTATTACGGTCATTATTGTTTTAGCCCCCCCCCCCCCCCCCCAGGGATTTTGTTCTCTATCGGCCCTTTGGGGCTCCAAAGGCCTCGATTTGGGATTTTGGTATGATCCATGTTTGCGTAAACGTAGGTTGCTTTCCTTTTGACTGCCCTTTCTTTTGCCGCTTTGCAAATGTCATCTTTTTTGAATTAGTAGTTTTTAGTTTTTAGTCTTATCTGTCATCTTTTGTTATTTATTTTTATAGCAGCATATTTCCGGTCTTTTGTTATATTTTTGCCTTGTATCGTTCATTTATCTAGTGTTGTACCTGTATCTACACCTTGTAATTACGTTTAATTGTTAGTATTGTTTAGTTTTCCTTTTTTCGTTATATAATCGTTGTACTATATTGTTTTTATTTTTGAATGTTAGCGTCACTTATCCTTGTTTTAGTATTGTTATAATCACGCTGGTTACGTAACTCATAGCGTTGAATTGTATTTTGCGTCTTGTTTTGTTCTGTAATCTTATTTAAGGTAGATTTGATAAGTTCAATTTTTCATGTAACTGATGAAGGTCTAAGACCGAAACGTTTTTATTTTTTATTAAATTTTTTAACTTTTTAATCGTCAGAAGTTGTCCGTCCTCGCTTTCCTTCAACGAGTTTTAATTCCATGCAGTGAGGCTTGGACTGTGAATCTTTGATCCTCCTGACGCAGTGGCATTCTTTGTTGGCCTGAGGCAACCATTAACTGTTTTATATATATATATATATATATATATATATATATATATATATATATATATATATATATATATATATGTATATATATATATATATATATATATGTATATATATATATATATATATATATATATAAATGTATATATATGTATATATATATATATATATATATATTAGAAGACAGTCTGATCAACTGAAGATTGGACTTGACATTTTTATTACTAAATAGTTTCGTACCGCACAATTTGTACGGCACTCATCAGATAAAATTGCCAAATGTAAAGATTACAACGCTACACTGGTATATAAGGACGCTCGATGAGAAGGAAAGTATAAAATTACAACGGTTTTTCGGGACAATGAAAGCTCATGACAAAGATAATTATAAAGTATAAAATTACAACGGTTACTGTTTCGAAACAATAAATGCTTAAAAAATGCGTGACAATGGAAGTTTTGAAATCTAAAATAAACAGTTGCTATTGCGTGACGGGTTTGAAGTTTTTGAGCAGGAATTTGTTTGCGTGTCTACAGGAGGTTATTAGTTCATTTGTATATATATATATATATATATATATATATATATATATATATCTCTACCTGATTTTATGAAAACCGGGCCAGCCTGCAAAACTGCAGTTGTACTGACATGCTAAGGAAAATGCCTCGCTTTGCCTAAAAGTACACTCTGCAAGCTATTTCTTACCACCTGAGGTCATCTAGTAGCCATCAAACAGCTAATCTAGTCTTGAATCAGTGCTCTGCAGCTATGTTCAGCTCTTCAACATTAAACCACCTGCAAATCAGAGTGTCGAGCTCAGGGAGTGAACATGTACAAACACTAACCTACTTGTATGCTGTCCCATCCCTCCCCCACTGTCTGACATTTGCCGCCTGAGGTGTCAACTCACTGGCACGGCGACGGCTAACAGCTCCGGCAAAAAGGAGCTATTCATCTGAGTGCAAAACAGCTTAGCAAGCGGTTCGTCTGTTAGCCCTGTCCCCGTAGAGTTGCTGGGAACTAGCCTTGACAGCCCCCCCCCCCCTAGAAAATAAACCGCTAGCCTAAGGTGGACTCGCTGCCGATGGCAGCGAGTCCACCCGGGGCGCGGAGTAAAATTAGTGATTCCGTTTTCAAAAATCCAGGTATATATATATATATATATATATATATATATATATATATATATATATATATATATATATATATACTCGTTGAAGGAAAGCGAGGACGGACTGAACTTCTGACGACTAAAAAGTTAAAAAATTTAATAAAAAATAAAAACGTTTCGGTCTTAGACCTTCATCAGTTACATGAAAAATTGAACTTATCAAATCTACCTTAAATAAGATTACAGAACAAAACAAGACGCAAAATACAATTCAACGCTATGAGTTACGTAACCAGCGTGATTATAACAATACTAAAACGAGGATAAGTGACGCTAACATTCAAAAATAAAAACAATATAGTACAACGATTATATAACGAAAAAAGGAAAACTAAACAATACTAACAATTAAACGTAATTACAAGGTGTAGATACAGGTACAACACTAGATAAATGAACGATACAAGGCAAAAATATAACAAAAGACCGGAAATATGCTGCTATAAAAATAAATAACAAAAGATGACAGATAAGACTAAAAACTAAAAACTACTAATTCAAAAAAGATGACATTTGCAAAGCGGCAAAAGAAAGGGCAGTCAAAAGGAAAGCAACCTACGTTTACGCAAACATGGATCATACCAAAATCCCAAATCGAGGCCTTTGGAGCCCCAAAGGGCCGATAGAGAACAAAATCCCTGGGGGGGGGGGGGGCTAAAACAATAATGACCGTAATAAGTTCCCCGGACAGGGCCTTTGAGTATACCCAACACCTAAGAGGCTGACAAAATCCAAGAAAAGGGCCTTTGAACGGCCATATATCGCAAACAAAGAATCGCAAAAAAGAAAATTAATTATAACAGATTCTATTCCTAGAATGAAATTCTTTTCTTTTATTTAAACCATGGGGTGCCAAAGAGAACAGCTGAGCACTCCAATAAGCCTCCTTTGTAACCTAATTCGATTTTCGAATTAGGTTTCGTAATCACAAGTCTGCTATGCTCACAAACAAAACAACTTGTGAAGTAGCAGTGCATTTCAACAAAACTTCACACATTTTAGATGATTTTTCGTTTCAATGTATTGATCAGGTGCAGGCCCCAAACAACTCGGATGAGATCGACAGGCTTTTAATTATAAAGGAGGCTTATTGGAGTGCTCAGCTGTTCTCTTTGGCACCCCATGGTTTTAATAAAAGAAAGGAATTTCATTCTAGGAATAGAATTTGTTATAATTAATTTTCTTTTTTGCGATTCTTTGTTTGCGATATATGGCCGTTCAAAGGCCCTTTTCTTGGATTTTGTCAGCCTCTTAGGTGTGATGTTTCTCGTCCATTTTTCTCGCCGGGTTGCTCGCGAGGAAAAAATTTTCAGCTCACTTTGTCATTTTGTTGTTGAATGTTCATTGACCATTTTTGGTCGCAGCAGGTATATGAGCTGATAGCCTAGCTCCGTTCAGCCAATCAAAATGCTAGAAATCCAATATACCTAGTCCAGTTTTTAATAAATATATATATATCTATTATTCAACAAATTGTCACTATGCCCATATATGGTAAGGAAGCGCTCAATATCTGTCATCCGTACGTGACAGATTACAGCGATATACGTAAATGACCATATTTGGAAGTGCACTGGAGATTTTCTTTCACGGTTTGTCTGGCGGCCATTTTGAAAAGCGAGGCAGTTTGAGCAATGTTTTCCGGACATTTTAACTCCCTGGAAGAAACTTTCCACGATTAAATGCTCTCAAAAAGTCAACAAGTATTTTCTTCAGCTTACAGAGATATCCAGAGGTTGACTTGGAATTTTTGCTAGTGAGAACCCAAGCAAGAAAATGCTATTGCGAACGAAGCAGCTCACTTGCTCACGGAAAGTTGTAAAGTTGAAAAGATTTTAAGCTTAATTCACAGGAAGAGGACTTATTCTCGGTAAGGTAGCAATATTTTTTTACTTTATTTTGTCAGTTCCAACCATTAGTTTGTAAATATGTCTGTCTGATTGAACGGCAGTAAACTTCGACTTCTTGAAGTTTTGTTTTGATGCTTATTATGTGTTGCTAGCTTTTAGCGTTTTTATCATAGAACCATAGTTTTTGTCGTTCTGAAAATGGTAGTCCATGAGAATTTGTTGAATAATAAAATAATTATCCTGCTCAATCTTGCGGAATATCCCCTGATTTAGCCAACTCGGCCTACGGCCTCGTCGGGTAAGTATCAGGTTATATTCCGCGCGATTTCGCAGGAAGTTAGTTATATATATTTATAATAAAGTTTCGATCTAACGTGCGCTCTGATTGGTTGAAACAGCGTGCTTTATCAGAGTACAGATGCACGGAGTAACCCGTGACGCCATTCTGCGCGCGCTGGCAAGCTGAAAACCTTTCTTGCGCGCGCATGCAAGCTATGAAAAAAAACTTGATTTCTTGCAATTAAAAGCCGGTTTCTTTACAAATGTGAGCAAAGCTATATTATAAAACAAATAAAAAAGCCAAAACCGTGCTTTGTTCTGTGATAAAGCACTCAAGGAAGTGACGAGAGCACTCAAGAAGTAGGGAGAAGCACTCGCCTGCGACTCGTGTTCACCCTACACTTCTTTCGTGCTCTCGTCACTTCCTTGCGTGCTTTATCATAGAACAAAGCACGGTTTTGGCTTTTTTATTTGTTAAATATATATATATATATATATATATATATATATATATATATATATATATTTATTATATGGAGGAGAGTGTTTTACTGGGAACTAAACCACTCGTAGATTCCATACGCCACTCCATCCCGGACCCGAGTGGCGTATTTTCTGTATGTCACGCTTTTGAGTGTCATATCGTTCAATGACGTCACGATTCCCGCCTTTTCTACTTTGTTGAATGAACTGAATGCGTCGTTGTTTTACTAAACGATGAACAAGTGAAAGAGTTTTCCGAAAGCTTCGACAACGAAAACACAAAAAGAAGACTTTGTACGATTTGAAGGTTTTCAAAGAATTTCTCGACACTTGCGACGAGAAGAGAATAAAAATGGGCAATTTCAGATATTTTGTCTCCATATAATAAAAAGAACATTACACGTTGGCTCGAAGATATGAATTTTATGTTCTCGTGGCAAACACAATATCTCACTCGTTCGCTGCGCTCATGCACTCGTGAGATATTGTGTTTGCCACTCGAACATAAATCTTCTCGCCACCGTGTAATATCCTCTCTCTCTCTCTCTCTCTCTCTCTATATATATATATATATATATATATATATATATATATATATATATATATATATATATACATATATATATGTTCAATCATTATAAAATTAGTTTATCAAACGACGAACTCCAGTATGAGGATCAGTGTCTCGACGTAAATCTGTAGATTTGTGTAAGTAAGACGAAGAGACAAACTCTTGACTGTTCCGGCGGTTTAATGTACAACGTTTCGGCCTTCGGCCTTCCTCAGATACAAGTTAAAAAGATATTTACAATAAAAAAATAAAAATTTAAAAGGCCTAGTATGAGAAAATTACAAAGCCGCCTATATTTATACTAGTAGTACAAGTGACAAATAATGTAAATAAAAGTTACGTAATAACAGACAGGAAAAACAAAATATAGTTAACATATAAATGGGAGCTAACAAGGTAGTGCAAATAGCAAAGCTTAAAAATTACAAAGGTTACAACTATCGCGAGCAATTCAACTGTGAATGCCTGTTGTAAATGCAAGGGAAATTTGGACTACAATAAAAGCTAATCAACTGTTGTAACAGATACGGTTCTTTGATTTGAACTCCCGCCTTTTGTCCAGTATGCTTCTCACCAGGGAAGCATACTGGACTTCACAACTTTTTTCGTTACATCCACACGGCACGGCAACTGATAAAGCGGCTAGAGCCGTTACAATGTATACGCTTGTAGGTAACGTAAGACGCTTAACAGTAAAAATATGCGAGCACACGTGGGCGATTACAACAGTTACAATGTTCGCACTAAATAAAATAAACGTCAAACGCTAAATAGCTAAGGCACGCGCGCTCGCAGTCGCGCGCCCTTATGTACAACTAAATATACGGCAATTAAAAATTACAGTAATTTAAAGCATAGGGAATAAAACTCAATACAATTAAAATTTTAAAACAGATCCCTCCTAGGACAGAAAAAGTCATCGCTGTTAAGCCCCAAAGGGTAAATTGTCCTAAGACGATAAGCCCACTGGGCCTCCCTTTCCCTAAGTGATCTCTCATTAGAACTTTTCTCAATTAATTGAATTCTTACATCCCTAAGACCCTGATGATCTGGCTGATTAAAGTGCTTGTATATGATGTCATCCTTAACCCTATTCACAGTAGTAAGTTTAACGTGACTATTAAGCCTAGATTTATGGTTGTTGAACCTAATTCTAAGTTTATTAATAGTTGATCCTACATATTGTATTGCACACCTGGCGCATGATATAAGGTAAATCACATGATCAGAATTACACCCCATGTTAAAATTAATGTAACTCTTGCCAGTAACTCCACTACTAAATCTGGTACCTTCAACAAGATAATCACACACCCCTGCATCTTTTATCTGTACACTTTACACAACCCTTAATATTAACCGGTGTCTTAAGTTCTGGGTGAACCAAAATGTCCTTAAGACATTTAGGCCTTCTAAAGGCCACCATGGCCATCCCTCCTATAGCTTCCCTTCAACGGCTAGAGGACTGCAAGATAGGATGTAATCTATGCAGTATTTCCCCTATGTTTGGAAGTACCGGGTGGAAAGTAACAACAAAAGGAATACGTACGTTACCAGCAGACTGTTTATATATATATATATATATATATATATATATTCCGACTCGAGAACTATAAAAATTGCTCGCTTTCTCGAGGCGTGAGCTTGGGCTGCCTGTGCTCGCAGCCTATTAAATTACACAACCTGCACCTTCCGATCCAACAGTTTAGTGAAAATGCAGCACAAAAATCGGCTGCTTCTTGAATGTTTCTTTGTAATTTTTCGTTTGAAATTCAGTCTCATTATTAGTTTCTAAATCTTAAATATGTTAAACTTTTTAAAGCTCGACTATAGCATTTTGTTCCTGGAATGCACTAGCCCATTAGCTAATTTTCATTTCTTAACCTGTACTTTCCAATAGTTCTTTAGTAAAAACAAGTAGCCCAAAAACCGGCCGCATCCACTCCATCGAGTGGCTTTCAGATTAGGAATGGCGCCTTTAGTATTTTTTTGCCGAAAATGTAAAGGATTAAAACTGTAACCACACGCACTCGGTCGAGTGGCTATTTCTTATGTTGGAGTATATTTTTGGTGTGCTTTTTGTTTGAAAGATTCAGAGCTGTTATGTTTTTAAAGTTGAACATTGAAGAAAAATATAATAAATAATAATAACTATGCAATAATAATAATAATAATAATAATAATAATAGATAACTATGCAAGGAAATATCAGAGTTGTCAGTTATGAGAATTGTCAGAAATGTGTGAATTGTTGTGCAATTGAGCATAACTGAAGAAGTTGGTTTGGAAGGAATATTGTTTCTAGCTGTCTTCAGAGCTGTGCTGCAGGTCAGTGTGGATGATATGACAGCAATTCATGCGATGACAACGGTGTTTGCTTTAGGCGAAGGTTTCACCAAAAAATAGTTCATCAAAGGGATAGGGTTCCATCGAGCCCTATTGAGCTGTTACATGAATTTCAGTTTGCTCTCTCTACTGTTACAAATTAGATTTTGTAAATGCTCGAACAACAGGACATTTTCTGCAATTCGTTCTCTGCAATAACAGTTTGTTTGAGCACGGTGTTCCCGTTGTGTGAATCTCCAAAACACCACCTTTTCAATAAACTTACATGTACTTAAATGTTTCTTCTTGTAACCTTCACAAATGACACGAGCGTCGCCCAAGGGGCCCTTTGATTTCTTACGGCTTATGTCCCAAAAATGTGATGGTAAGAAGCTTCCCATGGTGTCAGTCATGAAGCTATCATTCTTTCGTTCTAAATAGGAAGTTTACTAGACAACATAGAAGGCACAAACGATCATGAGCCACAGACGGCAAAATGTTTCCATCTTTTCCTCACCATGGCATATGCCATCATGTAATAATGACCGTAACGTACTAGTTATCATGGCAAGCCACATCAGAAAGAGTTTTCCAGCCTTCGGTGAGGAGTAAAAACAAGCCAGAAAAGGGAAAAAATTTGAAACATTGACGTCCGTGGCTCAGGAACGTCTATGCTTATGCCCAAGTTCCCTATTATTCTGAGACTCTCGTTCTATCCTAAAACCGAAGCCCAATGGAAAGCTCTCTCTGGACATATTTTATAGTCAAATTTGGGCGCTACTTAATTCAGGAGTTTAGTATAAGTGCTATTCCACCCTTGATTCAGTAGCTGACCATCCTTGGCCAGCTTAAAGAGAGAATGGAAGCTCTATAGGAAAATCATACTGAACAGTCACTTTTCTATTTCAAGACTCTTAATGGCAACAGTGACCAGTTCACAATTGTGAGTCACAGGCTGCAGAATCCCATTATTACACGTTACATCCGAATTAACCCAGTGAGCTACCATGGTTGGATTGCAATGAGAGCCGATTTCTATGGCTGTAAAACAAGTAGGTAACATTATTGTCAATAGAAAAAGATCAAATATTCAATATTCCATCTTTTCTTATTTCTTCTGCGAGCTTAAAATTCACCATCTTTCTTTATTTATCACCTATAGGGCACTTCGACATTGTTGATCCTAGCAGTATGCAGGACACGTGTCACCGCGAACTCAGTAAATATGACTTATGCTCGTCACGAGTCTCCCAGTAGCTCAGTGGTTAGAGCGTCCGACCGGTGTACGGAAGGTCATGGGTTCGATCCCCGTCGGAGACTCAGATTTTTTCTTTGTCCCACGCTCGCTACATGTTGAATTTTCCATCTTTTCTTTTTTCTTCTCCGAGCTTAAAATTCACCATCTTTCTTTATTTATCATTACTGTCGATGTACTAATGGTAATATACAGAGTTCACTCTTATTTTCTAACATTTCTAACTTGAAATACTTTCGCAATGAGACATTTCTGTGATTTCTGAATTCCATACCTTAAGCCAGAGTTGCAATCAAGATGCAGCATTTTTTTTTCATAATTACCAAACAACATATTCAATTTTTCACTTCATAGGATTTTCCATTCCAAAAGTCGTTTGTAGGACACCACTGGGACTTGAAAGCGGCCAAATTAAAAATGCTTCCATTACAGCCTCCACCGTAAGAAGTGCAAGAGATGGACCTGAAAATGCCAGGCTTCATTTTAAAGGTAAGAAGGCCAAGTAGCACTCGTGACATAGAACAGGTCGTTCGGGAACGTCCGAAGATTGCCAAAACTTTGCCACTACCGCCAATTTCCGAAGATTACAGAAGCTTATCCGAACGTTTTGCGAAGAACCTCGCCTGAAGATGTCTGGACCTTCCCTAAAGCTACCCAAACATTTCCGAGGATAACCGTAGCTTATCCGAAAATTGGCGAATATAAGCAAAACTTGGAACGGAAAATTGCATTAAAACTGTGCAGCGCATGTAAATCGGGATATTCTTGAGGTAAATTAAAATTAGTGTCTCTGCACTTGAAGTAGAAAATGGGGGGAAATCCTCAGACGTTTCGAGACTGTTGTCTCTTCTTCAGTGAGTAAAACTTGGCCTCGTGTGGTTCTGTATCTTCACTCAAGCTTAATCCTAGTGCGAAATTCTAGGTTCAATGCCTATTCAAAACCCATTATTTTAGCTATGTTTCAATTTCCTTTCACAAAGGAACACATGATCGTGCAGGAGGCTGGGTACCGCAAGCAAGTGATCACAACCAGTGGCTTCAATTCTACGTTGGAAATGATACACAAGTCACAGGAATTTCTACCCAGGGTCATCACTTCGAACCTGTCTGGGTAAAGAGCTACTCACTAAGATACAGCAACGACAGTTCCTACTTTGAAGAATATCATCCAGGATCACACAAGGTGATTGAGTCAGCGCTTCGACTCCTCACAATACGCAACTTAATTTGTTTTTACTTTCTCAGGCCACTTAATGTAGGCATCGGCCTAATTTGCATAAAATCTGCATAAAAGTCATAGCTCTGCAGGAATTTGCCGAAAAACTCTCGAACTTGGCAACTGTGAAAAACCTGATCACCCTAACTCAGTTTTGTCTTCAAGTGTCAATCATTTTGGTCACGTGACCAGTAAGGCTTGACAACGGCTCAAATTTTTAGAGCAAAATTGGGAATATTAAATTAAATCGAATGAGATCGTTTCGGGTGTCATTCTTTTACATGCTATAAGGGGTCATCATAAATTAGCCTTTTAAACATGTCCACACTAAGTAGGAATCCTACAAATGACAAAAATGGGTCATGTGACTTGATTAATGCTTTAATAACTTTTAGTATAAACAAAAGAGACCAACTAACAAGAAGAATTCATTATAAGCTCTTAGGGTGTAAAAGAATGACACCCAAAAAGATTTAATTCTGTTTTATTTTATATTCCCCATTTTACTCTAAAGATTTTAACCGTTCATCGCCGTTCACTGGTCACGTGTCACAATTGTTAAGCAATTAAGGCTAAAAACTGAGTTAAGCTGCCCATCAAGTTCTAAATTGGTGCCAAGTTTGAGAACTTTTCTGCAAAGTCATGATCAGTTGAGTAGATTTTATGCAAATTAGGCTCTAACCATGCATTAAAGTGGTCTGAGATTGCTTGAATAATACTGAAAAGCAAATACTACCTCAGAAAAGTGCATGGTAACAGCTTTTCTTTGAATGGTTATAATGAAGGACTTCGTCCCAGGACTCAAACGCTAGACTAAGTTTTATGGAGAATGGTGTGTCGTTCAGAGTGAGGGTCGATGACTGCTGCAAAAGCTCTAATAAGCTTCCCTTTTCTAATAAAGACCAGCCCTCTTACCCATTTGAATATCAGATTTTGTTAGAAGACTTTCCTTTAGGAAGTCCTCGCCACTTTAACCCTAGAATAAGCAAGAATGGAAAATATATTTGATAATAAGAAGAATGAAAATACGTTTGCTCCTTTTACTTTCGCCTCCCGCGGTGTGAAGCTATTTTTCCTGGTTCCCGCTTGCCTTCCTTTCGAGTTCCTACACTCTCCGCTCCCCCCCCCCCCGACCCCCGCTACACAAATAGTGAGAAGCCTAACATCAATGAACATTTTAAAGGTTCTTTTAATGTCCAATCTATTCTCGAGGAACTTATTTTTACGAAATGTTTTATATTAATTTTTCTTTTACTTTATTCATGTTCTGCATGTAAAGCCCCATGGGACTTTTTTCCGAATTTTGCGCCTAAGAAATAATTTGATATTATTGCTATGACTTTTTAAAAGTCTTTCTTAGGGAATTCAGATGCAAACAGCCTTGTCAGTCATCAGCTGAATCCACCAATAAAAGCACGGTACCTTAGAATTGTTCCAGAGAATTGGAACGGATTGATTGCCTTGAGGGTAGAGTTATATGGCTGCAGAGGTAAGCATTTTGGTATTTTTAAATTATAACAGAAAATAAGGTTCATGTTTAACAGATTCAGTTAGAGGATTGTGAAGCGTCTGTCTACAAATTAATTTTGCGACAATAAACTCTGCGTAGGAGCCAAGAAGAACTGAAAGAGTATCAGTAAACGCGCTTTATTTACCTCATCCTGGCAACTCAGACTGTATCAATACTGACAAATTGACGTTCGATACTGTGTTGTGTCGACATACTATTTTTTGAGGTCAGCTCTGCCTTCTGTACCTCGTCATACTGCACAAGAGAGGCATGTTAAATAACCCCCATCGCTCTTCGAAAAAGAGAAGGGGCGTAGTATCTAGTGTTTTTTGTGTTTTCATTTACGGGTTGGTTGACTAGGCTTAATCATGCATGACTAAGGCGAGTTTACCTGCTAACGACATCCTTCAGTTAAAGTGTAAAACGCATTTGAACACATAAATACCGATTGTGCGGTTCTTTAAAAATGCGCCACTATTAGTTATCTGAAAGCCTCGATATGTTCACTGATTCTGTAAGTGTTTTACGTAACACATTGACTCTCAGACTGTGACTCTGCTCTGGGAATGGAGGATAACACAATTCCTGACTCTGCTATCAAGGCTACAACAGCTGTAAGTCTGAGCTTTGTGTGGACAAGTTATGTTCTACGTTGTAGTTTTGAGGATTTTAATCTGCAAAACACTTAAATATAAAACCTTTCTTCTCTATATGCACATGTCCGCATTTCATTTCATTACCGGGCAAATAATCTTTTGGTACCACTTTAAAAACTCACCAATCATTTTTATAAGAGCTTCGAAAGACTAAGATCTACCAATTTCCAGCTGAAGCTCATGGAGGCTATGCACGTCAGTTACAAAAAGCCCGACCTGAACAAACAAGTTAATCATATTAATTTAACACTTGCGCTTTAGTATTTATGTATTCTGATTTCCTCAGTATTATTTTTGTAACCCTAATTCAAGGCTTTTAATTCTTCTTGACATTAAACTAACCGATTCTTTAGAAATAAGCTTGAGAAGTTATAAATACGAAATTTAGATAATGAACTTTTGAAATGATGACGGATATGACGATGACGACGACGACGACGACGATGATGATGATGATGATGACGATGACGCACATAGTCACCGCTTTCACCACTTGCAACTACTTCTAACATTACTGGTTAGATCCTCTTTTATTATATGCTTTTGAAACAATGTTCTGGAACCTTACTTAGCTTCTATAAAACCTGTTTTTGTAACATTACATCGTTGAATGTTATTTTTAAGAAATTACATAAACTTACTTAATAATAATAATAATAATAATTAAAAACAATATTATAATTATAATAAGAACCTTCCCAGAATGCTTTGCACCAGAAAAATTTCAATGCAAAATAACTTAGTTAATTTGTGGTCGAAGAGAATGCTGTACCATGTGTTATTTACAACTTCGTGAAAGTTATACACCCCTCTGTAACAGACCCAGTGGAACCCGACCCAGTGGATTTTTTTCCCCTACCCAGTGGAAATTTAGTCTCCCCACTACCCAGCGAATATTTTTTTTTTAACCCAGCCGTTTTTATGCTTCCCCAGTGATTGTACCTTACATACCCAGCGTATTTTTGCAAACAAACAAAAAATAAAAATAATTTAAATACAACAATAGCCCGTTTATATTAAAAAAAAGAACAAACAAACAAAATAAATCTAGGAGGAGTAAAAACTGCGGGATATATTTGACCCAGGGTGGGAAAAGCGTTCTCCCGCCTTTTCCGCCCTGATTTGAACCACGTGACACTCAACTCGGTCGTAGGACTGGTGCCGATCGAACAACATGGCGGAATCTACTGGCACTTCTTCCAGCAGTGGAACCGAAAGCGATTCGTCCTCTTCGGACTCTGATATTGATGATTTTCGCACGGGAAGTCGACATGGAAAGCGAAGCAAATATTTACGGGAGGTGGAAAATAAGAAGACGAAATTCAGCAGAAGTAAAACGCGTAAAACCTACCGGCGCAAGTCTGGAAGGAAGGATCGCCACGCTTCCAAAGGTGATGAGAAAAATGAGCCAGTTTATACTGCTCTTGTGAGAAAAGACAGTAGTGACAGCTTCATCCCATTTATGTTTTCATTGAAGTCAGTTAATGCATTTGATTTATTTAAGACGAAAGTGTTAAATGCTTGCTCGACTTCTCGAACGAATGCGCAGCTTTACTACAATCACAGCGAATGCAAAGTCACTTTGAATTCAGCGACATGGGAATCGTTTGTTTTTTTCTGAAGAGTCGCCAAGATTGTACAGTAACATTGCAAGTTGAAACCGTCTCTAGTGCTGCCAGTGCCGCCTTGCGAACACGTGGTTTGTTTTCTTCTCAGCTACCCGGTCCATCAACAGTGTCAAATGCTCCACAGCAGAATGTCAAAAATGTGCTGGACATGATAATAGAAAAGGACTGGAGCGGCGTGTTCATCCAAGGGCTCCCAAAGAAGTCTAGAGAAGATGCAATGCGGGAACTAATTCGACGTAACTTGAAGGAAACATGGTGCAAAACTTGCTCAGTTTCTCACTCTACCAAAGCTGTTGTAGCACCATGTCCAGAAGGACAACAGCTTGCTGGCCAAGTGAGAAAACTACTCACATCATGCGAACTGAGAAGGTTTTTTGATAAAAGAGCTGCTGTAAGGAAGGTGTTTGGATCTGCTGATCTATTACTTAACCCATTGTGTGTTCAATGCCCAATCTGTGCTGCTGTTGTGGCACTTGGACACTTGAATGATATTATGATAAAGAATGATCATTTCTGGAAGCACATAAAGAGCAGTCATGTGGATAACCCAGTGACATCACGCTACAGAGGTAAGTACATTTACAGTAGTTTATGTATGATACAGTTGTGATGATATAATAATCCACTGAACATGTTATTGACCACATCTTTTCAATGTATTTTCTTTGATGAAATACTGTGTGTTTTGCTTATATGTAGTGTTATTATTCCACTATTGCACCATTTTTCCATATTAGGGCAAAAGAACGTGCAAAATGTGCCACGTTGTTACACAGTAGAACAGGGCAAAAATACGGGCGACAAACGTACGGAATACTGGCCCAAGCAAACTGGAAAAATAAGTGTAATAATAAATCCCTTATTCGATGGTTTAACATATAATACAAGCGGACATTTTGCTCATTGCTAATATTTTACCTCGCCCCTACGGGGCTCGGAAAAATACTACGCAACTCACAAAATATCTGCACGAATAGGATGTATTTATTAGCCAGGAAACTTCAATATAAATAACCCAAATATGAGCACAGTATTTCTGAATTTTAGATGTTCATTAAATTACATAATAGTTTTTATATAATACTTTGTCCCCAAACTGTAAGCAGTAACCAATTAAAAAAAAGAAGCAAGCCTAACTCATTACTTATGGGAGATGTCTGTGCAAGAGGTTAAAAAATACAGAGCACTTCAGGGATAGGGTCTAGCAGCCACACCTTCTAATCTTTGTTTAGACTAAAACTTTGAAATTTTATTATTGACACACAACATTACAAGTTAAATAACTGTAAAATTGTTTCTATGTTTCTATCTTTCATGGTAGCTGCAGCAGATGTGCTTCTGAGGAGACATGAGCAATACTTGTCCTCCAACAAAGAATGCCTTACCCCTGCTGTTGAAGTGTGTCAAGGGGGTAAAGCCCATGGTTTTCAAGAGGTGACTGTTTCAGGTATAGATGTTTAGTATTTAAGGCTCTAAATTTCAACCAACTTGAAGTATACTAAAACATTTCAATATCACAGCAACAGAATTACAAAAAAACTGTAAAGAAGAAAAGGCTGGGAAAAATTGATGAAGATTGAAAGGGCTTGCAAAATAGGTTTTTTGCAATACTTGTTGGACTGAACAATGTTCAAAGGGAGCTTGTTTCTTTCATATATTTCATCATGATGCCCAGGTGACATTTTTGTTTGAAATATAGCAATGTTTTTAATGTTGAGATCAACAGGAGAAATATTTTCACTAACTTTTAGTTCAAAGTGTTTATTTTGAAAACCTAGATTAAATGTATTAAACCAGTTACTGGTCATTCAGTCATGACATGGTCCCTTTGAGTAATCACATAGAGAATTAAAAAGGGATTATTTACTTTATCATGCATTAGCTTATAAATAAAAAAAAATAACAAAAAATTAGAAAGGCATCTTTACCTCAGAAGGTTCTGCTTTTCCCTTTCTGACATGTTTCATAAATGAATCATGTGATGACGTGTCTATGGGAGTAGTCTGATACGAGCCATTATCATGTTACAAATTTTCCTCACTTCATTTTCATTACATTTAAACTGCAGGTCCTTTTTTGGATACCTATGATATTGCAAGACTAGAATTTTTATTGTTTAAAACCTTCAAAGGAAATATAACTTTACATATTTCTCTAAGAAAGAGAGCATTTAAGCACCAAACGTGGAATCAATATGATTAAACCAAGCTCCCAAATTAATTGTGAATTTGTTGTTTAATGAATTATTGTATTTGTTTATTTCACAGGAGTGAGAATATCCCCCTTTAACTTTAACAAGAGTACTTTAACTGGTCTTCCAAACATCAAAGAATGTGAAGACGAGGATTGCAAAACAGGTCAGACATTTGAAAATGACAGCACCTATAGTCCTTCAATGTTAACAGTTTCACATGTGATCACCCAGGAATTTGCCTTTACACAGAATTATCTAAATAATAAATTTCATTCATCCCTCTAAAGAAAATTACAGATCATAGTAATAATGTATGGTCATAATTTTCAAAGGCACATTTTTTTTTCATTTACAGTACATGGGACACGAGAATGTACACTTCAAGAGTTCAGTGCATTTGCCCGAAGTCAGTATCCTCACTTTGATCTTCTGGAATCAAACTGGATGCTCCATGTCCGACAAAATGCAGTGTTAGAAATTTTGGACCCAGAAGATGTTAATCAGAATGGACTTTTAAGTAAGCCATCTACTTAAATTCAGCCATTGTAAAATTTCTTAATGGTAAAGAAAATTGCATCAGTTGATGCTGCTGTGGTTTTGTTTATTCTGAACAAACAAAGGAACAAACATGAACAGTGCTATGTGATGAAAAACTTTTACTTTGCGTCTTCATCAAACATTTACCTGATTAAATGTGATTACTGGGAGTGCTTGTATATATGCATTTAAACCAAATTTTAGACTGCTGAACATAAATTGGTTGATTTGTGGAGGAAATTACTTTCCAGTAAATGCACTGTAAGTTGTGTTTTTTTATATTCATGCCAATGCATTTTCTCAGTTGATATTATACAATCAGTCAAAATTCAAACATGATGATTTAAGAAAAATTTTGTTGAACTTTACCCAGTTTGTTTGGCGTTGTTGTTTTGTTATCCATTATATTGCAAGACTGGAATAACTATTGTTTTAAACCTTCAGTTTTTCAGTCGTTCCAGAAACAAGCAATCAGATCTTTGTGTAGATTATCCGTGTTATCCAAATATTACATTCATTACTTACCAGTTGATCAAGAAAATGTCACGTTGGTGTGGGTTGCAATAAATTTTATTTGAAAATAATTTCTAACAGGTGTGATTTATATTTATTTGTTTTTATAGTCATTATCACAAAACTGAAACAAAGGGAAATAAACCTACACCATAAAAAGAGAAATCAGTTTTTCGGTAGACATAAACACAAATTCTGATAAACTCTTCTAAGCATTCAGTGTTTCTACGAAAGATTCCAGTGTTACAGTCTCTGCCGATTTCCGTTGTTTCCTCACGAAGTATCCAACGTAAACCGATAAAAAACGGGCAGCAGTCAGTCTGTATCTGCCTGTAGAGACCTTCTCATGCATTATACCGACATTATGCTTTTAATTTGTCCTTTCAGTAAATCCGGAAGATATTCACCCAACATTTGTACGAATGAACGAGCTCTATCAGCAGAACGTTATAAAGGAGAGTCATTGCCATTTTCAAGAAATA
Source organism: Siderastrea radians (assembly GCA_964017195.1). Lineage (NCBI taxonomy): Eukaryota > Metazoa > Cnidaria > Anthozoa > Scleractinia > Rhizangiidae > Siderastrea > Siderastrea radians. Next base: position 12,193,957 of record OZ024891.1, on the reverse strand, counting down.
GACCTCTTTAGTTCGTTTTATGGTGGAATATCAAGTGACCCCATAAGAGGGATAAGAAATCTGCATCAGTTGTTTCCGGCAGCAGTTTTGCAACAACAGCTTATAAGGGAATCTGTCTCTGGTCGCCAGGCTTATAATATTTACTTGGGAAAGCACAACGTAGGACAAAACGTGAAAATAACACAAGGCTCAATTCCTTTACCCAAACCAAACACTGTTAATCACTTTCGCCTTTCTAACTCTAGCTGGTACAAAAAAGCCTGTGTTCCCCTCATTTTCAGTGGGGTCATTGTAAATTTCATTAAATTGCACTTGAAAATTTTCAAAGAATATCAAAGATGGTTCTTCGTTGCGATCAGTCCGTGGTTGTCTTTACTACAGTTGTACTTGACCAGAAAGCAATCTCGCCTGGTGCCTGCTTATACCAAGAGAGTTTATTTGGAATTTTACCTGCAATAACAGTTGAAGATGCAGAGAACATTTCGAAGGATGGGTATAAGAAAATGCTGGAGAATTTAATTCAGATGTTCAAAGATGGCCACTTAAGTTGGATCAAGCAAGGGGAAGTCTTCTTGCTACATCTCTTGGATGACATGGTAGCGTTTCCCATCGCAATATACCATTTGGAGAAGTCTGGGGACTACAACGATGTGAAGAGTCGTGTCACAGAAGTTTTGACATACGTCTCAGCCTGTACGGCTTGTTTGGAATCGGCAAAAAGAAGCGGGCTGGCTCCTGTTTGCAATGCCTTTTGCAAGGATTGCTTTTTAAATAAAGCGATATGTCATATTCACGTTGGAATTTATGATACCTGGAACTGCGACGAGCGACCCTGTGAATCCTGCATTGGGAGAATTAGAACAGGGGAGGACATCACATGCACTCGAGCACGCATACTTCTTTCAATATCTGACCAAGAGTCCGCATACGAGAAGTTTGGGAAGGAGATATCGACCTCAGTTGAATCATTTCGAGATGGTGACGGCCCTCTGCAATTCCCTTTCTACCACATCCATGACATCGGCCACCAGGTTAAAAATGCTCAAGCTTCTTTGGAGAGGGGTACGCATTTTGATGGTCGTCACTCATATGACTCGACAGATTTATCTTTGCTTCTATCCTCGGCAAAAGATGATGTTGTGGAAAGAATGTTGAAAGGGGTATGACACAAAGCCATATCCCAGTTAGACAAACACTCTGATGAACAGAGCTTGCAAAGAGCTAGTGAGTCAGTGATCAATGCTTGTGGAGAAGTTGAGAAACTGGTAAGGACTGACATTCCAGAACTTCGTAGGCCTTGGTTTGCCGAAGATCACTCGGGCATCTCCTCTCCATTGTTTCTGGTGATATCAAAGGCAGGTGTTGTATACTACACTGACGATTCCAATCAGTCCCTATCGTGTTACAGACAGACACCATTGCCACGAAAGTTGATCCCGATATCGAAAGGAAGTGCACAGGTGAATGATCAAGGAGTTCCAGATGACGACGTCCCTTTCGCACCAGAGTGTTCCCTCAGAGAAAGGAAAATGGGTTTCTATTTCTGGCTTGGCTTTGACTAACGGCGAACAGGATTTACTTGTTTGTGACTCAAAGCTGTGCTCAATAAGGATCGTGAAAAACGTTGCACGAATTGTTCGCCATCCATCATACAAGACGTCTGTAAGCACCTTAAAAGTACTTGGCCAGAGTCAGCAATTTCAGCCATTTAGTATTCGCAGCGGTCTTCCAAATAAAGAACATGTGTTGGTGACCAATCCTGTTGCAGGCAAGATTTATCTCTGTGCTCTCTCTGATGATTACACTTCAATTACAATATGCCGCACTATCGAGAGTCCCGAATTAAGCCACCCAATAGATTGCCTCTACTTTGCGGATAATGTAATTGTTGTAACAGACTGCTTATCCACTGACGAACTGAGTGGAGAAGTAAAGGTTGTCATAATCGAAGACAGTGGCGTGAAAGAAGCTTTCAAGTTTGGTGCTGCACATGGTGTTGCATTTCCTTTCGGGCTCTGTGAAATGGATGGAGAGATCTACTTCTCTGACCACCTAAAGCATTGTATTTTCAAGATCAATTTTTCAGAGCAGTCGGCTGCTGTGATTCTAGGGCACCTCAATGATCCTGATCAAACTGATGGACCTAGCAACTCCGCCAAACTGTGTTTTCCCGCTGGTGTAGCGGCGCGGGGCGCATGTTTGTACGTAGCAGAGCACCCGTCAGAATTCCAAGGTGCTATCCGAATGGCATCTTCTTTAAAAGGCCTTGTCCAGTTTCAGTCTACATGGCACGATATTGCTGAATCAATGGGATTAGTGTCAGAAAGAGCTCGTTCATCTGATCCACTTCACGCTTCCTCTGTAAGGAACAAGACATTGGTCGATTCACTTCCAGACATCATCACGGCAGCTGACAAGTTAAAAAGTATTATCACAGACACACGAACCTACACCGGTGCTGTTTCACTTGATATAACCAATGGATCTATGGCTTCACGTACAGCAGAAGGATTTTACGTAACTCTTGTGAATGGTGTACAGTATCTGTCAGACTATTTCAAGTACACCGGAAAGGAGAATCTTCTGAACGAAATCAAAGTTAAGACTCTTGGCACGCGCATGATTGAGGGATTCTATGGCCATGTGACTGAGAAGAACCCAGGAAATAACCCAACTGTTCTACAGTTTTCCAAACGTGTCGCCACTGAGGCTTTTCACTTCGTCATCCCTGCTGTCACTTCAGATAACACCATGTGTCAAAACGTCAGTGTCAGGAGAACAAGAGATGAGGTGTCCTCCACTTACACGTATGCTGCTGTAGGCTCTGACGACAACGAGACCTCTTCGGACGCAATGTGGGCGATGTTCCAACAGAGACATGAACATTGCTTTACTACTGAAGACTTGAGGAAAGTTAAGACCAACTTGGAAAATGGTAAGGACATTGACCCAGCTTTGTTAAGAAAGCAGTTGTACATTGGGAGGATGGCGTTTTGTCGGGGGTATGTGAGCATGCTTGGATGTAAAGGAAACTTGACTGATGACCAAAAGGCGAAGCTTAGGGGTATTCACATGGCTACCAAGTCCAGACCCATGAAAACTTTAAGAGATTTCCAGAAGAGGAAGTATGGAACACCACCGACAATTATTGGCCAGCATGCAACCAGGCGCCCCTTAAATGCGACACCCATACAGGATTCCATATTCACACCCTCAACGACTCCACAAGAAGATGCTGTCGCTGTAGCCGCCGTGCATGATCAGGATGATGTTTCTAGTTATGTCAACAGTAACGCTTTCGAAGTGGGAGAGGTAGTAGCCTTTCGTGGAACTGACGGGTTGCCTTTCAATTTGTTGAGAGTAACCCATAATGTATCTCTAAGAAGTCTTGGCCCTCGATCCAGAGTCCGCGGGGACTAAAATAAATGTCTATAGCTTCCTTTAATACTCGTAGATCCAATATTGATCCAGAACAGGATGAAAGTTGTGTTAAGTTGATAAATATTTATGGCGGGTGACGCTCGACAAAGGAAACAACGTCGGGTATCGTAGTTGATTCAAATTTTCTGCTCCTCAAGGATACAAACATTTTTAAGATCCCTAGAAAAAGAAAAGAAGTTATGTAGTTGAACTCTAGCAGTGAATTCAGACTGTTCAACACCTCCTGCAACTTGGACGCGATCGAGGCAGAAAAATATAATTTAAAAAGTTGCAACGAAAATCGTGTTACGTAGTCCAGACTCGGCTGCCGCCAGAAGGTGAAATGAAATTATTTTCGACTCAGTCGCCTGAGTTCCCGTTATAGCCATGTTCGCAGTAGTTAGAAATACTGATCTCAGAAGACTTGGATCGACCCCGACAAGATTCTTGGAGTTTGCTTACGTCACAATTTGTCACACAATGTCATCAACGTCGCGCGACTAACTTAGTAGCAGGCGGAAAAATCCTTTGCGCTTTAGGCGCTGTACACTTTATGATAATTTATGGAAAGTGGTTAACAGTTTTCATCTGGCAAGTGTGAAAACAGAAGTGCGAGCATTGGCGTTCACTCAAAATATATAGAGGATATTACGCGGAGGCGCGAAGATAGGAATTTTATTTTTGAGTAATGAAATATTTTATTTAATTTTTTCTTAAGCATTTTTCCGGTCCGGAATCCGGAATCCTTGAATTTGATTAGCTGTTGACGCGCGTTCCGCCTGTCCAGTTTTTTCCTATCCGGACCGGTTTTGCGAAATTTTTTACTTTGGTCACCGACGCCATTAAAGTGCCAAATTGGAAACAATAATTGCACACAAAGCATTAGCGGGTGAACAAAAAAGTTATGTATTATACACGTAAGATATAGAAAATGGATTCAGACGAAAGTGGACACGATGAAAATGAATTTTATTACCCAGAGGAAGAAGACTACAACAAAATTCAACAACAAAACGAAAGCGGGGAAGACGAGCACGTTAGCAAAATGAAAAAATAAAAATGTTATTTGCCGGCCTAGGTCGGTCCGTATAGGGAAAAACTGTGCCCTCGGTCTTGATCACCCCCCTCGGCTTACGGCCTCGGGCCGCACTCAAGACCTCGGGCACAGTTTTTCCCTATACCGACCTCCCGGCCGGCAAATAACATATATGTCTTTTTAATACCACGAGAAAATAAAATTCAAGTCACCATGTAATTTCTTTTTTATTATATAGACAAGAGTATTTTTTGCACAAACAACAGTGTAAAAGCGCGGAAAATGACGTCATCGACACCCTTTCTAGTGAGGATATGGAAAATATGCCACTCGAGTCCCGGATGTAGTTTGTGTGAATTTTTATGCGAGTGGTCTTCTCTTCATTAAAACACTCCTGTCTATGTCATTAAAAGGGGAAGTCAAATATGAATTAAAGTCGTTTCAAATATAGTAGGAAACGTGGGTTGTTCTCAAAAGCAGTTGAGAAAGAAAACGTTTCTATACTTCCGACTAGTTACGTAAAATAAATCAATTGTTAAATAAATATTAATTCCAACGCTGAGAAATTACCGGACTGAGGAGCACTACCAAACTAAGGTATCCTCAGCGCCAATTCAAATATTGGGCGGGATGGGGGTGTTGAAAGAGAGCATATAATAAAAATCAACGACTACAAGCCAACAATTGCATGGGTGTGGCTGAACATTCATTTAATCCAGAAATGACAGTATATGAAAAGCTAGACGCTTTCTTGATATCTTCATTAATCCGTGACTCGTTTGACCAGACTGCGTTTTCTAATGAACGCAATGACATTTTTCTACATTGTCAAAGAAAGTTGACGAGCATAAATTATTCACCACGTTGGCTAAGGCAATAAAACCGAGTCGCTAAGATCGTAAAGGTTCCAATCAAGACGCTCTGTTTGAATGCCAGGAGCTAGAATGTTCCTTTGAGTTCTCCACTTCAGAGGGACGTCAAGACCACATCCACTTTGGGCAGCACGACAAGACAGCAACATCAGAAGGTTTGTATGAAAGACGTGACTGGCACTAGAATCCAAGCTATCAGCAGTAACGTTTTATACCGGGAGGCTCCGCCCCAAGGCTCAAACCCTTACCCTTAAATACACCAGTTTTTTTTACCCAAATGGCACCCATTTCATAACCTAGAGTAAAAATGTAGTCCTTTTGTATACGCGTTTATCAATGTTTACACCTCAAGGATAAGCCAAAACACTAAAACATCCTATTGTGTCGCGACGTTTGTATCTGGGCTTTCAGTCGCCCTGGGTCGGTTCGGCTAAAGGCCCTCAGCTTTCGTGTCTTTCGCGTTGTTATTTGGGCCAAAATGTGGCACCCATTTGTATACTTAACTTTAGCTGCTGTCTCTTTTACTAAGCGGCGCACTTTGGTGACCCTTAACATACTTAATATGCTAACGATTTTTCCAACCTTTCACTATGGTGCAGCCTCAAGAAATTCACCTCTTTCGGGCGGAGTCTCCCCGTATACTCCACTATAGGAAGTGACCCCCCCGGGGGGGGGGGGCGCAACAGAATTGGAAAGTGTTCATGAAGTAACAAACGAATTATGCGACATTGGGTGGGCACTTCAGAAACCAAGAGGGGGAGGATCGAGTTTTTTGGACTTAGAGGGTAAAGGAGTGGCCCACAACGCGATTTGATATTGGCAAGGAAAGACTGCGGACTGATTTAGTATAGGTGGCAGTGGACATGAGAAAGCCAGAGAAACAGTTGGAGGGAGGAACTTTAAGAGAAGTGAATGGTTGACAAAGGTTTAGGTGTAACTGAGTATTACATAAATTTGATAAAGATGATGAAAGCCTCATGAAAGATGGATTAAGTTACCTAGTTGAGAAGGAAATGTTGTAAGCCGCCAGGTGGGACTAAGTCACCCAACAACTTTTGATAATTATGACGTGTGCGAGCAAGTCAGGCTCAACACGTTACCTAAATTCCCCGTCACCATGATTAAGGTCCTGAGTTCGCATTTTGAACTTCCCTATAAAACTACAGAAGCGAAGGCCTCTTTATTAAGTAAGCCAAGAAACATGGTAGAATAATGTTCTTGTTTTAAGTAGAGAACTGTTTGCAGTGTAAGTGAGTTTGGAAGTTAAGTAATTTCTGACATTGAGGCCAGGGGTGGATCCAGGATTTCTGTATGACCTGTTTCCAGTATCATGTACACCTTCTAGGGGGATTTGAGGGCATGCCCCCTGCCCCCTCCCTTGAGAAAATTTGTATTTTGTGTTCCCAGAGATGCTATTCCCTGCATTCTGGGAGCATTTGGATACCCACTAATGAACAGAACATCACCAGAATGATCAAATTCCAAGTAAAAATTAAGCATTTGTATGGCATCTAAGGTAAAACACAACAAGTACTCTTGCCAATACAAAAATGTTGAGCTGCTGAACCTTCTAGTTGTAGATATGTAGTCTGGCTTGAACACTTCTCAGAGAACCGCTCTATCTGTAAATAATATCGCATAAATTGCGGTCCACAGAATTGGTACTAAATCTGTGCCCCCCAAAATAAATATGTCACGCATATGTAATAGCTTAAATATGTCACACATCTGCTACACTTGAGTCACGCCTTGCGAAAAATATAACAGCTTGTTTCCCATACGCAAATCCGCAAAATAGTTCTAGTGGTTATCTTGTGTATAAATACAAGCTTGTAATTCTTAATTGTAAAACTTCCTGATAAAGTCCGCTTTTATAGTCGGAAAGCAAGTTTACAATTAAAGTTCGCACAGTGCTGCTCACTAGTTTAGCTTTTTAAAAAATATTCCACAGCGTAATCTAGACGTGAATAATTTGTCTAATCTGTGCGAATTTCGTCCACATTCTACTCCAAAGTACACACATAGTAGACAAAATGCGCCATCAAGGTATTTGGAGTTCACTAGCCAAGAAAATCTCTTCAGCCATGACAAGTTAAACTTACGTGATTTGCCACTGTCGATTGACCCCGGGAATTAAAAAAGCTCAGTTGGTTTCCACACATTCTCCAGGAATCGGAATTTGTCTTGACCTGACAACGAAATCATATTTTTGAGCACTAATCGAATGTCATAAGGACAGCTGTCCTTATGACATGACGGATTGGTTCACCTGGAGCCGGAGGCATAGCGAATATTCCGAGTCGAGAACAACAAAAGCACTGTCCAGGGGTTGCTGGCCCTTTTATAGTTTTGCGGGTGTTTTCGAAGGTGTTTCTGGCTAGCGATAGCCAATCAGAATCAACTTTGACTAGTTTCCGGGACAATGCCCAAAGGTGTAGCCAATTAGAGAAGTGTTTGAATAGTTTCTGGAAGAAATAACGAGAACGCGCGGCCGTAAGCTAGTAAGTTGGTAGGGCCCAGTCAACTCCCCTACGTGCAAATTTCAAACAGTCGCTAATACGAGTTGTCCCGACGATTTTTCGATGAAATACGAGAACGCACGGCCCTAAGCTGGTAAATTGCGATTCCAAAACGCTTAAACAGGTTGCCTGTGATTGATAGAATGACGAGATGAGACGTTTTGTTATGTTTCCTTTCTTTTATTTTAATAGTTCACACAAACTTGAAAAAATTTGGGTGATTTCTGGAAACAACTTGAACTACCCTGGATCCACCCCTGGAGGCCTTGAACTACAGGACCTATAGAAATCTGCCTTGATCAGGATCAGATCCTACGTGTTGAAGTGGCTTTCGTAGTTCATGACCACAGAAAGCATGCTATGCCGACAGCCTACTGCACTAACGAAACCTTGCAAAAAACTGTGTAATGTAGATGTCGGGAAAGGCCTTTTTTAAGTTTCTCCATTGTCAGTGTACGGTTATTCCGTTCCATAAATTTAACTCGCATGCGCTTATAGATATCTACAATGTTTCGCACATTGTATTCTATCTGCGGTACTTTTGAGGTTAGAAAAAATGTCATGCGTTTACTAGAAAACGCACTTTGGTCAAACTTGTCAAAAGAGCCCCTCGTTTTTAGGCGGAGCACGTGCCTAGCACGTGCGACCGTCTCATAAAATGGAAAGCACATTCCTGAATTGGCGGTAGTCAGTAGACTTAGTCTTCGCGCGGGCTCTAAACAATCAGGCTCGTTATATTGACGTGGATTTTACGAGATTGAAAGCCAATGTTTCAAATACGGGACGATTTATTTCGTCGCACCAGGTCAGAAATACATCTCTGCTTTTCGGTTCTGCCCAAGTTTTAGAATTTTGGCTGTCTAAACTTGTCTAAGGCCTCTCAGTCTTTCGTTTATGTCTTTCCACGGTTTCAAACTAATTTAATAAAGTTTCATTCATTTTAGTCTGTATTAGAGCACGAGTTAACACGCAAAAATATAAACGTCACGAGTCGGTTAGCTATCTCAGCATTGACGTGAATGTCCAGATGTCTCTAGAAACACAGCTTTCTGGCGATAAAAAATTGGTCGGAACCCCTACGTGAAATCAAGAATACTAGACAAAATGAAGTTTGAGCTCAAAAGGGGAGAAGTAAAGCTTTTTGAGCAAATAACGTTTCCGCCTGTTGTCACGGTTTAGGAACGATTTGAAAGAGTCGTACAGAGGTCACTGGTTACAAACAAACAAAGTTCTCACGTTGCATACATACATTTCATTCCTTACACACTGGAAGTGCAAATTGTCCATAACATATACCTTTGAATGCAGAGGTCCACACGACGCGTTAATAAACCGCACTGGTTCGGTTTTGCCGGATCTCTGGTGTAGAGATGCTGGAGCCAGACGTCACTCGAAGTGTAATTGAACAAAACTGAATGCATGGCTGGCACTACGGCAAAGGGCTGATTTATTTAAGGCCAATATTTCGGCTAACAAAATTAGCCTTCCTCAAGGCCAGAGCTACACAGAAGGAAAATGCTATAACGGCTCCAAAAATTTGAATGTTAAAAAATACACAAATGGTTAATGATTAACTAGTTTAGAAATAAACAAACAAAATGTATAAATATAGTAATAATATAAAAAACAAAAAGTAATTATAATGAAAAAAAAAAACTCCTAGATAACATGGTATACATATATAGGGTGTAATGCTGATGTAATACAAACAATGTCTAGATTTGAGTGATCAGTGTTCATTCCGTCGGTTTATTCCGTCTGGTGATATAGTTTGACCTCTATGTATGAGGTTAGCTTCTCGTGCTTTCCGGTGGGATGCGCTGGGTGTAGGTTGTAATTCAAGTGGGATAAGACCCATGTCTGTGATCCCACACACTGACACAGGTGAAGTGGTGAAAACATGTTCCTTTTGTTTTACCTGAGGTAGCTTTATGGACGATGTACAGTTAAACTTCGATCATTTCCTTTAAGAAATGTCGCGATATATAAGTATCATAAATAAATCAAATAAACTTCTGTGAAAGGTTATTTTGCGAGAAAAATATGTAGTTTGGGATGGACAAAATTATTGTCTTTTTTATGGGTCAGAGGCTGGAGACTTTTTCCCGTAGATTGTTTCCTGACTTTTCCCTGAGCAGGATTTTGTTTCCGAATGTGGGTCGTGCGGGATGCTTTCTTCTTTCTAAAAGCAGTGTAGAGCGTATACTCTAATTGTTATTGTTACATGATATCCAGGGCATCCCTCTCTCCCTTTCAAAAATAAAATGGTCCATCCCTTACAATATATCCATTTGCCAATAAAAACGAGGAACGCTGACACTTGTTGAGAATTACTTTCTGCACGAGCACTTGTTAATAATGTCCTCTAGAAGCGCCAAGTATGGAACCTTTTCGCGCAAAGGCGGGAGAGGCACATCTAGGCCCAGGTACGTGCTGGAGTATCGGCAGCTTGAGCTGCTTCAGGGGATTTGCACACTACCATTGCACACAGGTTATAATGATCGTACACGGGAGATGCTGGAGCTGAACTGTTTCTACAGTCTCCTTTGCCTGACTAAAATTATTTTGCTCCAGAGCAGCCTGAGCATCCATTTCATCAGGATCGCTTAACGAACTGCGGCACTTTGACGAGAGAACAAGGACGAGACCTGCGAGGAAGACAAGAATTGAGATGCCTGAAAAACACGATCACCATCAGTACAGCGGGCTCGTAGCATTTCTCGTGCCACTACCACAGCGTCAACCTTGCGGCCCGTCGTTTGGCCAATGTGAAATTTCGCCATAAGATAGGATTTTTGTTTATCACTGAATCGATAGGACTTCTTGGCTGCCCTGATAGCCCATCCCTCCTTTGGTATCACAGTGGCCTCTTGGGGACTTATCGGGGCTTAAAAGTGCCGGTAAAACGCAAACCCCTTCCTCCAAGCAGGTCTTGTTTCCCATGTTTGCTACATCCATTAGCGAATGTCTCTCTAGTGACTGTGTACACTTTTCCACATACAAGTGGCTCTCCAAAGCAGAGGATCTATAAAGGCCCGGACGCAGCCGTCTTGGGGACAGGCATACACAGCTGTCGTCTTGCCGCTATGAATGGAAACTTCAGAAGCCACAGGAGTTGATGTTGGCGCCATCGTTCCGATCACATGTTTAAATGACATGAAATCTCCGTGTGACAATGATGCTTTTATTATAACATGTCCGGGACCTTCAACACAGAAAAAAATAAGGAGTTATCACTTTATACTTTCTTGCTATTTCTTGCACACAGGTTATCAGCTGGGAACAACCCTACTTTTGCCTTGTACGAAAATAAGATGCCATGTCAAAAATCACAACGTTCAAAGGTTTCTACCGCGGAGGAAACGTTTGCTCCAAAGATATGTCTGGTTAAGAACTGAATAAAACAACTTTTTTGGTCGTGCTTGTTGGAAATGAAGTGAATATAACGTAACTGCACTCTCGTGGATTTGTGCCTGACTTGTCCTCAGCAGGATCCCCCGTCGTTAACAGACGCGCGTGACAGCCTCACGGCTAAACAATAAGAGAGATGACTGGGGTAAGTCGGAATTAATGCTCCCTTAAGCTTTCTATTGTTACCTCTACTAACACAACAGTCTCTACTATGAGCGATACAAAGTCGCATTCCCAGGAGCTTAAAACTACCCTACAATCCAGCGAAACCTGGTTCTTACTTTCTTCTGGTTTAAGAATTGACTCAAGGCCCAGTAGAGCCCTCTCGCTACGAGAACATAGTATACCGATAGAAGGGTTGAGGTTTAGTCAGAAATGTCAGTAATCAAACTTTCCAATCTGAATTCGCAAATCGGATTGCTAGTTAGTTTTAAATTACAGGCCCATTACAGTTTGCATTCTTCCCTTATATATGCAATATAGGTATGTGCGCCCGATAGGGTAGGGTTTTCGATGTGCTCAGTCCTTAGATAGGGTATCCTTTTTAATATTTTTTTTGGTATTGTGATCCTTAGGTGTTCCTTAGATAGGGTCACTAAATTGCAGTATCCACCTTAACACGCGAAACAAGACATGGTCTGTTAAAACTGTACTACACGCCCGAATACACGTTATAAAGTTTAACAAAGCGATTTTAAAAGTATGTTTATGGAAGAAAGAAATAAAACGACCAATCAGTTACACAATTATGAGTTATCTTGTTTCCCTTAAATAGGGTGCCATCTCTTGGTTTTGGGCATTTAAAAGGGTATCAATTCTCGATTTTCTACCCTTAAATAGGGTCAGGGCTTGAGAACCTTGGCGGCACACACCTATCCCAAATTGACTAGAGTACCCCCTCCCCCCGGGGGGGGGGGGGCATAATGCTTTTCTTCCAAAGAGAAAACCCCTGAAAGCATTTGTTTTTATATAATTAAGCATGCAAGTGTCAGAGTTCATAACATCTTAAAATGGGTTTTCGTTTTTGAAAAGGTACTTACCGGTTTTGTGTTTAACGAATTGAAATGTGAAATTAAAAAAAAACGCTAATTGGTTGAGGGTTCGCAAACCTCTTCGGTTTGTAATGTCAACACCGAATACAACGGGCAAATACAAGCCGACGGTACTTACACTGGAGGGATTTTCAGCACAAATGAGACTTTCAAGGGCCTCTAAAACACCCGAATACGTTTTTTTACTTGCTAGTGGGTAAATTTTTCAAGTTCAATAGCAAATTGCCAATTATCGTTAGAATTTTAAAACCTAAGTTCATCTAAAAATCTTGCGTGATTTGGGCCGAACGCATGACATGAAACAATCGATTTTCTCACAGGAAAGCTTTGCGCGTTTGACCTTGAAACTTGGCATGGAAAATATTTAATAGTGGTATCTCCTGGCTGTAAAGTAAAATTGTCGCAAAACGAGGTACCAGGACCATTTTAATGCCGTTCAACTTCACCTACATTTTGCCGCCATTATCAGCACTCTATAGAGGTGTTTTCAAAATGGCTCGCAAAACCTCAGTATTAACAGATTTAAATTGTTTTGAAAGTGAAACATACATAAGAGTAGTTGGTCCTAATTCATGCCACGTTTGACGTCAATTGAATTTATTTTAATGCCCTAGCGGTGCTTCGTCCTCACAACTAATTTTGGGTATTTGATCATGCGAAAAACCGCACTTTGGTCGCACTTTCAATTGTTTGTTTATTTCTGAAAACTGAAACATCGTTCGAACTTTTAAATGTGATTTTTCAGAACATTTTACCAAAGGCTATCTTTGGGTAAAATATGAGGAACTCGCCAAATGGGGCGATGACGGAGCATTCTCGATCCTAGCAGGCAGCCACTCTTAATTACTCTAGATGGGCTGAAATTGTAAATTATGTTATTTCTGTTTTAACTTTATATGAATAAAAAAATATTTCGTAAAACAGAAACAAAAAAAAACCAGCCTAAAAACATTTAAAGCTTTCTCTGCATTGATGATCTTAAATATGTCCAGTATCACGATTCTCAGTTTTTAATATCATTCCTTTTTAGACGTCCTTTTCGGGAAAAAAAAATTATTCTCCATATTGGGCTTTGTCGCTCGGCGACTCCACCCGATAAGGAATATATCATCTTCCAACTGGCCGCCAATACAATGGAATATTGCCGTCTCAAAATCGCAGTTAGATAATAGCATTCTGGCCTAATCGCACTAGAGGACAAAAAGAAATTAAAATCTGTCATCATGACGAAAAACCAGGTGCAACTGCGTTTTCTGCCCAGAATAAAAATTTGTTCACCGCCAGACAAACTTCAAGGAGGCCGTCGGGCACCTCCGAAGCAAGCCACACTGATACAAATCACAAGAAACAATAGGCAAGGGTGTTCTGATTCGGAAGTGATCTGACAGTTGATTGGTAATAGATTCGCCATGAGGTAAACTTTCCACGAAACGTGACCATCCCGCATTCGTGTCGCAACTAGCATCCTCCTTGATATGCACAACATGCACTGCATGAAATAATCCGAATACGGTCCCTTATTTAGCTGTTATACGGTCAGTATACATAGATGTATACGGGGGATATAAGGACGTGGCATGATGTATAAGGCACCGTTTAAGGATCAGTATACGTCAGGCTATGCCCAGAAAATAGCAGGATCTTATACACTTGTATCAGGATTCCTTATACGTCAGTACACGTGTCAGTATACATCATGTATACTGCTGGTAACATGAGGTATACTGGTGTTGCATGGAAGGTAGGTATACGGACTCTTACACTTGTGGTGGGATTTCTTATTCGTCATTATATTTGTCCGTATTTTTCATGTGTACTGCATGAAGCATGAAGTGTAGGGATATGGTGCGGAAGCCAGGTATATGGATTCTTACACTCGTTAATGGTTATTCATCGTTATTCGTCAGTACACTTGTCCGTATTTATTATGTATACTGCACGAAGTATGAAGTGTACTGATATTGTGTGAAGGGCAGGTATACGGATTCTTACATCAATGGCAGGATTTTCCATAAAAATTTTGGGTTACGTACCAGTATACATTGTAGCATGAATACTGTATGAAAGTGGTGGCTTACAGAATATTACGTAGAATAGCAGATTTTTTTGGCAAATGGTTGTTTATTCACTCCTGTTAGTAACTTGCGAAGCTCTTTCAGGGCATATACAGGTAACATGTATACATTTTTTTATCATTAAGAACAATCTTTGCACTACACTGTATATAGTGACACAAAAAATTAAAGTATGAATTCTTGAAAAGGTACAAACTAATTGTAAGAGAATTGAATTGTGCATGTATACAATGATTATCAAACTAAAATTAATTTTACTACAAGTCACTTAAGTCACAGTGGCTCCCTGTAGCTCCAGCACTGTCATCTTCATGTTTCCTTCAGGGAGAAATATATGATTCATAAGCAGAAAAAAAAAAAACGAGGTGGCTGTAGAGTTTCTGGTCTGTGATGAGATGTCCTTAGCCTCTCTTGGATGGGGATTGAACTTGTTTGTACTTCCACTCAAGATAACACAGAGATTGTGCATAATCTGTTAATTGAATTAAAGAACAGTAGTAAATAAACTCTTGCCTCTTGCAGTGTTCTTGGGCAATGTATTCCTTTACAGACATTATCCCATGTAACAGTCAAAATGCACAGTTACTGCATGAGACCTTTATGAGTCAAACCTGTGACAGATTGGTATGTAAGTCAGTCACACCAGTATGACTCAGCCGCACCACAGGACTTAATGTTAACCACAAAATTTTAGTCAGATATCCAGTTACTACCAAGTCTTTATTATGCAAAGTTGTAGTATGCATGGGTTCCATTAAGGTTTTGACCAGAGCAAGGCTGAATAATATTGGTTTTCACAGGTCTTTGGGTCTTTTTGCTTTAAGTGTTGTATAAACCAGGAGTAATGAAGTACAATCGCGCAATGCATACCATAGGAAGCCCAAGTGCGCAGTGTGATGGGTGATGTGTAAGTGTCGTGCCATAGCAAAGAAATTACATCTGTAGGTTTACATGGATCTTTAATTGGTCACTTAAAGCACATGTTATACCCAGTCTTGAGACAAATTGAAATACAAAATGGCCTAAATGAACTAACATTGCATTCCATATGTGGTTTTTCAAATCATTTTTATTTTTCCCTCTCCAACTGCCCTGTCATAAAGTTTTTGAAACTGAAGTTTAACATACTGTAACCCAGGTGAAAATACATGTACCAAGTCCCCCCCCCCCAAACCCCTATAATTCACATGAAACAATAAATATTGAAATCTTAAAAGTTT
Organism: Siderastrea radians; assembly: GCA_964017195.1. Lineage (NCBI taxonomy): Eukaryota > Metazoa > Cnidaria > Anthozoa > Scleractinia > Rhizangiidae > Siderastrea > Siderastrea radians. The sequence goes on along the minus strand of OZ024891.1, from coordinate 12,178,352 downwards.
CTCTGCCCCTCGGTCAATTTCACATTATTGTAGAACCAAACAGTCCATGAATAAGTGCAACAAGAAAAAAGGTATTTATGGATATGATTCAACTCTTTGGAAATTTTGATTGACTCAATGCAAACTTACCTACTTTTAGGATTTTAATAATCATGAGGCAACAGTTACTGTCCCTTAAGAAAGATTCCTCATTGATTGATTCAGAACATTGCTGTAAGGGTACAGGCTTTCTAAAAAGACAAACAAACAAGGGGGTTAGTTTCTAAAGAAACTGTGGTGCTGCGTCGGTGGGGACGTGAAACACAAAATTTTGGATTTATCAACTGAAGTTGATAAGGTAGATTGTCACCTTACAGAGATTGAAAGCTGACGTTTCAAGCGTTCAAACGAATCGATTCGCTCTGACGAAGGGCTAACGCTCGGAATGTTAGCTTTCAATCTCTTTATGGTGGCCAATCTTGAAACTGCAGTAAATTAACAGTTTCATCATTTTCACATTTTTAAATGAATTGTTAACTGTCTTTAAATTAGATTTCTTTTATCTGATATTGTCACTGAAAAGCCCCACCAGGGGAGTGTCAATAAAGTATTGTATTGCATTGTATCAGTTACAGAATAACTCTGGTTCCTGTTCTGTATCTCCTTATTTTTATCTCAATGACATTTTTTAAACAAATTGCCATTACTTCCTATTTCCGAGTCACATATACCACACAAGTGTAAGATAGGTTTGAGCAATTAAAGAGAATAAAATTAATAAAGAAGACAACTTGATGGTTCGACAAGGTTGAATTACAGTGAAACCTGTATGAGGCGGACACCAACAGGACTCCCGCTAGTGTCTGCTTAATAGAGGTGTCCCCTGAATATAGGTTTCTTTTACACTGACGCTCATGTCTGCTTAATGCGGGGTGTCCGCTTAATATCGGGTACGCTAAATACAGGTTTCACTGTAGTCCAGCAGCTTATAATTTCACTTAACATAAATACAACAACTACAAGCACACGTGAAAAGTGTGGTTCCATTGCCATTACTTCCTATTTCAGAGTCACATATACCACAGAAGTGAAAAAAGGTTTGAGCAAGTAAAGAGAATAAAATTAATCTAGAAGACAACTTGATGGTTCCGCATGGTTGAATTACAATGAAACCTGTATGAAGCGGACACCAACAGGACTCTCGCTAGTGTCCGCTTAATAGAGATGTCCGCTAAATACAGGTTTCTTTTACACTGATGCTCATGTCTGCTCAATACAGGGTGTCCGCTTAATATGGGGTATGCTAAATACAGGTTTCACTGTAGTCCAGCAGCTTATAATTTCACTTGACATAAATACAACAGCTACAAGCACACGTGTAAAGTGTGGTTCCAGAAAATATCCATACCCTTTTCACGGAGGGTTTTTCGGTTCGAACCCCCACTCTTCAGGAAATTGCACTTTAACTTTAAAAGTTTGGCCTTTGATACCTCCCCCCCCCCCCAGAATTTCCAGTGACCATCCACGGGGTGGCTATGGATATTTTTGTGGAACTACATACATGTAATCTCACGAGCATTTGTTTGCTTGTGTGATGAATGTGTTTCAAAAACGAGCCACAAAGCAGTTGTTCTTTGACTGATAGAAAACCATTCATTTTCTGCAGCTTCAAGATCTCACAGGCATGGTGGCCCACAACTGTCACATCAAAGCAAAATGCCCACATCAAATTCAAATCACGCACATCAAATTCAAATCACTCACATCAAATTCAATTCACTCATAGCAAATTAAAAATCACTCACAGCAAATTCAAATCACTCACATCAAATTCAAATCACTCACAGCAAATTAAAATCACTCACAGTAAATTCAAATTGCTCACAACAAATTACAAATCGTTTACATCAAATACAAATCGTTCACATCAAATACAAATCGCTTACAGCAAACACAAATAAGGTCAGTGTAAAACGAGGACTGCGGACTGCGGAGCAGGGGAAAAAGCAGACTGAGGGTAAAAGGCAGACTGCAGACTAAGGGTAAAATTCAGAATGGAGACTGCAGACTAGGGGTAAAATGCAGAATGAAGTCTGCAGACTGCAGACTGCAGACCAGGGGGAAAATGAAAGAAAAGACAGCGGGAAATACGTCTGCGCTAGTAGAAGTTCGTAGAAATCCATTAAAATCTGGTGAAAATGTTTGCATTTTTTTTCGTGTTCTGATAGGAAAGTTTGTTTACCAAGTGAGATGTAGAATAGTTTTTCCACCAATGATTCTCTGGAATACGTTGTTCATATAAGAGTTTTGCTTCAACTCCAAGCCGTAGATTGATCCACTATGCAAAACAACCTGTGTGTAATAAGCGAATAAACTTGGACGGGAATAAATGTAGAGCTAGATCAGAACCTGTAGTGTTCCAAAAGATCGCTTTTCTACGAATGAACTTCATTTGCGAACTAGCTGAGGTAAAAGTCAAACTCCGCTGGATACATATGGTTCCCGGGGGATCATACCCTGGATACCAGAGGTTTTTTTCTTGCTAACGTTGGGAGAAATCGGCCGAAGGCTGACGCAACGAGCGGCTTGTCAGGAGAAAAACCTCTGAGCCAGAGCGCTTTGATTTAATGTTCTCGTTGAACTTTGATCTTTTTTTATCCTATTACGTTTAAACCAATCACAGCAGATGTCTCGCGCGGGTCACAATAGAGAACGTAAGCAGCGAAGTTGTACTTGGATGGGTGACCAACCGGGAACTACATGTAGCTGGCGACCTCAGCTAGTTCACAAATAAAGTTCATTCGTAAAAAGCGATCCTTTGGAACACTACAGGTTTCGCTTAATGAAATAATTAGCTCTACATTTACTCCCGTCCGAACTTATTCGTTTATCACACACAGGTTGTTTTGCCTTGTCCGATCAAATTCTGAACAATCTACGGCTTGAAGTTGAAGCAAAACTCTTTCATGAGCAACGTATTCCAGCAGGTCCTTGGTGTAAAAACTGAAATTACTCCTCAATTAGTAAACAAACTTTCCCATTACAACACGAAAAAAATGCAAACATTTTGACCATATTAAATAGATTTAAGTAGATTGCTACGAACTTCTACGAGCGCAGACATTTTTCTGGTTGTCTTTTCTCTCATTTTCCCCCTGGTCTGCAGTCTGCAGACTTCATTCTGCATTTTATCCCTAGTCTGCGGTCTCCATTCTGAATTTTACCCTTAGTCTGCAGTCTGCATTCCTAAGTCCACAGTCCGCAGTCCTCGTTTTTCACTGACTGTATTTGTATTTGCTGTGAGCGATTTGTATTTGATGTGAACGATTTGTATTTGATGTGAACGATTTGTATTTGATGTGAACGATTTGTAATTTGCTGTGAGTGATTTGTAATTTGCTGTGAGTGATTTTTAATTTGCTATGAGTGATTTGAATTTGATGTGAGTGATTTGAATTTGATGTGAGTGATTTGAATTTGATGTGAGCATTTTGTTTTGATGTGACAGTTGTGGGCCACCGTACACAGGTGGTTGGGCAAAACACAGTGAACATCTCTGAAATATTTCCACCGTTCGCGGTTTTCTTAGTTTCACCGTGAACCTTTCTCTAGCTAGCAGAGTCTTATCTTGAGCTAGGTACATTTAAAAATACTTGATTGCAAAATGAAACTTCGAAAACCTTCTTAGTTTAAAATCTGCGTACTTTTGGGAGTAAAGGGGTTGGGTGAAGTTCGTTGACAAAACTGAAACCTTCCAAGCCAGTGACACATCATGGTTCTCCATTTACTGATTTAGTTTGAAACAAAGACGGCCTACCTCGGTAATCTGTATTTACTTTCAGCCAGCGAGGAAATCCAACTCAACATAGGACAGAAAAGCTTTGCCAGCCCCATTGAAGCGTCTTCAAGTTCAAATATCCCGCCTTTTCATTCCATGAATTCTCATAGTCACCACATCACGGCGTCATGTGGATTTCATTTTGCCTGAGCCATAGTCCTTCTACGAAGCTTTGTGCCATCAATAACAGTTCGAAGATCACCAATATTTTGGAAAGAAACTTTTTGTTGTCTTCGAAGGCCATCTAGCGCAATATTCCAGATATAAAATGGAGAAAATTCCTGTTACCTTTTGAGGACGTTGGAGAAATATCACACATTCGCGTAATTTCAAAATGGACGCCACAATTGACGCTAACACGGAAACCGCTGATCAAATCCACCGTGTCACCTCGTTTCCAGTTCCCATGAAGCCGCGCTGTGGGGAATGGAAGAAAGCATACAGTGGAACCTGTAACGAAGTCCTCGGTATAAACGATATTTTTCAGCCCAGTAATAGTGTAATGTATGGAAAAGAACCTCGATATAACAAAACCTCGATATACCGAACCAATTTCCCGAGTCCCATGGTACTTCGTTAAATCGAGGTTCCGCTGTACTTTTTTACGGATTCCATTATGCGCAGTTCAAGGCGTTTACGCATAGACTCAAAGGAACTCACTTTCTCCCTGACTAGTTTAATACTTGCACACACAAAAAGCCCTGAATACTTTTCAACAGGAAGGATAGCGGCTCGGATAAAAGTACTTTCTGAGTGGATACAGACGCAAATTTACCTGAGTAAACAAGAAAAGAAAAGGCAGCACATGAACTACAGTACGTACGGCTTGCATTTGCAAAAAAAATCAAACCTTTTCTTGATGATTTGTACGTTAGAAGATAAATTACACGTAAAGAAGGTTAACGAATCGTAAAGAACGTACAGAGAGGTGCGTAAAGACGCGTAAACAGATATAAAGAGGCGTAAAGTTACTGTAGATGTTCACAGCAAAGTCGGTCAAAATACAGCAGCCAAAATCGTTGACGAGCATAAGGGCGGAAATGTTTTATTTCTTTTTGTTCTTCCGCAAACAATTTATTCAGTGGAAATTATAATATCTAGGAATTGCGCGTAAAGAAGAATAAATAATCGTAAAGAACGCAAAGAGCTGTGGGTAAAGATGCGTAAAGAACGTTAAAGGTGCGTAAATACTCTGGTATACACTTGTGACCGGACAGAATTGTCAAAAATGTTACAGAAAAAAAATAGGCTTCGGTTGCGTTTAAGGGTAAAAATATGTTCAGCTGTTCAGTAGCCCCAGATTCGCCGTAAATTTCCTGCATTATAATGCTTGTCAAAGGAGGGAATTTGCAGGATACAAGGGTGTACGAAACAGTATGCCCTTGTGTCTGGACAAAACAATCACAAAAGTTATAGCGAAAAATACCATTCACTAATTTACCACGTCTAAATTATATTTATCAATAGTAGACTGGCAAATTAAAAGGTTTAGACACTTGTTAAAACAACGAATATACGATGCCCTAACACTTAGTGTACGGTTATGTGTAAGCTGTAGTATACACTAGTGTAAGGAATCAAGCGTATACTGTTCATTGCTCAGTCCTTATACATCGATGTCCTTATACTTCAGTATCTCTCTCCGTATACGTTATGTATACGGACGCATTATACCACCTTATATTTGTTATTTCATGCAGTGATGGCTATTTCAATCCCGGATTGCCAAAATGTGGACACCATATAAGAGGACTACCAGCACAGCTCCTTCAAACGACAGCTCGGACTCTCTGAAGGCCGAAACTGCTACAAGCGCAACTGCATCGTCACGGATGTCGGCCGTCTACTTTCCTCATCAGATCGAAAGAGAACACAGCACGAGAAAAAGCAGGAGCCGAGGAAGAACTCATAGTTTAGCCATGGGCAGAAAACACGATGGATTGGAGCGTCGAGAAAACATGACTAAAGCGTGGACCAGTTTTGTTAGGTTATTTTTTCCCTTAGTTCGATTACGATTTTAACACAAACGTTTTGTCTCTGGGCAATTTCACACAAAATTTCTCTCGACCAGTCTCAAGCAAGCCCCAATTTGTCCATTAGTGCAAACTTGGCCTTAATTCTTATGAAGGAGACAAACGTGTACTTCATTCATGTTTTAAAGCTTTTATTTGAATCGTACTGCATGTTTCAATCCTAAAGTTAAAAGCTCTTTACGTGACTCAAGTTTTCATCTTAACAGTTAGCTTGGCGGTAAAAGGGTATTAAAGGGTTTGACCATTTTTCTTCATTTTTAGATATTTCAAGGTAACAGAGACCAAAATAACGCTGTTTTCAACACCTTTAATCCACCTATCGTGGCCCGCTTTGTTCGCATTCACCCATTAGAAAGCTTTAGACATATCTCGCTGAGGATGGAGTTGTATGGCTGTCATTCGGGTAGGAACGTTTTTAGCATGTGGCTCTACTGACATCGTTAAATTTACAACTAATACGAACGATGCAAGTTATAAACTGGTAAAGCTTGTGGATACTTCACAGCGGTCAAACGCACGACGCCTGCGCAGTTGCCGCCATTAGTTTACAAAGGAAAATACAGACAAATGTCGGAAGTCTCACTTTAACAGCAAAAATTAACGCCGTTTCTGAAAACGTGAGCTTTTCGCGTCAAGTATGTGTTCAAAATGAAGTAACTGACACCCACAAGTTTTGTCGGCGAGAAATTTGGTTTGCCAGGACATTTTCTGCATCGTTTTCATACGAACTTAACGTTCGCAACGTTTGAACTGATTCAAACTTCAAGGCTCTGCAAGATCGGAAGCGATGTAACTTTTTGCGTTTGACCGCTGTGAAAGTGAATACAAGCATCAATAAAAAAAGTACCAAAATAAGCACGCAGATTGATTGAGGTACAACTTACAAGCCAAAGTCAAGGTCATTCAACTTGGGGCCTCAATTGTGCTATAAACCTAGAAAAACTAGTGGATATATAGAACTGTACTTCTTACGTTGGGGCCAATTAAGCCCCAGTCCCAGCTGAACAGACTGTGTATAGCTTTGTCTAAAGGATACTTCATGAAGCTACAAGGTGTCAAACCATGGCATAAAGTTACTTATGCAAATTAGCTGAGGGCACATTCAATGTGCCCTCAGCTAATTTGCACAATAGGTTTTGGGCGGCTGAAAGCTCGTCATGGATGTTTTATCTACCTGAATACACCCTTTTAATAAGTCGCGGCGCCATTTTGAATTTTTAATCAATGACGTCATTCGCGCATGGATTTCAGCCACCATCTTTGCATGACCTGTTTGCTCGCGGCCAACATGGCGTGCTTGAGCTCAGAGGAAAGCTCTGTCGAACGGCCAGTTTGTTCTTGTGCAGAGGTATGTTTTGACAATCTATCTAGAGGACTTGTTTGTTTTATTATTCCTATTTGTAATCGTAATATAACCTGTCTTGTACGTAATTTATTTCCGGGATTTATTCCAGCTTTCCTGCGAAGATATCCCTGGCTCTATAATATCGAGAGCAGATTTACACAAATGCAAGAAGAACGAGTTAAAGTTCTGGTAACTGTATCCACAGTGCAGAAATTGCATTTTGCTTTCTTTGCACGTGTGTATGCTTTCTCAGGATCAGGATCAACCAGAGTAAGATTTTTATCCAAGTTCTGCCTTACCCTAAAATCCACAATAAATATAAGCTTAGATATGGCAAAAAAGAGTAAACAAAGATAAACTCGCAATGGCACGAAATGGCACACATCAACCATATTTTCGTTTTTAAAAAGAAAGTTTACCGGGAAACAAGTTCAGCCCTTGTGTCTGCAGACTTGAAACGTAGTCCTCGACAGCTCAACCAGAACTTTAACTCGTTCTTCTTGCATTTGTGTAAATCTGCTCTCGATATTATAGAGCCAGGGATATCTTCGCAGGAAAGCTGGAATAAATCCCGGAAATAAATTACGTACAAGACAGGTTATATTACGATTACAAATAGGAATAATAAAACAAACAAGTCCTCTAAATAGATTGCCAAAACATACCTCTGCACAAGAACAAACTGGCCGTTCGACAGAGCTTTCCTCTGAGCTCGAGCACGCCATGTTGGCCGCGAGCAAACAGGTCATGCAAAGATGGTGGCTGAAATCTATCCGCGAATGACGTCATTGATTAAAAACTCAAAATGGCGCCGCGACTTATTAAAAGGGTGTATTCAGGTAGATAAAACATCCATGACGAGCTTTCAGCCGCCCAAAACCTATTGTGCAAATTAGCTGAGGGCACATTGAATGTGCCCTCAGCTAATTTGCATAAGTAACTTTATGCCATGGTTTGACACCTTGTAGCTTCATGAAGATGGGATGAGGTGTTATTTCAATTAGTTGTGTGCTGTAAAAGATGACAATGCTGAGTGAAGTTTATTACAATTCATTGCAGATAAAAATAATTTGGCTTCTCAGTCACTTTGTTAAGTAGCGAAGGCAAAAACGAGCGCGAACAATATCGCATCCTACGCTTACTAATTTAATAGGCTAAGCTGGTAATAATGATTACGACAGAGCCATGATGTCGAAAAACATTTATTTTAATTTTTCGGGGTATTATTTGCCTTGCTCCAGCACCAAACACTACAAGCTTAGGCTTAGGCGAGATGACACAACACATCGCCTATTTAAGCCAATTATCATCGCTCGATCGCTTTTGATTGCTGCAACGGCAGAATAAGCCAAAGCGCAATGTTATACATTCCGCTTCCAGGTATCTGCTACCCAGGGAAGACAGAATAAGTTAAAGCGCAATGTTAGACATTCCGCTTCCAGGTATCTGCTACCCAAGGAAGACAGAATCAGCTAAAGCGCAATGTTAGACATTCCGCTTCCAGGTATTTGCTACCCAAGGAAGACAGAATAAAGCTAAAGCGCGATGTTAGACATTCCGCTTCCAGGTATCTGCTACCCAAGGAAGACAGAATAAGCTATTAAGAGTGAATGTCTGTAAGAATCAAACAAAATCGAGAAATAGCGGCAAAAGTGTGAAAATTCAAAACCGCTCAAACTTGAGCTGGTGGTAGTCCATATCGAGTTATTCATCACTATGAGTTTCATTTCTCGAATACTCTTTTCTTTCGGCAGAAATTGACGAGAAGAAAATTCATGCTCAGACAAGGGAAAATTCGGCTTGAAAATAAGCCATTTTCAATCAAACCGCTCGCTTTAAATTTAAAACCAGAAGACATCCGCTTATTATCAACCTATTCTACAACCTTTCCTGGTTTTATTTTATGATTTGCATTACGATTGCAAATAATTAAGACAGTGAGACAGACCTGAAAAATTCCCTCCTGGTTCTCTACAGAAGTGACTACCTAAATTGAAAAAATAATTTACCCTACTACCTTTACCACAAATGAAACGAAATTTAGAAATAAAACTAAAGAATGAATGGCCCTTCAAATGGGATAAAATTTTTTCTGGGGAAATCAAATGTTACTCCGTGAAAGAGCGCTAAAACTGGAGGAAGTAGGACAAAAAACGATACACGTGACAAGTGGATTGCGTGACATGATGTGACCGTAGCACATATTACAAGTGGATTGCGTGACTTAACGTTACCAAAGCACCTATTTGAGGATCTTGGGGATCTTTTCTGACGCACAGTAGAGCTTGCTTAAGATCTCTAAACCATACATTTACCTTTTGTGAAACCTGTGAAATATGGTATAAACGTATGTAGGGCTAATAATTTTGCCTGAACGCAGTCATTCTGTGAAATCTGTCCTATTTGACCATCGTCTTATGTAGTTTTCTTGTTTTTCTAACATTCAGGCTTAGTTAAACAATCTCCCGTGTTGGGAACTAAATTGCATGTCACCTCTGTTATAAGGAGTTACCTACAAATGAAATGGGATAGAAAGTGATTATTGCAATGTATAGTTCAGCTTCATTTGCCTCAGTAATGAGTCTATGATTGCAGCACCGAAACTGAACACTTGTTTCCAACTGTAAATGTATAAATGCAACTACCGTGAGGGGAGGGGGGGGGGGTCTGGGGTAAGGAGCTCCTCTCCGGCAACCCTCATCACGGCGGTTCGCTGCTGGTGTTTTCAGGAGAAAAAATTTAACTTCTTTGGCCGGATCTAACCGAACCTTTTTAAATGTCTTTTCAACGTGCTGTACACTTTTTGACACCTAGCGGTTCCTCATGTTATACGGCAACATACTCTATACTGCATGAGATTTAAAAGTTTCTTCTGTAAATCTCACGGAGAGGACGAGAGACATTTTAGTCATTTTCTCTTGCAATGCGGGATATATAAGAAAGAAACCGATCGAGCCTGGGAAAAAGAATTGGCAAATTCAAAATGTAAATGGGAAAATAATGAATCCAAGCAAACACAAACGTTTGAGGTCAAAGCCCAGTATGCTTTGACTCCAATTTCCCTATATAAACTGTTTTGTATGACGCATAAGACAATTTCGTTATCTTCAACACTATTATCAGAACAAACCAACTTGGTAACTGAGCTCCTTTCTAAGGGAGTGGTATAGTTTTCTTCTTAATGATCGTAAAAAGGCTTAAATGAAACAGACCTTTGCATTTCCAAAACAAGATCCCTTGCCATAGTATGGGTCATACACAGCTACCCCAACCTCCCCCCCCCCCTCTTTTTATATCCAGAAACAAACCAGTCTGAAACCATAGCACACACAAATAACATGTACTGTCCACATTATGAGTGCATTGTTGGCATTACAACTGCAGCCCTACACCAGGCTTGAGAGCAAGTCCATGAATGGCTTTTTCCGGCTGCATGACTGTAATTTCGGATGTTTCAAGTCCAAAAGCTTCACAGATGCTCCGTAACATTGAGACTAAAAAAGAGCTAAGTTTAGAGTTCAGCACTAACTCACAGATGTTGTGGGAGTCATAGATGATCGGATGTGAATTTTGAATGCTCACTTCAGACAAAACCTTGTCCCTCAACACACTCTGAATGTCTTCTCCAGGAGTCTCTTCCAGTCGCTATCAGGAAGGTCTACCTCGGCACTTCGCTTACAGCAAGGCGAGAGAAGTAACTGCTAACTTACTGGCTCGTAAGGAATCATCATAGCTAAATAGTCTCTCCCCGTTGTTATCTTTTGCTGTCCTCGTGGCTTTAGAAATGTCAGTCGGGCCAGCCTTATTCCCGGTTCTTTCACAAATTTGGAACTTGGCATTTAGGTACTGCCTTTGCTTGTCAGTGAATTTGGTGCGACGTGACTGTATCGTTTGCAGTGCCCATCCCATCATGAGAGTAGGTGCGGTTGGTAGTGATGGTCCACTTGCCTCTATCACTGTTGGAGTTTTGCTTGCTCCACAGTCCAGTTTAGTCGCATATTCTATCATGGCCTTATCATACAGTGTTTCGTGCTCTAGCGTACGTTTGTGCGTTCCGCAGTCCAGGTGTTTTACAAGGGATGAGTGCCGCCTAAACGTCTTGACGCACCATCTCTTCCGGGCACGTAAATAATTGGGAACTGTTGACAGTGGACATGGCAGCACTGTCGAGGCTTTCGTCTGTCTCTGTTGCTGGATGCTGGCAACTGGTTCGTCTGGGACGTACGGGTACGTAGCTAGCACTGGCCTTCAGGTCGGTGGAGGGCCTGACCTCCATCGCCAGCAGCTCCGATTCTTTTGGTACATCGACTTTGTCCACGGTATTAGTTTCCCAGGGCCAGTGTTGTAGGCTTTCCATGTTCTTATTCCGAAATCGCTGTAGAAAAGGTTGCTTATATAGCTCACCTTTTCCCGCTTGTGGATGTTCTTGCTTGATGGATCGCTGGGAGGACTACACACCCTCACGCTCACTCCACGTACCCCCCGAAAAGACTGGACTTGGGCCTTCCAAAACACTCCAAAAAACAACCATTCCTTCTGCAGTCTCGACAAATGCCTAATAGTCCAAATAGAACAAATTTTACATTCAGACCGAATATACCCCCAGCACTTCCGAATCAAACATATCCAAATAACGTTTGCATTAAAAATTACAGTCTGTGCACATCGTTTTTGATGGGAGAAAACTTAAACCAAATGTTTAATTCCAATATAAAAAACGAAAAATACAAGATTTTTATTTTTTGAGGTTTTTGGAATAAACGCCCTTTCTCAAATCAGGGAAATGAGGGCTCAAATAAACTCCCCTCCCAAACAAAGACCTTCCGTGGGCAAATACAGAGAGACATTTTTTTCAAACATTTAAAACGTTTGAGGCAAAAAAATATATATATTTTTATAACATTTTTATTTCATTTAAATAAGAGGCCAACTTTCTTTTAAAAGGAACCAACTCTCTAAAAGAATAGGAATACCCCGAGACTTCCACGTGACGTGTCGGAACCCTTTGTAAAATGGGGTGAAAAACAATAGGCACCACTGTTATTCAATGAAATGCAAATGCACGGCGAGGTATTCTGCAATCTAGACAAGAAATATATTCTGATGCAAAAAACAATGGTTACGTGTCAAGTATTAGCGAGAAAACAACGTTGAAAAAGAAAATTGCTGAAATTTTCTGTACGATATCAAATTTCAACCTGGTTATGCAAATTAGTCTGCGTTTCAAAACACAGTTTTTCCTAACCAAAGACTCGCAGAATAATCGATCGACAAAAAGCTTTCCCTGCCAAACATTTTATTCAGATAAACAATACATTTGCTTTCAAGGTAGTTTAAAATAAACTCTTCGTTAATTTACTCGCGGAATATCTTGTCTTTCAATAAAAGTTACAGCATTCAAATTGATCCGAACCATTGTTTATTTAAATGAAGCATGTCTGTCAAGCATTGCCTAGCATTTCCTTTGACTGTCATTCAGGTCTGAAATAAAAAATTGTTTTCCTTTGAATCTTAACTCACCTGATCCAACTGGGACAAACTCTCCTGTTGTCTTAAGGATTCGTTCGGATATCATTTTGGAAACACTCCGATCTGCTTTTCTGTTTGCTCCATGCTTGGATATGATTTGCGGTACATTGCACTTGATAGAGTTTCGCCACCAGACAAACCCGAGTTCACGCCTGTGATATGAGCAAATAGTGTCCAATTTTTGAGATGAAGTCTCCTCCTCGCTAAAAACACCAACTCTAGAGAGTATAAGTTCGCTCTCTGTGGTTATTCCGGAAAATGACAAGTGGGAACAATGACCTGTAATATCCTTTGAGCAGTTGCATAAACTGATTATTTCAAGACTCTTGTTCTTGTCTAACCTATCATACGAGCAGGACGTTCCGGTTCTACTCTGAAAAGAGTACGAAAATGCCATCGCAGTGTTTGCAGAGCCCGAAAGATAGGCCGTGGGAAATCTGGAGCAAAACTTGTTAATGAAATTAACAGCCACAACAACGCGGACAAATAAAATAGCATAATTTAGAATAAAAAAAAATAACATAAAAACTCCTAGCTAAAACAATGAAAACTAAAAACTTTAAAATTTGAATTATCTTTGATTGGCATCTTTCTAAAATATTTGCGTCAGGATGCATTTGATAAATGAACTCCTAAAGTAACTGATACATTACATCATTCGAATGAAAGAAACAACAGTATGTACAGTACTCTGCACTGCATAAAACTGTCACGGAAGTGAGGGAAAACTTTGATAAAACAAACTACGTGTTATTTTTTCTTTGAAAAAAAATTAAATATAGTAAAATTGGACACCAATAACAACTACAGGACCGAGTTAGGGCAAAAGTATGCGAAAACCACATTTGTACCATCTGTCACGTCTGTCACACAATCTGTTGTATTTCGCGATTTTGGGAGATTTTGAGCATTCCGTCACAGACCACGATGGGATTCCCCAGAAAAAGTTTTACATTAGTTGAAAGGCCATCTATTCGTAACTTTAAATTTTGAATTTCGTTTTATTTGTGGTAAAGGTAGTGGGTTAAATTATTTTTTTAATTTGACTAGTCATTTCCATATACAAATTGGAGGAATTTTCTCAGGTCAGTCTCAGTGTCTTCATTATTTTCAATCTTAATGCAAATAACAAAACAAATTTAGGAAAGGTTGTAGAATAAGTTGATAATAAGTGGATATCTTCTGGCTTTAAATTTTAAGCGAGCGGTTTGCCTAAAAAAGGCTAATTTTCAAGCCGAATTTTCCCTTCTCTGACCATGAATTTTATTTTCGTTAATTTCTGCCGAAAGAAAAAAGTATTCGAGAAATGAAACACATAGCAATGAATAACTCAATATGGACTACTAATAGCCCAAGTTTGAGCGATTTTGAAATTTTAAAGTTTGCCGCTCGATGTTCGATTTTTGTGGACACGCGCTCTTAAAAGCCCGATGTTAAGCATTCCGCTTCCAGGTATCTGCTACCCAAGGAAGACAGAATAAGCTAAAGCGCGATGTTAGACATTCCTCTTCCAGGTATACGCTACCCAAGGAAGACAGAATAAGATTAAGCACGATGTTAAACTTAACGCTTCCAGGTATATTCTACCCAAGGAAAACTGAATATGCTAAAGCGCAGTGATAGCGATCAAGTTTCCAGGTACAGCATATTATCTAAGGAAATCAGAATAAAGAGCGCGATGCTAATATTTCGTCTCAAGGTATGTACAAAATCGTAATTATGATTGCTACTTACCAAAGGCCTCTTGTCTCTTTTTGTCTCGATTCCATAGCATCGTAGATCGGTCACGTCGTTAAGACGCAACGATTTTCAAAACCTCATATTTCCCGCCAGCATTGTGTTACACGCAAAACACAAATGCAATATCATGTTTTGAAGAAAACCTGGTATTACCCAAGATGTCGCTACAATAATTAGCTTGAAACCCTTCTATACTTTAAATACAGTAAGTAAAATATCAAAAGGAAAACTCAATAAAGCTGGGGAATGCTAATACATGATACCAGTGTAGCTCGAATAAATTATAATCGGAGTCATGAAAGCGCTACGTTCCATGCGTCCTCTAACATACATTTCTTCACATAAAAATCAATAGCCTTAGTCTAAAAACTGATCGATGTCGGGTTCTTTGCTCGACCTACATACAAATCAACGCAACTTAGTAAAGCAAATTAATATACGCAGCTTTCTAAGAGGCATCGAGGAGAATTTGCAGGCTTACGTAAATAAATAATAAATTCCGGCCAGATAATTCTCACGCAAAATTATGATTCTGTTTTGACAGCCTGCCCAGGAAAATCTACTAAAATCACCCGGTTTTGATTGCCACAAAGGACTGTGGTGGCGGTCTAGCAAAGAAAAATATCATAAAACTGAAACGACGAACATCATTACAAACGGCGTGACAAGACTGAATAATTCTCTGGTTCTGTTTTGGGTCTCGTTTCCTGGCGTATGGTGGCAAATCGTGCAACTTAAACCCTTTCTGTTGTTGGCATTCGACAGAGCCAGAAGAAGGTTAACCGAAAATCAGACTTACTAACCTTAAAATTCCCGCACTTGCACTGACTGCGCTCGTTCTTTCCTGTAATAATTTTTGCTTTACGACGTGATCGCTTTTCTCATAATCTTAATGTATGTCACGCTGTTAAATAACCGCACGGACACATGCCGATCGCACGACAGAAATGATTCGCGTCAAATAACGCTTTTAATGAATACATGCTGCGAATTTTTTTCATGGCCTAAGTTCCTCTTGATCACACACGTTTTAAATTTTTTTTTTTGTTTAAATGACAAACTCTTCCTCTCTTTAGGCAACCAGGTCAAGGTTTTTTTAGCCTGCGAAGCTGGCGGAATTGTATTTGCGCGCGTAGTTTTGGCGGCGAAGCAGCCTTGCTCGCGGCTTTGCCGCGAGAAGCGAGCGCCGAAGGCGCGAGAAAATTCCGCCTGCCGGATAACTTGGCTTTTTTAAATGCCGCCCACTTTTAGCACTTCGTTAAGACTAATTATAACCAGCCAATCAGAGTAAGGGTGTAATGCGAAACCCACATGTATCAATTACCTGTTTGCCAGGGAATAAATGAAGGCGGCGCGAAAATAGCAGCATGCAGGCTGGTGTGTAAATACTGAATTGTTTCGGCGCGTGCATGGCGCGCGTAGATACGCCGAAAAAGCGAGCAAAACGAGGACGGCCGTCAAGCAAAGCTGCAAATGATAGTTGTAGATTATGTGCATGTAATCTGAAAGTGAAATTCGGGGATTTAAAAAAAAACGTATGTTTCAACGGAATACTTATTTTAATTTAAGCGAGAAGGAAGCGAATGTAACAAAACTTTGGCGGAACTGTGCTCGAGGATGGGCCTGCACGTTGCTAATCCTACTGCCCTGTCTGATCGAGTCTGCAGACCTTGCGGGAGAGAAAAAGAAACGCCTTTCGGTTGTATACTTTTATTAAAGGTAGTTTACAGAGGGCACTTTCTCGAGATACACCATGTCAGGATTCGGCAAGTGAGGATTCGACGTCCGCCAGATTCAAACGACTCCTGCCATCCTCAGTTTCGCCGCCAGATCGGAGGCCAGAGAAGATCTTTTGAAGCCAAAAAATCTCTGAGATTTCTTGAAAATTCGGAGAATGAACTTCGGAGCGAAGATAAGAACGAGGAAATGATCACACCTCAACTGAACAAGCCTCTAGTTGAACTTAATTTGAACGTGGACGATTTGTTGTCATATCAAAGCACGCAAGTAAAAGTAGCGATGACATCGTTAATCCAAGTTGCCGTGTAGACTTGCAATTTAACGACTCCATCTCGGCTATTTGGTCGTCTATAATACTTTTTAGCGGCGAAACAATGATAGCACAAGTATTCGTGGACATAATTTCTTCTCTCGCCAAAGCGAAGATCGTGTAAATTAAACTTTTACCGAAATCAGTCGGCAGAACAGCCAATACATCATTGCCGGATAGCAGCTCCTTTGTAGCCGTTTCCCGCTCTTTCTTTAACAAAACGCTGCCTTCTCTTTGAATGTTCAGATAAGACAGAGCTTTCGATATGCCATCCTCGATGGTCGACATTTTACAGCAACAGCGAAGTTCACACAAATGTTATGGTTTTCGTTTCCCATGGGAGGCGTCTGAGCTCTCAAGTAGCATTTGATTGACGTGTTTCTGTTCTCAGCCAATCAAAATTTTCCGTCCGCACAGTGACCAAACCATTCAAAAAACGCTAGTCTTCCGGCAGGCGGGATTTCAAAGCGTCTCCTCCCCATTCTCTGCGCGGCTTCTTCTCCTCTAACAAGCCAAAACTTTGCGCGCGCGAACGATCCCGCCGGCTACTCCCCATTCTCTGCGCGGCTTCTTCTCCTCTAACAAGCCAAAACTTTGCGCGCGCGAACGATCCCGCCGGCTACGCAGGCTAGGTTTTTTAAACGCCTCGTTCATACTGTAATGTTGGATCGTACTTGTATTTGCCGATGTATATATCTAAGAACCAAAAATTGCCTTCGACGTATGTGATTAAGTAAAGTAGAGTAGTGACTGTCATGAGATTATCTACGAGAAAGAACTGTATTACCGTATTTCTCCGAGCAAGCGCCCGAGATGGTTATTTCCTTAAATTTCATATATATATATATATATATATATATATATATTTTATCGAGCTGAATGGACCACCTTGCCAAAATAAACCTTAAGCTGGCTTGGATGTTCAACAATTTGTTGTCCTTAGCAGTAAACTTGTAGTGAATTCAATGTTCTCTTACCTGCGGTCAGCGGTCAAAATGGTGGCAATATGTTTTTTGCGAAGCTCGTCGCTTAAATGCTTTTTCATCGCCTATTCTTTAATTCTAATCTGTGGTTCACGCAGAACAAGGGATATAAGGCGGCCGACGATCAGAGAATACAGAATTGAGAGGCGCTCTTAGAGGCGAAACTGATGATTATCCGATTATTTCTCATCAACTCGTGGGCCGCCATATTGGAATTGTACTCGTCGAATTGAAACGGAGGAAAAAATATCTGTATACAAGACAGGTTTCACCAGAACTCTGTGGCAACCTTTCAGTTGGAATGTGTGCTTTCATGTGGAGATATTGAAAGGAACCCGGACCTGACAAGAGGCGATGACATATGCTCGACATGTCAAAACACTAACGGTGTTTTGACATGTCGAGCAATAACACACACTAACACTGTACGGTCTGCGGTCACTCAATTCTCATACTTCATCAGAATGTTAATAGTCTGTAAAATAAGTCGGAAGAAATAGCGATGCTTATGAGGGACCGAAGAGCTCAAGTGGTTTTTCTAACGGAAACGAAGATTTGATGGATTTTATCCAACAACCAATTCTCAGTGGAAGGTTACAATATGTATCTTAAAGACCGTAAGAAAGGAGGAGGTGGCATTATGGCGTACTTTGCTTCATCGTTGCCGTTTTGGAAGCTCAAGTACCTAGATCTTATAGTACGATTAAGGCCCTAGCCATTGAATCAACCTTTGGAAGACACAAAGTAGCAGTACTTGGCCGTTATAGACCGCCAAAAGCTTCAGGGGCTAACTACTATACTAGATTGGAGGACGAGCTGAACGAAGTTGTCTCCAGGTTGTCACTGCAAATTTAAAGCAGTTCGTAGTAATTACTGGACATCTTAACCTAAACAGGCTCAGACCAGATCAACGAGAAGGAAAGATACTACGTGATATAGAAGATGTTCATGGCCTGGAGTGCCTGGTTACGAAGCCTACAAGGATTACTGAAACAACAAAAACTTTATTCGATGTCATATTAACAAGCACAACTGATATGGAGTGTGGTGTGCACAATCTCGAGATTAGTGACCATCTGAAGGTGTATGGGATTCTGACAGAGAGGGTCAAGTATCACACCTTAGCAAAGTGATCACTTTTTCCGATTTCAAGAATCTTGATATTTAAAGACTGAGAGAGAGTCTCAATGAAGCACCAGTCAAAGCAAGAGATGTTCCCTATATGACGACGGCCTGGAAATCTGCTATCCGGGCAAAACGTAATTATCCCAAAAGGTACAGCCAAAACAGCACACCGGAGTACTTAGATCTGAAGAGGAAATGGACAAATGAAGCCACACGACAAAGGCGTATGGCTATAAAGCAATATTGGAAGGAAGTATCGCATGATCTAAGGAGAAATCCAAAGAAATCGTTTCAAACTTTTAAACCTTTCTCAGACAAGAAGGAAAAAGAGGAAAACTCCAGGAAAACCTTATGGGGGGAAAATCAGCTGGATGTGATGGTATTCATCCTAGGATTTTAAAACTGATGACTGATGAACTGACATCATCACTAACTACGATATTCAACATTAGTATAGAACAAGGGACGTGTTTATCGGATGGGAAGATAGGCGAATGGGTACCAGTGTTTAAGAGTAACAATAGAGAGGAAGTAAAGTATTACCGGTCGATCACAATTTTACAAGTTCTTGACAAGCTGTTTGAGAAGTTACTGAGAAAGCAGTATACGGAGTACATGGATCCTAAACTTAGCAACAGCTTTTCAGCTTATCGAGAGCACAGTGGGTGCGATACCACATTACTGAGACTAGTTGAGAAATGGGAGATGGACCTAGACAATAGACAAGTTGTGAGAGTCCTATCTTCAGACATAAGTAAGGCGTTTGATTCTGTTAGCCCACCACTACTTACTAAGAAACTTGGAATCATACACTTTTTCAGGAAAAGCCTTTAACCTTCTGCAGTCGTATTTCTTTCATAGACAAAACAGGATCACGCTGAGATCCGTGTCTAGTCAAAGGAGAAATATAAGACGAGGTTGTCCTCCGAGGTCACCATTTGGTCCCCTCATGTGGAACTCATTTCAAAACAAGAAAAGCCCTACGAGCATTAGACCCTGCCGTTGTTCTCTCTGCCCCTAACTGTGTAAAATATATTACGGTCACTCAAGATACGAGCCCAAGTGGTGTAGGGTGCGTTTGCGACGAATATTCGTTTTGCCAAGCGAAAACCGGGAGTCGGGGGCTATTGACCACGAAAAAAAAACAAAGAAGAAGAACACGAAAGAAAACAAAAATGGGTATTACTTACCACCATTTTCACTACTACGCGACTTTTCTTTTCAAAACACTTCGGAGCACTTTGCAATACGCTTCCGTCAATCATACCTTATATGGGAAGTGTGTGATGTTACCGCAACTAAATTGAGCTCGAAGGAATAAAGATGGCACCAAATTATCCCGTAAATTTGCGCTGGCGAGTGTTATATTGACTAGTAAGAGGCTTTTGAGTCGTTGATGTTGCAAGAATACTTCACGTTTGGCAGGAGTGGCAGGAGTGGCAGGAGTGGATAGAGTATACAACGGGAAAACGAATCATGATCGGCGTGCGATCAACCGATTCGTGAAGAAAATGGGTTTGACAAGAAGAAAGCTGAAGAAATGTACGTATGACTTGTTGGATTGTTTTTGCAAGAAACACTGCTAATTCTAGTCACCTATCACCCGAGGAATGGAATGAAAAACAAAGCATAAGCGCTTTATAACGTTTATTGTTCTACGTGAATGTTAACGCTATGACATGATAGCAAGAAAAATTTGAAAAATCGTTATTTATAAAAGCGAGAACGGGAAAATATCAAGGAAAATATTTAAGTACAGTTTCATGTTGACTTCTTCGTTTTAGTTCACTGTGATTACCAAAGAACGTGATAAGCGAAACAGGGCGATGTATCGTCGTAGGTCATCGCTAAATTTCACCCAGAACAGTTGCTATTTATAGATGAATCAGAACTTCTCAGACTCATCTATAAATAGCAACTGTTCTCGGTGAAATTCAGCGATCCTATGACAATACATCGTCCTGTTTCCCTCATCACCTTCTTTGGCAATTGCCTTGAGTTAAAGAGTTAAAACGAAGAAGTAAACTTGAAAGTAAGCTTAAATATTTTCCTCGATTCCCCGTTCCCGCTTGTAGAAATAACAATTTCCCTATCATGTCACAGCGTTAAGCTTATATGTTTACATTCTCGAAACGTAGAACAACAAACGTTACAAGCGCATTATAAGCTTATACATTATTTTGTTTTTCAATTCATTCCGGAGGTGATAGGTGATTAGAATAAGCAGTGTTCCTTCCAAAAAAATGCAACAAGTCATACGTACCTTTTTTCTTGTCAAACCCATTTTCTTCACGAATCGGTTGATCGCACGCCGATCACTGACGATTCGTTTTCCCGTTGCATACTCTATCCACTCCTGAATTTCGTCCTCGTACACTTCGGGATACTGCCAGATTTATGCTCGTGGTGAATAACATGTCGTTTGCTATTTTCAGGCCAGAAAAGCTAGAATTATTACTTCACACTTCGGTTTAACTTATTCACGAGATTAAACGCACGCTTACCATCGGCCGCATAGGATAATCCACCGAGCGGGTATTTCAGTAATTCTGAAGAAATGTCGAAATTTCTTTACAAATATCTGCCAAACGTGAAGCATTCTTGCAACATCAACGACTCTAAAGCTTCTTACTAGTCAATATATGACTCGCCAGCGCAAATTTACGGGATAATTTGGTGCCATCCTTTAATATTCCTTCGCTCAATTCAATTGCGGTAACATCACACACTTCCCATATAAGGTATGATTGACGGAAGCGTATTGCAAAGTGTTCAGAGGTGTTTTGAAAAGAAAAGTCGCGTAGTAGTGAAAATGGTGGTAAGGCCCCGTCCTGACTCAAGAGGAAATTTCTACGCATGCAGACGATTATTAAAACTTTGCCTTATGCTTGTCTACTAGCATCGTTGAGGACAAAAGTTGCTGCGTGAAGGAAATAACTTCATCAAATGATAGGAGGAATACCTGTTACAAGTGAACGTTCAGAAATGTCAATCCATGTTGCTGTGTTCTGGGAGAGTGACAAATACATTGAACCTACAAATAGGTGGAGTTAACATAGAACAACTGAACTTATTAAATAGTTCGAAGTACTCTTGGACTGTGAACTGAATTTTAGTGAGTATATCAGTTTTAACTGCAAAAAGGCTAGCCAACAGGTTGGAGTTTTGAGACGTCTAACGAAACTCATACCCACTAATGCTCAATTACAGCTATACAAAGCTGCCGTATAATGACTCACTTGACTCATTCAAGTGCTATTAAATAAGTGCAGCACTACGTGGCAATTCTGCAGAGCCTCGAACAAACGAAAACTAGAACGACTACAGGAGAGAACCCTAAGGCTAGCTTTTAACAATAAGTCAGACTCGTACGACATTCTGCTTCAGCTGGCTGAGCTCCCTTCACTTGCCAACAGAAGACTTTAGGAAATAGCTATTCTTATCTTCAAGCAAAGAGGGATCCACTACCGCACGTATCACGTACAGGAGCTGTTTGCACTGAAGGCAAACCGTGAAAGGAGATGCATATGCTATTTAAGAAAGTCAAATTTTTAATCGGCCTCGTTTTAACCAGGTTAAATATGCGATTGAATATGGAAAGCATTCATTAAAAAACCTTGGTCCTTTTCTGTGGTCGAAATTAACGAAGGAATTACGTGCCGAGGATCGTCTGCACAGATTCAAGACGAAAATAAGGAAAACTGACCTGACTGCCTTAGTTGAAGATGGTTGTGAAAATTGCGTGCTTTGTAATAATTAACTTTGTGACCATTTGGCATTTAACATTTATCCTGTTATCCTATTTTGATGTGCAAATGGGTGTGGATTTTCGATTTTAGCTTTGTGATATTTTACAAATCTCTTGTGTAACTATTTAGTATAAAGCATTTTCGGAGTTTGATGTGTAAATGGATATGTTGCTACTATCTTTTATTTGTCATCAATTAGTGTTGTGCTACTTCTGCTACTACTACTACTGCTACTACTGCTACTACTACTACTACTACTACTACTACTACTGCTACTACTACTACTACTACTACAAAAACTCCTCCTCCTCCTCCTCCTCCTACTACTACTACTGGTGCTACTATCTTACCGATGAAGGACGAGAGTTAAGTAAAACTACTACTCTTGTACTGTTTGGTGAGGGACTGGTGAATATACCAGTTTTTCATGACACCAAGGGGGCTCTTATTCGAGGAAGGGGCGTTTATTCAAGGAAATACGATATATGTATCTTGTTCTTGATAAAAGCAAAAATACTAAAAGTTAAAGCTACTTGTTTCTTAGGTTTTCCAACACCTCAACCTCCAGCTTGTCAAGAAGGCTTGGGATTGGAAAATTATGGCATTCCCGACTCGTCACTGACAGCTTCCAGTTCATCAGATCCTTTCATACCCGGAAACGGAAGGCTTCATTTGTACGAGAAACCTGGAACTATTTCTGGAGGCTGGCGACCGAGGAATAACGGCGATAGCAGCTGGTTTCAGGTTGACTTTGGAAACTGGACGAAAGTGACGAGAATCTCAACGCAAGGAATGCAAAGTCTTCCTTATTGGGTGACGCAATACAGTGTGTCTTATTCTTACGATGGGATTTTTTTTAAGGAATATCCCAAGGTAATTGCGTCAGCTTGAATTTGATTTTCCTGAAACAGTTCATGTTTCATACAAACTCTTTCAATTCGTGATGAAATGTCGTATTTATTATTCTTAAAAAAGGAAAGTCTTGATCTCGTAAATTTTGGTTTGGGTGATGACGATCTAACAACCTAGAGCAACAAAGAGCTTTTATTGGGAAGCTTACGCTGTTTCCTTCGGCAAAGTAGGTGTGACTTTGTACTTTTGTACGTGTAAATTTTTAACTTTGTCTTCTTTGTTGTTTTTTTTTTTCTAACAATTGGCACGGCAAACAAGCATGTGTCGTTATATTGTTTTATTGACTCATCGATGTGTTTGTGGTGCAAGATATTTAATGGAAACAATGTTGGAGTCAGAGTAAACAGCGATACTTGATGGTAACAGCGATCAGTCCACAGATGTTACAAATTTGATTAAAGACTCTCTGGGGCTTCTGATGTTTACGGGTCAAGGCGAATGATGTGATTTCTCACTTGCAGATTATGCTTTGTGATGGCTAGAAGCTTCACATGGTGACAGTCATGTAGTTATTACTCGGTATTTAAAAGGGGAAGTGTAGTAGACGACATATAAGTCAGAGATGAACTCTGTCTTAAAGCTGTAGCCCAATAGAACGCTTTCCCTTGACATATTCTGGCATAGTCAAATTTTTACGCTACTAAATTCACGACTTAGGTATCAGAATTATTTCACCCTTTATTCTCTGTCTTCTATTTAAGAGGATATCTGTTGTGGAAAACAATCAATATAAAAATAATTTTGTTTTTATTTCAAGATTTATTATGGCAACAGTGATCGGTTCACAGTTGTGAGCCACAAGCTGCAGAATCCCATAATTACACGCTATATCCGAATTAATCCAAAAAGGTACCACCATGGTCATGACATTGGATTGAGAGCTGACTTCTATGGTTGTAAATCCGGTGGGTATATTTGCTATATTGAACTATCATCATCATCATCACCATTATTATTATTATTATTATTATTTTTGAACATGAATATATAAAATTCATATATTTGAACTGCGGATAAAGATAGAATTATATGTAGATCATCGCAGTGAAGGTGTTTCAACCTAAGCAGTTGAAAAGAAGAAACCTGAAAAAATTCAGGCTTGAACGGGAATCGAACCCATGACCTCTGCGATACCGGTGCAGCGCTCTAACCAACTGAGCTATCAAGCCAACTGGGAGCTGGTCAATATGAGAGGTCATATTCGGTATCGCAGAGGTCATGGGTTCGATGAGGACGTGGGTTCAAATCCCACTCAGGGCAAATTCTCTTTCAAAGAAAAAAGCACTCCTGGCACTCATAATTTTTGTATTGCCTACTTTGGAGTTTCTGAACGACAAAAAAGTGCTCGCGACACACCAGTTCAGACACCTCAACCCAGCGGTACCGTTTTCAAAAATCCAGGTAGATATAGATATATATATATATATATATATATATATTTAACAATTATCCTGCGAAATCGCGCGGAATATCACCTGATACTTAGCCGACGAGGCCGTAGGCCGAGTTGGCTAAATCAGGGGATATTCCGCAAGATTGAGCAGGATAATTGTTTTATTATTCAACAAATTCCCATCGACTACCATTTTCAGAACGAGAAAAACTACGGCTCTATGATAAAAACGCTAAAAGCTAGCAACACATAAAGCTTAATAAAAATCAAAACAGAACTTCAAGAAATCGAAGTTTACTACCGTTCACTTAAAAAGACTTATTTACAAACTCATGTTTGGAAATGACAAGACAAAGGAAAAAATATTGCTACCTTACCGAGAATAAGTCCTCTTCCTGTGAATTAAAATCTTTTCAACTTTAGTCTTTACAAATTTCCGTGAGCAAGTGTGCTGCTTCTTTCGCAATAGCATTTTCTTGGTTGAGTTCTCACTATGAAAATTCCAAGTCAACCGCTGGATATCTTTGTGAGCTGAAGCACATACTTGTTGACATTTTGAGAGCATTTAATCGTGGAAAGTTTCTTCCAGAGAGTTAAAATTTACGGAGAACACTGCTAAAACTGCTTCGCTTTTCAAAATGGCCGCCAAACAAGCAATGAAAGAAAATCTGCAGTGCACTTCCAAATATGGTCATTTACGTATATCGCAGGATATCTGTCATGTAGGATGACAGATATTGAGGGCTTCCTTGCCATATATGGGCATAGTGACAATTTGTTGAATAATAAATATATATATATAAAATTAGAAATGTAATGGTCAAGAGGCCAACTCCAATATACAATGTAGCTAAGTTGGTTTTATTCGCTCAACGTTTCGACCATCACGGTCTTCATCAGGAGCGTTAGAGGTATAAACTGCTTACATCAACAACAAACAAAATTCAAATTCGTGTCAACGGTTAACATACTGTGACGTAACAAGGTCACATGTTAGGGAAAATATGCAGCAACGGTTTAAAAAATATATACATACCGCAAAAACACAAATGTTATGAAAAAAGAAGAAAAAAAATTAAATTAAAAAAATTAAATGCAAAGCTATGGTTATTTATACAACTAAGTTATTAATAGATGGTTTAAGCCTTAAAATCCAATATTTTTCTCGCGCTTTCCGAATGTCTTGGTCCTGTTTTCTAACCCTCTCAATAACTGTTAATTTAAGATTTTGTACTCCACAGTTTTTGAAATGTCTGACTGAAGGTATGTTTTTTGTTCCTCCTTTAATATCACTGCGATGTTGTGTTCCACGGTGGTGAACCGGGTGTCCTGTTTCGCCTACGTACTGATCACTACATTTCACACATTCGATTAAATAAATTACGTTGCTGGTCTTGCATGTGGTGTGTTGTCGTAATGTAATCGTTTCTCCTGTAGTGTTGCTAGTAACTGTCCGTGTAAACTGTCCGTATGTTTTGCAGCAAGCACATCTGAGATCTGTTCTGCAAGGCCAAAATCCCGGGTCAGAGGGTGTAGATGGACTCTGTTGTTTGTGTTTATGAGTGAAGTGAATTTTCAGGTTTCTGTTGGTTTGAAAAGATCGGCCACAGATTGAACAGGTAGTGTCAGATGGATTTGGCAACCAATCGCTTCTTTGTTGTGTTGGATGGTCAGAAGGGGAGGTTGTGTTACTGGTGTTTGATGATGGCAGCCTCTTGTGTGTGAGCATTTGTAACAGACTACGACCTCTACGAAATGCAACGAGCGGGGGTTCTTTGAAGATGGCTTGTGTCTTGGGTGATGTGTCAAGTATTTGCTGGTGTTCTTTGAGGATTGTATGCAGGTTTGGCAGTGCTGGATTATAAGTGACTACGAGTGGTACACTGTCAGAGGAAGAATTTTGCTTGCTCTGGAACGCTTCTTCTCTCGATGTTTTCCTTGCCCTCATAATGCATTCTTTAATCAATTTGTTCTTGTAACCACGCTCAAGCAGAATGTTGTGTAATTCACGTGCTCTTTTCTCAAAAAAATCGTTGGTGGAACAGATGCGTCGTAGTTTCAGTGCCAGGCTGTAAGGGATGGAGGTTTTTGTGTGGCGTGGATGACAGCTGGTCCAGTTAAGGTACTGATGGGTATCGGTAGGTTTGGTGTACAGGTCAGTGCTAATTTTGCCGTTACTATTGATTACTTGAACGTCAAGAAAAGGGATACTTGTAGTCGATTTGGCTTGTTCAAACTTGATGTGTGGATCAAAAGAATTACAGAAGTTAAAGAAGTCAGTAAGTTTTTCTTCACCGTGAGTCCATATAAAGAAGATGTCATCTATGTACCTGAACCACATGAGTGGTTTGTCGGTGGCTCCTTTCTGAAAATGATCTTCCAGGCGACCCATGTAGAGATTTGCATAGCTAGGTGCAATTTTAGTCCCCATTGCTGTCCCCGTCTGTTGAACAAAGTGTTGGCCTTGAAAGGTGAGATTGTTGCAAGTAAGAACAAGGTTGATGAATTTTACGATAGTTTCTCTTTTGTCGTTGGCGAAGTTATGGAGACGCATAAAATAGTCGCATGCTTCTATGCCACCATCATGTGGGATGTTTGTGTATAGAGATTTGACGTCCCAAGTAACTAAAAGTGTATCTGGCGGTAAAGTATGCTTGTTGTTCAGTTCTATAAGTTTACCGAGAAAGTCATTGTCATCTTTAAGATGGGAGGGTAGATTCTCGACAAGTGGCTGCAGTTGGTCATCAATCTACTTGGAGATGTTAGTAGTGGCAGATTTGATACTGTTGCAGATAGGACGAGCGGGAGGTGGGCGTTGTGGCTTGTGGATCTTGGGTAAAAAATAAATATTGCCTGGTTGAGCGTTTTCCATTTTTAGATAATTTGCTGTGTCCGTGTTAATTACTTCCTTAGAGTGGGCCTCTTGAACAGCTTCCTTCACCCTGATAACGAAGTCAGATGTAGGGTCAGTAGACACGGGTTGATAAACTTTGCTACCATTTTCGTCAGTGCCATTAAGTTGATTGTAGGCTTCAGCTAGGTAGTCTTTTCTATTTTGCACTAGTACTGCTGCGCCTTTGTCTGCTTGGAAAATTACAATATTATTGTCGCTTTTAAGTGATTTAATAGCTTCCCGTTCTTGCCTTGTGATGTTAGAGCGAAGTTTGTTCTTATTGGAAGCATGTTGAGGGATTGCACGTTCCACTCCACTTATGTAACAGTCTAAGGCTTGGTCTCTGCCAGGGCTTGGTGTCCATTTTGACGGTTTCTTATAAGTTGTGTCGTCGCTAGGTTCTGTATTTGTGTTATCACTATCAGCAAAGTACTCTTTTAGGCGCATACGACGTCCCCATTGTTTGATGTCAGTTATGAGTTCTGTTCTGTTTACACTTGTCGGTGTAGGTACAAATTTGAGACCCTTACTTAAAATACTGATCTCGTGTTTAGATAAAACAAGGTCGGAGAGATTAATTACAGTGTTAAAGTTGTTATCCCTGACTCGTGGTTTCGTATTTCGTCTGCCACGATGTTTACGTCTGCGGTGTTTACGTCTGGGAGAATGAACTAATGTTTCAGATCTGACCTGATCATTTTCTGAAAGGAGCCACCGACAAACCACTCATGTGGTTCAGGTACATAGATGACATCTTCTTTATATGGACTCACGGTGAAGAAAAACTTACTGACTTCTTTAACTTCTGTAATTCTTTTGATCCACACATCAAGTTTGAACAAGCCAAATCGACTACAAGTATCCCTTTCCTTGACGTTCAAGTAATCAATAGTAACGGCAAAATTAGCACTGACCTGTACACCAAACCTACCGATACCCATCAGTACCTTAACTGGACCAGCTGTCATCCACGCCACACAAAAACCTCCATCCCTTACAGCCTGGCACTGAAACTACGACGCATCTGTTCCACCAACGATTTTTTTGAGAAAAGAGCACGTGAATTACACAACATTCTGCTTGAGCGTGGTTACAAGAACAAATTGATTAAAGAATGCATTATGAGGGCAAGGAAAACATCGAGAGAAGAAGCGTTCCAGAGCAAGCAAAATTCTTCCTCTGACTGTGTACCACTCGTAGTCACTTATAATCCAGCACTGCCAAACCTGCATACAATCCTCAAAGAACACCAGCAAATACTTGACACATCACCCAAGACACAAGCCATCTTCAAAGAACCCCCGCTCGTTGCATTTCGTAGACGTC